>BPLQ01009388.1:0-130113 GCA_021605075.1 Caerostris darwini
AAATATTTAGCTTTTAAATATTGTAACTTCTTTAACATAAATATTTAAATACTGTTAACTTTTTTTATTCTATACTTGTTTGAACTAAAAAATTTTTCAAAAGAAATTTTGTTCCAAATAATTGTTTTAAATAATAAAATGCTTATATAAAATTTATTCACAAATATAAAGATTCAAGAGTTTCTTTGAAATACAAAATTGCTTTTATTTCTTAAATCATCTGTAAGTGTATTGAGTGTTCTGAGTCCCGGGCAGATACTAAATTGATGAAGAATATCTTTTGCCTTGAAGTTCATTACAAGTATGGTACTCTATTAATCTGTATCAAACAATTTCACGAATAGTACTTAGGAAATTGAGGGGATAGCAGTTTTCACGTATTCTTTCAAGTCTATTCCTGCCTCGAAGTTTAATATAATCAAACACAGCTTAAATATCAGAACTGTGCGATGGCCTTTTTGGAATTCGAATCAATCTCAAATACCTGAAGTACTAACCATCAGTCACTTCAATTCGACATCAGAAATCAGGACAGTAGGAATCCTGTTCATCATTTTTTTGACATCAGGAATCCTGTTCCATAAAACCACCAATTGTTCCAGATGGCAAGGGAGACAGACAATTTCCTAAAGATGTTGACAGCTAGTTCATTTAAACCTTTTATATATCAAGAAATATGCATATATCTAAAAACATTATCAATAATTCCTGATGGAAGAGAAGAGAGATTATTGCGTTGAGGAGATACCTGATGCCCCTAACAGCCAACTCTTTTAGTAGTTTTTTTACATTAGGATTGCACCGTTAAAATAACACTAAATATTACTGGTGGCAACGAGGAAATATTATTGCCTTCAAGAAATACCTGTGCAATAACCACCAGCAACAATCACTTTTAAAAACTATGTGTTCCTTTTTTATATCAGGTAGTATGTGTTGCCCTAATAATGCAATCAATAGTTTCTGATGATAGACTAAAAGAAAAAGAGACACATATGCTCTAACTACCATCTCTGCTGATCATTTTTTTAAAATCAGAAACTATGTACTATTATATAATGCCACCTAAACTTTCTGTTGAAGGAGAAAAGAGACTATTACATTTTTGCCCTTTTTTTACATAAGTAAACATGTGTTCCCATATTAGTGAATTCTTAAATATTTTACCATAAACAGTTTCTGGAAAAGGATATGAAAAATTACTGCCTTCCATGCACAATTATCGTTCTCTTGAAGTTACTTCATTTTACAGGGAAACAATTGTTTCCCCTATAACATTACGAGCATTTTTCTGATGGCGTAGAGGATAAATCATTGCGTTCTGAAGACATCTATGCAATAACCCCCAATCCCTTTAGGAACTATGGGTTCCCTTTTTATATCAGATACTAAGTTCCTCCCAAAATACTACCAATAATTTTTGGTGGAGAGATTATTGACGTCAGGAATCATTCAATGTCATAATCCACCAGTCTCTTCAAATGATCATTATAGAGGTCATAAATTCTGTGTTACAGTAGAATATCACTAACAGTGCCTGTTGAAGGGGAGGAAATATTAAGTATTGCGGAGAGAAGACGCTCAATGTCCTAACCACCAGCCTTTTCGGGACTATTTGTTACATCGGAAACTATGTTCCCATATTCGTTAATTCTCAAATCTTTTACCACCAATAGGTCCTGGTGAAAGATATAAGAGATTGATTCTAGGAAATATTTAATACCCTAACCAGCAGTCTCTTCAAAATGTTTTTCTAAGCTCTTTTCAAACCAGCAATCTCTTCAGCAAGATATTTTTATAATAATCACGTTTTAATATAGAATACCACCAACAATTATTTTGGGGGAGAGGAGAGATTACTGTATTGAGAAGACACCTGATGTCCTTACCATCAGTCTGTTTTTATATCAGAAATATGTATTCCCACAACTGTGAATTCCCAATTATTTTATTAAATACAGTTTCTCCTGAACAATAGAAAAGATTATCGCCTTCAGGAAATCCCTAAAGCCCTAACTACCAGTCTCTTCATGCACCTATTTTATCAAACTCTTTATTTATTTCATTATTAAATAGCATAATAAATTTTATATATTTTATTCAATACATTTTATTTATAAATACTCAAAGTGTTCAAGATATTAACATTTCAAATTGCAATTAATCAATTGTGTTCGAATGCAATATAACTTACTATAAGTTAACAAATTTAATTATATTTTTTTACTAAAAAATAATCAATCCATGTCAGCGGTCATCTATGAAATAGATAGTCTATTTTAAAAATTATTCTAATATTTTTTTAGGGTTATTATATTATTTTTGTCACAGTGAAGTGATATAAATAAGATAAAGAGAAAACTTATCGTTATCATCTGATTAGTTAATAAGAGAACTTGATTGGTTAATATTTTTTAATAAATTATGTCAAAAACTCTTAGGATCTTTCTATTAATAAATAGATGAAGAAGTAATAAAGAGAAATAAAGTAATTTAATCACTGATAATCCTTAATAAATTTTATTCTTGAGATAAAATTACGTAAGAAGTTATTATTTAAAAAAAAACCATAATAACTACTATTCAAAATGCTGTCAGAGAAACGAATGCGTAACAGATGCAGAAATTTTTGTCATAAGTGATCCACCAAATCCGTTTTTAGTTATAGATTATATAATTTTTTGTATAATACGTCACGCGCTTTTTCAAAATATTCGCAAATATATGACAGTTATAGAGATATCCACTATTCGAAAACATTAAAAAATGCAATTTTCAGTGTACTATTATTTGTTTATACTTTCCATACATCTATTATTCCAACTTTACGTCTATTATATAGATACAACTTTCTTTCCCATACAAATTCAAGAAAATGAGTTTTATCATATGATTCTATCACCTGTCTTTACATTAGTGGAACGACTTTTAAATTAAATAAAATAAACAATTCCTTAAATCTGGCACTTTAATGTTATACAACGATGAATTAATAGCAGTTTATTATTTATTTTCATTGTGACAAATGGTTGTAAATATTTACAGTTCAGAGAATTTATTTCAAATAATGTATTTTCTAAAATAATAAAAATTATAATTACTTTAAAGGAAATGTAAACATTATGTGAGCTAATATGAATTTTAATCATTACCTTCTAAAGATATCCTTTTAATACTGTTCTAACATATTATGCAGTCTTCAAATAAAATAACTTTCATCTCAACTATTTTAATTTTGTTGCAATTAAAAATTAAATTTTAATAAATAATTTTGAATAATTTTTTAGATGACTATGACTATTAATGGAGATATAACATCTCCATAGTCTATGGAGATATAGCAGATTCATGACAATAAAAAGAAGCTACAATTTTTAATCTGATTGAATAACCTACAAACAAGATTGTAAAATTTATATTGTTGGACATTTTATGATGGTGGTATATCATATTGGCAAACAAATAAAGTTTTAAGAAAGATTTTTTTATGAAAAAAACTCTCGCATTTGCTGTTGAATTGAAAACACTCAAGTCCAGTGAGTAAATTCAACTATCAATGCAAGATTTTCCAGCACAATATCCAGAGAATTTACTTGCTTTTCAAAACCATGATTCAGCACATCGAAACTGACGCGTTCAATTTTATTGGGGTTTCTTTAACTGAAAAAGGGACAATCTAATAGCGTTTTAATAGTGGGATGTCGATTCCATACTTTAGAACCATGGGAGATGAAGTAAAACCTTTAAGAGGAATGTCTAGAAATAACCCCTTTTGCATTTGCTTGTCGATTTAGAAAAACAAAATGTAGGTAAAGAATCTAATTGACAATTTATGATTCCTTTGCATAATTTAAGAAGAATCTGCTTGTATTTCAAATCCTTGACTAGAAGTGTGTTATTTTTAAAAAGGAGTGTTATTTGTTATAACACTCCTTTCTAATAAACTTTTAGAGATAACTGCCGTTCATTTACGGGAGAATTTCTTGGGATAATTGCCTTTAGATAATTGCCAGAAGAACTTCTAGGGATAATTGCCTGTTACTTCTTTATTCATTTGTTATGACTGAAAAAACGAGAGGCTTGAATAAGAGTTAAACTGTCAATCATTCTCTTGCATGATTAAAACAGAATCTGCTTGTTAGTCAAATTCATGACTGTCGATAACATTAAAATAAAAGGGTTCAATTTTAATTTTTTTTAACTTAAAAGGATGGCTAATGGCAGCTTTTACTTATAATGACTCTTTTCTGCAAATTTCTAGGGATATTTGCTTATCGGATTTAAAATATGCGAGGTTTGAAAATTAATTTAACTATTTATTATTCTCTAGTACAATCTAAAGAGAATATGTTTAATTTTTTTAAGCTGTTCTTTAGGAAACATCAAAACAGAAGCTTTCAATTTTTTTTTTATTTTTAACTAAAATGGTCATATTAATGGTGTCTTCTTTTCATGATGCCGCCTTGATGATAAACTTTTAAGGATAATGGCATTTTATTTCCGGATATATTTCTAGGGACATTTGCATTTTACTTACTGAAGAATTTCTAAGGATAATTTTTTTTTTTACTTGTTTGTTGTGGCTGAAAAAACGAGAGGCTTGATAAAGAGTTAAAAAGGCCAATCATTCTCTTGCATAATTAAAAGAGAATATGCTTGTTTGTCAAATTCATGACTGTAGAGAACATCAAAATAAAAGTGTTCAATTTTATTTAATTTTCTTAACTTAAAGGCATGGCTAATGGAGGCTTTTGCTTATAATGACACTTTTCTGAAAATTTCTAGGGATAATTGCCTTTTACTTGCTTTTCTAACTGAAAATAAGCGAGGCTTGAAAAGATTAACTGGTAAAGATTCTCTTGTATAATGTAAGGAGAATCCATTTTTTTCATAGCTATTCTGTAGAAAACATCAAAACAGAAGCTTTCAATTTTATTATTTTTTTTCGACTTCACAATCTAATGTCCAATTTCTTTTCTTAATGCCGCCTTTCTGATAAACTTTTAAGGATAATTGTCTTTTATTATCGGAAGAATTTCTATAGATAATTGCCTTTTACTTGCTGAAGAACTTCTAGGAATAATTGCCTTTTATTTATTTGTTGTGACTGAAAAAAAACTCGAGGCTTGAAAAGTCATTGTCAATCATTCTCTTGCATAATTAAGAAAATCTACTTGTTTATAAAAGCCATAACATAAAACGCAATTAATACAATTTTATTATTTTTTAATTAAAGGGACAATCTAATAAAACCGTTTGCTCATAAGTAACATTAATACTATTAACAAACTATAACATGATTTTAAATACATTTAACTGCAACGAAATTCATAACTGTGAGTAATTATAACAAGATATGCAAGAATAGATAAAATCTAGTAATCAGGGAAAATTTCTTTTTTTTTAAAAAAAAGTGACCTAGTTAATGCACAAATTATAGCTGTAACGAAGCATCTACGGTGGCACAAAGCAAGAGCAAACAAAAATGAGATTGGAAAACGCGATAAATTGCTTTTAAATGGAGTTAATTACCTCCAGTTTAATCAGATTTCTGTTAAATTGTTGTTCTTCACTCATTATCCGTTGCCCTTTATCGCCATACTTTTGTCTTGCCTTTACTTTTACACTTTTTTTATTTTTTACTCTTTTTTTTCCAACATCATTAACAAAAATATTTCTTGGTGTTGTTTTTTAACGGTATCTGTCAAACAATCTATTCGAAGATGGATTCTTTTAATAGATTTTTTTTCTACATGGCTTAAAGCATATTCATCCATTTTAGAAAGGAAATCGCTCAATTTTTTTTGTTTTGTTTTTGATACAATTTATTAATTTATTTATTTTGGTTCACTGATTGCTTTTATGTATGATCCCAGTTTCCAGTTTTTTCTTTTTCTTAAGTACTGAAGTCTTCCGATTCTTAAGGTTTTCTGTTTGTTTTCTTTTCTTTTATCACTAAATACTCATTTATCTTAGAGCTTATAAAAGATAGAAGGGAGGGAAAAAAAGAGTTTTCTGGACTTTTACTTACTTTGTTTTGATCTCCGAAGGAATCTTTTATCGTGCGGTGACTTGGAATATCGATTCGGAATTTCCTCGGTAACAAATGAGGGTTTAACGCTTCCGAATCTTGGAGGTTCCTAATTGTTGGGACGCACGTGTGCAGGAGATAAGGCAGAGGGCAATTCGATTCTCTTCAGGATTTAAAACTGACGGGAAAACACAAATTACACACAACAAAGTTCAGCATAAATAAACTCTATGTTTTTTTATTGCATTGTAATGTACAATCGTTTTGTACGATTATGAAACCAGATATGTGAGCCAAATTAAATATATCTAGCTACAATACATTTTCAGCCTATCTGTAGAATAAATAGTATTTATCCTAGAGTTAGGCTGGAAATTTCCTTGATTAAGAATCACTTTGCCTTTTGATTTCAGAATGCAATGCAGTAAGTAGTTGACATTGTATACTGATATATAATTGTTGGGTCGCACGTGTGCAGGAGATTAGAGAGCAATTCGATGGAAAAACACAAATTACATACAACGAAATTCAGCATAAATAAACTCTATGTTTTACGATTACATTAAAATATACAATCGTTTTGTCCTATTATGAAAACAGATAAGTAAGAAGAAATTGAATTGAATTAATTGAAAATATCTAGTATTTATCCTAGAGATAGACTGGAAATTTCCTTTATTGGGTTATAGAAGATGCAAACACTTTACCTTTTGGTTTCATAATGTATGTAGTAGGTATTGATAAATCTATATGTATTTATATATAATATGTAATAAATAATCGTTTGGACCCACGTGTACAGAAGATAAGATAGATAGCAATTCAATTCTCTTAAAGTTGACAGGGCAACACACATTATACACTATGTATATTCTATGTTTTGTGATTACAGTTTAATGTATAATAAAATCGTTTTGCACCATTATGAAACCAGATAGGTAAGCCAAATTGAAAATATCCAGTATTTATCCTGAAGATAGGATGGAAATTTCATTTATTGGATTATAGAAGGTGTGAACACTTTACCTTTTCGTTTCAGAATGCAATGCAATAGGTATTGACAATCTATATGTACTAACACCTACTCTTAAGATACTACATGTGCTGGTAGCGGTTATTTAAGAAAGGTTACTGCTAGGTGCTAGTTGCTAGTTGCATGTACTTAAGGTACTGTAGCTGAATCTGCTTTAATTCATTCATATTATTAACAAATGATGACAGTCAAAACGTTTAGCTTCAACAAAAAAAGAATATAGATAATTATTTGATTTATCTATTATAAGAATTATAATTATTGTTTATTGTCATTATGTTTGTTATTTATTTTTATTTTAATGTTATTTATTATTATTATTATTGTTGTTATTTATTATGTGTGTTTAGTATTTGTTATTATTGTTTACTGTTATTGCCAATTTATAAGTATTGTTTATTGTTGTAATAAAAATTGATTATTAAATCGATTTTGCTACACTTTTGGCTTTGCGCAAATTAGCTATTATATTATGCGAAAATAGTCGCAGATCTTAATTTTGGTGAAGCATCTAACAATAAAATTATTAGCAGCAGAAAAGAAATTCAAAAATTCAAAAAATATTATTCTAGATTTATAGTTATTTCATTTTGATCTCTTAAGGGATCTTTTTATCGTATGGTGTCTTGGGGTATCAACTTCAAATTGCTCTCTTGCAAATGAAGATTTTACATTTCTGAATCGTACAGATTGCTAATTAGTGAAACGCACGTGTGCATGAAATAAAATAGCGAGCAATTTAAAGCAGCGAGTGAGCAATTCACGATTTAAAGACACTTGCAAAAACAAAAACGCAGAACACAGAAATTAAGTGCATTTAGAACATTATTTTTCATATTCTCTCATCGTAGTGTAATGGGACTGACGCTATTTAGAAATTTGTTTACGTAATTCTTTAAAATAATAATATATCAACTAATTACTTGTCGTCAAACTCGACTATCATGAAAATTGTTCATTGAATTTATTTATTGTGTGTGATTTTATATCGTTATAATATAATATCACACACAACAAATAAATAATAAGCGAATATTTTGAAACTAGTATGAAGTCCATAACATCATCAAAAAATGTTAAATTAACAAATGAAACTCAGATTTGTAATAAAACTGAGAATAAAAAAAAAAAAAATTGTAATAAAATTGAGATTTGTTGGGAAGTTTTAGCACGCTAATTAGCTATTATATTATCCTTAATAAGCATTATGTAGCTGGTATGGGGTTTGTAGAATTACCAAAAATTTGTTGCTATGTAATCACTTCGTTTAAATTTTTTTACATCACTTCAGAATTGTTCTTGAAATTAAAACGATGAATTTTTCATTTGTATGTGATTGTAAAGTTTATGGGACTTAATATATTTTGTGTGCTTCATTGATTATATATTTACTTTCGAAATTCTTTAAATTTCATTACATTAAGAATAAGAATATTTTACTTTCTAAAATATTTTTATTTATAAAAATTTATTAAGAATAGTATTTCCTTTATAATTTTCCAAGCGATAATGTGCACTTTTATCTAATATTTTTTTCCTAATAATAATTATAAATAGTGTTTATAAAAATCTATGTTCCCGGTTAACACTGGATTCATAAATGCTAGTGTGATTATATTGCAAAATCTTCCGATTTTTGCTTTATATATATACTCATTATTTTCATCTTTTTTGTATCAATTCTAATAGAAATTTAGAAATTTCTAAAGAATCTTCATTTCATCAGTGATATTGGACATGTTTTTGTACAGTTAAACCTTGATTGTTCAAATACAGGTAAAATAATTTCTAGATGCAGCGAATGTTTAAAAAATTCAAAAGAATCTTCTGTTCGTCAGAGATATGGAACATTAAACCCTGACTAAAGAAGTGCGAATGTTTAAAAAGTTCTAAGGAATTTTCAGTTCATCGATCATATTGGACATGTGTTTGCACAGTTAAACCCTGAATGAACAAATGTACTATAGTTAAATAATTGATCGATGTAACGAATTTTTAGAAAGTTCTAAGGAATCTCCAGTTCACCAGTGATATTGGACATGTGTTTGTACAGTTAAACCTTGATTGAACAAATGTAGGTTTTATAATTCCTCGATGTAACAAATGTTTAAAAAGTTCTAGAAATCTTCAGTTCATCGGTGATATTGGATGTTAGTACAGTTAAAAATCCTGACTGAAGAAATGTAGGTTAAATAATTTCGCAATATAAAAAAAGTTTAAAAAATTCTGAGATATCTTCAGTTCATCAGTTATATTGAATCTATGTTTGTACAGTTAAACCCTGATTGGACAAATGTATGTTAAATAATTCCTCAATGTCACAAAAGTTTAAAAAATTCTAAAGAATTTTCAGTTCATCAGTGATATTGGGTATATGTGTAGTTAAATCTTGATTGAAAAAATGTAGGTTAAATAATTCCTCAATGTAATAAATGTTTAAAAAGTTCTAAGTAATCTTCAGTTTATCAGTGATATTGGACGTTTGTGCAGTTAAACCCTGATTGAGCAAATGTAGGTTAAAAATTTCTTCGATGTAACAAATGTTTTAAAAGTTTTAAGGAATCTTCAGTTAATCAGTAGAATTGAATATGTGTTTGTACAGTAAAATCCTGACAGAAAAAATGTAGGTTAAGTAATTCCTCGATTTAACAAATGTTTAAAAGGTTCTAAGAAATCTTCTGTTTATCAGTGATATTGAACATGTTTTTATATAATTAAACCTTGAATGAACAAATGTAAGTTAAATAATTCCTCGATACAATGAATTTTTAGAAAGTCCTAGGGAATATGTTTGTATATGTAGGGAATATGTTTGTAGGGAATATGTTTGTCCTATGGACATGTGTTTGTACAGTTAAATCTTGATTCAACAAATGTAGTTAAATAATTTTTTTTATGTAACGAATCTGTAAAAGATTTTAAGGAATCTTTAGTTCATCAGTGATATTAAAGATGGCTTTGTGAAATTAAACTTTTTTTGAACAAATGTAGGTTAAATAATACCTCGATGTCAAGAATTTTAAAAAGTTCCAATAAATGTATATTACTTTGTTTAATGCTTATAACAAGTTTCAGTAACGGCTTACAATTTTAAACTGGAACTCCATTGTACAAAGAATCAAAAGACATAAAATCATTTGTGTTTCCATTTCAACTAAAAGAAGAAATAAAACATTAAATTAAATCTTAACTATCTGAAAAAAAGTCTTTATTTTATAATGCTCTCTATTACCAAATTAAGTCACACCTAAATATTTGCTTTCGTAAAAGATTTGCATATTCAAACAAAGAAAACTTTTATTTCTGATAACCCAGAGGGTAAAAAAAAAATGTCTTTTGCGAAAACAAACGCAAGACGGCAAATGCAAAGATGCTCATTTGGATACGGTTGATTAAATAATTAACTTTATGTTTCGCTGGTGTAGATAATATTATTTTATTTAAGCAGAAAAAGATACTTAGCAAGCATGCAGAAGCTACAAAGTCAGAGTAATTAAATTGCATGCTAATTATCCAGACGACTAAGCTGATCAGCAGGTCGAGGCAGTGAGATTTCCGCTTTTGATAAGCATGACTTTTAGCTTTTATTTGTGACTTTTTTTAGTTTAATGCTTAGAGTAGTTAAAAAATTATAATCTCATTTATTTGTTTTAAAGATATCTAAGAAACAAAACATTCTTAAGAGGATTCTTTAATGGATAAGTAATACAAAGGAAACCGATCGTATTTATTTAAGTGAAAAGAATTTTTTGTTTTTGTTTTGTTTATTTAAATTTTTTTTTTAAACAATGCTCTAAAATTTCAGCCATTTCTTTTTTATTTAAAAGTGTCTATTTAATGTTTTAAAAATAAATTTTAAAAAGCATAAAAAATAATTTAATAAAATAGAATAAAATAAAAAAATTTAATAAAGCATAAAAAATAATTTAATAAAGAAGAATAAAACAAAAAATTTAATAAAGCATAAAAAGTAATTTAATGAAGAAGAAAAATAAAACAAAAAATTTAATAAAACATAAAAAATTATTTAATAAGGAAGAGGAAAACAAAAAATTTGATAAAGCATAAAAAAATAATTTAATAAAGAAAATAAAACAAATAATTTAATAAAGCATAGGAATAAAGAAACCTTTCTTTAAGATACTTAGCAAGCTTGTAGAAGCTACAAAGTCATAGTAATCAAATTGCATATTTATTATCCAGACGACTAAGCTGATCAGCAGGTCGAGACAGTGAGATTTAATGCTTAGAATAGTTAAAAACTTATAATCTCATATGTTTGTTTTAAAGATGTCTAAGAAAACGAAACATTCTTAAGAGGATTCTTTAATGGATAAGTAATACAAAAGAAGCCGATCGTAATTATTTAAGTGAAAATTGTTGTTGTTGTCATTTTTTATTTTAAGGTATTCTGTTTTTAAACTATATCCTGTAATTGCGACCATTTTTTTATGATTTAAAAGTGTCTATTTAATGTTTTAAAAATAAATAATTTAATAAAGAAGTAGAATAAGACAAAAAAAAATAATTTAATAAAGAATAATAATAAAACAAAAAAATTTAATAAAGCAAAAAAGAATAATTTAATAAAGAAGAAGAATAAAACAAAAAATTTAATAAAGCATAAGCCTAAAGAAACCTTTCTGTAAGATTTCTTTATGATCTATTAAATTATTAATAATTATTTAGTAATTATATTATTAATTATTATTTCGTAATTATATTATTAACTATTATTTCATAAGTATATTATTAATTATTATTTCATAATTATATTATTAATTAGCATTTCCTAATTAAATTATTAATTACATATTTGAAAAAATTGTAATATAAAATTTAAATTTTACTAAGATACGTTTCTACATTTACTGTACTGTACATTTTAAACTCTTACATCTTCTTAAGATCTTATTACATCTTAAGATGCTATATTTGTAATACATTAAATCTATTTTTTTCTTAATAATAGCTTTTTTTTTTTTTTTTTTAAATAGCTATTCAGAACAATCTCTCAAAATTGACTTGGTATGCTGCTAAAACAGTAAAGTAGTCTTTGCCACTGGTTGTTTTATTAAATGATACGATTAAAATGATCTCTTTAAAATTTAATTTTAACAATAATATCAATAATTTAGGAAAAATAAAAGTTAATCTTGTAAAAAAGTCAGGGGCAGGACTTTTAAACCAACTTCTTCAAAAATGCTCATTTTCTGAGTCAGACTCTCCCCCTCTACTGAGAGCATGTGTAAAGCATCTAGCATCAATCGCCTGATGGGAAATTTTATGGGTTTTCTTCCATACAACACACAAATATAGGGCAGTTATCCTTAAAACTCCATCCTATAATCAATAGTTATTCATACTTAATGTAAATATGAATAACTATTGATTATCGGATACAAAATTGCTATTAACAACATTTAATAATCAAAATATTCCATCATTTCTAGAAACTTATCAACTTTATAGATATTTCTAGTTATATTACACAAGGTTTTTTTCCAGTATGGCATGCATATTTAGCACAATTACGCTTAAAATTCGTCTAAAAAATTACCATTTTTTTCTAGTGTAGTAGAGCCGTAATGTAGTGTTATTAGTAGACTGTCCGTAGAGTAATTATAGTGTAGTTGATCCGTAGTGCTTGCTGTAAAAATACTTTCCGCTGTGTATTATTGTTGTACAGTTAATATAAAGCTTAATATATACCTTAAATTCAGATTGAAGAAAAAATAAATTTAAAAATTTTACTTCTCTTCACTATATCTATAAGCATATATATGTATACCATTTAAATTTTTAACTGTTCAATTATAATGATATTATTTTATGATGAAATTTTTCTTCCTATAAAGAGAAATAATTATAATACAAATTTTAAAATTCCTTCGTCTTTCTTAGCAATAATTCTTTGAGCAATTGATTTTTTTTATTTAAATGTAGTTAATCCAATTTAATAGTGAAATATTTCAAATAAGTTAAGATGCATTTTAAATTAAACTTTTTAAATTAATCCTATGAAAAATATTATTCATACAATTAGCTTTTATCGTCTTTTAGTAGAATATTTATCACTAGTTTTTGGTATTTATTAATACAAATAATATATATTTTTTTTATTTCATATATAGTCATTTGATTAAACATTTAACATAACTGACACAAGATGGTAGCACAAGCGTTGAAACCTATTACAAGTTTAGTTGTGACTTTGAAGTGTAGATGGCAGCACCATAAATATTTTCATGTTTACAGACATTTTAAGTTTCAACATAAATGCAGCACTACCTCATCTACTAATCTCAGCAATAACTTTTTAATATGTCCTTGTAACATAAGAATTGTTATTTTATTTTATTTATTTATTTGTTTTTTTTATATTTTAAATGACTTTATTAATATTTCAACGTTACTAAAGATAGATAATTTTCAAACTTTTCTAAGTAACATAATAATTTTTATAAATAATAAATAATACATTAACTTAATACAATAATTTGCTAAAAACTTTTATTTTATTGAAATATCAAAAACATACGGATAAAATTTTAAAAACGAAAACACAAAATATTATTATAATTACTTATGAAGATGATTTTTTTTTTCCTTTTGTGTTTCAAAAATAATTAAAATATTTAAATTTATTTCAACTGGAAAATTTATTAATTTGAGTATAATCAAACAACAAAAAAAGTTAAAATTTATTGTTGGAATGCTCTTTATTATATCGTTGTATTGTACAATTGTAGCTCAGAATTTAGAATTTTTTTTTTTTTTAATTACTTTAGTGTATTTTTTATTAGAAAAATAAAATTTTTATTTTTCATTAATGAAAAATTAAAAATATATATATAATAAAATTCTTCTTTTTGTATCATAAAATTTATTTTACAGAACAAAATTTATATAAATTTTAAATTATTACACATGGGGGTTTTAAATTTTATATTAAAATTATAATTGGCAAATTATCAAACTATTAAATTTTCTGTTAAAATTAAAAAAATAGTAATCCAAACAATTTCAAATGTGTAGTCTTCTGTAATATTCGTGTTTAAATTTTATTATTCCTTTAACTTTCGTTTCTTTTCTCAACACCCGTACCTCAGGCTATATGACATCCTACCAGTTAGAAAGGAATATCAGTGGGTATACCACAAGTAGACCATCGACATGTTAGGGTTAGGATAATGCTTGCCGGGATGACTTTTAGAAGTAATTGCCTCCCATTTGCGTATCATATGGTAGAAAACTCGGAAAAATCCCACCTGGTAGTCTGATTACCGGTGCGAGAAAATTTTACACAACTTGTCAGAATCGCCATCGAGTTTCATTCTTTCACAGTGACTACAGCAATGCCGCCAGCGGATTCTACCCTCGGCTCATCTGCATGCTAATCAGGCACTTTGGCACAGGGACATGACAACGGGTGGTGAAAACAAGAAACCATTGTAGAAATGACTGTCAGGAGTAGGAGTAGTACAACAGAAAATCCTTAAAAATCCCACCAGGCAATATAACTGTTGAGAAAGTCGCATATACACAATGCTTAGCTAGCCAAGGAATCTCCTTGTTTTTAAAAGCAATCAGCCCAACAGATCATGCACGCTTGATGCTTAAGTTGCTGCTAGGTGACAACACTAGAGATGTGAAATCATTTAATTGGGATGTTCATAAAATTGTGATGATCCCGAACATTTTATCATATTATGTAGGTCACCAAATGTAAAAGCTACCAGTCATATGATTTTATTTATCAACTTTTTAAAAATTTATTCCTAAAATGTTTCGTTCACAAGCATATGTTCAACCAAGTAGGCTTAAGCACTCTTTTGTATTGTCTAGTAACAATTACATCTAATTTACTTAAAACAATAGAACATAATTTTAGGTATAAATAAATATATCTTGGAGATAACATCAAGTAGACAGGGTTCTTGCACCCAGGCTAATATATTATTAACAAAGGATATGATCGTCTAGTCTGCAATGAAATAAAAACATTGATTAAATATTTTTCTAATATTTAAAGGATTTATTATTGTTATTATTAAATTAAAGCTGAATCAAATTCCCGGTTTTAATATTTCTTGAAAATCTGAAAGTCTTTCAAACAAACTGCGAAATTGGTTTTTTTAAGTAAAATGATGATTAAAACAGCAAAAAAAAAAAATTCTACAGGCTAAAGTCTGTATATTCATCCTGTAACTGGAGACAGTGGTGCTGCCATCTGTATGTTTGAATATCATATTTTTTTTATTTCATTAGACGAGTTAATAATTAATCATAGATCCTATTCATTTACATCAAGAGAGTGAAAAAAACACGAATGTTTTCCTCTTTAATATAATATAATTCAAGCATTTCATTATTTTAAGCTTAAAAATAATATTTTATTGCATGTGGCAAGTACTCAAAATTAAATAATTCGTAAGATATCTTTATATACAATACATTTCAAAATTTTAAATGCGATTTCAAGTAATTTAATCTAACAGAAATTATATATTTTATTTGAAGTTGTAAAAGCATAATAAAGAAACTTTCAACTAAGGTTTAGTTTTGAAAAGTAGTAAGTCTAGAAGTTAAAAAATAGTTAAGTTGAGTTGGAGTAAATAGCTTCTAAAATAAAATTATTATTATTGATATACAAGAATGTAGACAAAAATCATATTTCATTAATATTTCAATAACACATTATATGCTTAAAAAATACAGTTTTTTAGTAATTCCCTTTTTTATATTTGCAATAATTAGCAATAAGTAAAAAGATTGTCTCAAAGTATTTCAACAAAGGATTCTTTCTGTTCAACATGTAAATTCTAAGCTGTGGTAAAGAATTCCAATTGTTTTCTAAGATAAAGAAGACAACAAAGTAGAAAAAAAAAGGTAAGTTTTGCTACATTTTTGGGGCCTTATTCAATAAAATTAATTCTAAAGAATAGTCCATATGAAATATTTTTTCTTTTCCCTAAATAATTATTTACTTACTTCACTGCTTTTACCTTTATTTATTGAATATAAAAACCAATTTTATAGTAAATTTTTGACAAATTTATTTTTGAAACAATTACTATGCTTTTATTTCTTTAAATAATTTAATTCACTCACAAACTATGTTAATATTTATTATAATTAAAAATATTATAAATAATAAAATAAACATCGGTCATTTCATTTATTAGATTTTTTTAATTAATAAATTTTCCTTTTATAATAAATCTTCCTTTCACCTGATCTGACTTAATAAAAATAAATAATATTAGTTTATAATTTATTATTTTCATAATAATATTTGAAGTATTTTTAACAGCATTACGCATAAAATTATTTTAACCATAATTTTAACTGATATATTAATATTTTTATTTTAAAGAATAACTCGCATTTAGATAGATATGATATGAACCGATATAGATATGATATATATCAATTATGTATAGATATAGATATGATATATATTTAGTAGACATGATACAGATAGATAATGTATCACAGACAATTCATAAAGTATAACCAAAAGAATTTAACAATTTATTGAGCTCTCCAAAACATAAATATGCAATGAGGTTCCAATTAGGGCTGCCTAATCTAAGGCCTACAGACCGCATGTGGCCACGCTTAGTGAGGAATGCGGCCAAAAAAGGAAAATGATTTTTTTTTAACATTCAATTTTGTATACATTGTTTTATTTATTTATATAATTATATAACTACATAATAATGAAGATTTTTTTCTTTTACTTAAATAGCAATCTGCATAAGAAATTTTTATTTTTTAAAAAAACTTATAATGCAAAATATGTTAATCTATTCATTCATTAAAAAACACTTTTCGTGAAAAAAATGTTTTTATTTGCTATGGTTAAATTTTAAATTGCATATTAACTGCTTAATTTTTTGGCTTAATATATATTGTGTGCGATCCTAAATTGTGTGTGCCCTTCAAATGAGATCAAGGAAGTTTAAAAATTGGTCATCCCAGATTTACAGAAACAAGATTGTTAACTGCAAATTAATATATTATGTTCAGGAAAAAGCAGAAAGCAGTTCAGGAAACGAGGAAGTATTCATGAAACAATTACATGCAAATAAGAAAGGCGATAATCATGATTTAAGGAAGTAAACAAGTGGCAAAAGGAATTGCAATATGGAAAAAAGTAGTAATCTTCTATGTCTCAATTAATGGCACAAAAAACATAAAAGTACTTTTCCACAGATCAATCAAAAATATCTTGTAATTGTAGGTCTTTTTTTTGAGGACGTATTGACGCGCTTTTATCTACACTACTTAGGTTGATTAGATTTACGTGCGATCCTTATTACAACATAAGTTAACCTAACTTTTGTAAGTGTTAGGATGTTGGCTCTCTTTAAAAAAGAATTGGTGCCTTCTACAATTGATTGCACGTTTATTCTATCCTTACTATAACACAAGTTAGCTTAGCTCTTGTAAATTAGTTGGTTAAGGTACTGATGTCTAATAAATGTAGGTCTCCTTTGACGGAGCATTGATGCCTTCAAGGAGTAGTTGATTAGAAGCATTAGATCCTTATTATTCCATCCTTATTACAGCACATATCAACTTAGATCTGAGTTGATTAGAGAACTGACTATATTTGAAATGATTGTGTTGATTAGACGTAACAGGCGGGCTGAAACGTTCGTAGGATGACACATAGATGGCGCAACTAGTATTAAAACCATATAATTTTTAGTTAGCCCTAACTTTCAAAAGACACGTGTAGGAATTTGACAGCTGTTGCACTATTAGTATATGAGTTATAGCATTTTTAGTGAAGCAACTTTTGTTAGTTTGAAAAAAATGGATAAAAAGGAATTTCGTGTGTTAATAAAGCATTGCTTTTTGGCGAAAAAAAAATACTATTGAAGCCAAGGCTTGGCTTGATAAACATTATTCGGACTTTGCACCAGGAAAATCAACCGTAGAGAAATAGTTTGCTAAATGTAAACGAGGCGAAATGAGCACCGAGGACGATGCACGCAGTGGACTCCTCAAAGAGGCTGTTGCCGACGAAAACATCAAAAAAGTCCACAAAATAATTTCTGATAACCGTAAAGTGAAGTTGATTGAGATAGCTGAGACCCTAAAGATATCAAAGGAACGTGTTGGACATATCGTGAATGAATATTTGGATATGCGAAAGCTCTGTTCAAAGTGGGTGCCGCGCGAGCTCACAATCGAACAAAAACGCAATTGATGATTCTAAGCAGTGTTTGGAGCTGTTCAGTCGTAAAAAACCCGAATTTTTGCGTCGATATGTGACAATGGATGAAACATGGCTCCATCATTTCACACCGGAGTCCAATCGACAGTCAGCCAAGTGGACTGCACGTGATGAACACTAAAAATGCTATAACTTACATACTAATAGCGCAACAGCTGTCAAATTTATACACGTGTCTTTTGAAGGTTAGGGCTAACTAAAAATCATATGGATTTAATACTAGTAGC
The DNA here is from genome assembly GCA_021605075.1 of Caerostris darwini. Classification (NCBI taxonomy): domain Eukaryota; kingdom Metazoa; phylum Arthropoda; class Arachnida; order Araneae; family Araneidae; genus Caerostris; species Caerostris darwini. Next base: position 18,543 of record BPLQ01009388.1, read on the forward strand.
GCCATTTATGTGTCAGCCTACGAACTTTTCAGCCCACCTGTTATATTCGATCCTTGCTACAGTACAAGTTTACCAATGTCTTGTAAATTCATTGGTTGTGAAATTGACGTCTAATAAATGTTAAGTATCTTGGATCTTATATAAGTACCACTGATGTCTTCAACTAAATTTCCTGGGTTGATTATATCGGTGGCTCTTAAACATTATTCGCAGGTGGCCCTCTTTCAATATTAAAAATTCACAAAGATGTCTATGCTTAAAAAAAACATAAACATTGTTGCATTAAGTCTACATTTTATTATATGTCTGTATATAGATTATATTTTATATTATATAGTTGAAAAATATGTGTAAGTAATCATAAAAACAAAAATTTAATAAAATTGATTATAATAAATAGTAAAAAAAATTTAACAATTTAATGATAATTTAAGGACATTTTTTAATTTCGGCTTACATACGAAATTTCAACTTTGGGTAAATTTTTTGAAAAAATCACACTCTCGGCTTATACACAAAAATCGACTTCTATTCGAAAGTATACGGTAATATGGTTTCTTGGCATAAACAATTGTTCCTTTTATTCAATGAAATTTATTTCTACTGAAAGTAATATTTACCTTTCACCATGCATTATTTTGTTATCCGCTGCCTACACAAGTACTACGAGAGCCACCGATGTACACACAGAAAAACATGATTTGAACAGAAAAAAAAATGTTCGAACAGCTTTTAAATAATAAAATCAACCAATTAGATTTCAGAAGTCTAAAAAGAATGTTTAATAAGAGTAGACCATGTACATAAAATAAATCTCAAATGAGCGAGGATTTATTAATATATGTTTTACTTGTTTAATAGTTTAATGGAATTTTAAGGAATATAGTAATTGTGGTGATCCGATTTGCATCCGGTAAGGGCTAGTGGCCATCATATACACCATTCTTACAGACCATAAAATATACCATCACAACATATGAATTATATAATGATTACAAACAATTTTACATTAATACAAAAAATTTATAAACACATATTGACACCCATATCAACACAACATAATCTAAAAGGGCTTTTGAAAATAGCAACCAAAAATTCGTAAAATAAACTTCAAAAATATCAACTCTATAATATAAATCTAAAAACTTCTTAAGGAAGCCTAAAAGGAGTTTAATTAATTCATTTATTTTTATCTTTATTTTTTTTTTTTTTTTTTTTCAACATGGAAAATGCTTTTTTTTTTCCTGAAATCATAAATACTGAGCCTTTGGTATAAAAATAATTTTAAACCCATCATTTAAATTAATATTAATAATAAATTAAAACGAAATAAAAGAGAAGCTCCTAAAATCGATGAAACGCTAAGCGATGACAGCATTAAATCTCGAAGAAACCAGTTTTAGAATTTTTTGGCTGTTAATCAAAGCTCTAGATGCCTGTGTCAGATACTTATCAAACATGTGACAGTTGTAGCGATTTTTTTTTTTTTTTTTGTCTTCTCTAAGCTTGCAAAATTGAAACTGTTCCAATTATTGGTGTTGTAACAAAAAATGTCTAAAATAAACTGCATTCAATTTCTGTGGAAATAATTTTTTTATAATATGTTTACAAACATTGAAAAAAACATTTCTTCTTCTGTATTGGCGCACGAACCCCATGGTGGGCCAAGGTCGTCTGTTTACTGGCAGATTGAAAAAAATACCGTTATTTTTTCTAACAAAGTACTGTAAGTTTCTACTGTAAGTGTAATGTTTATGTGCGCACGTATGTATGTACTTGAGCAGATATATGTGTGTGTGTGTATATATATATATATATCCTGCGGTAGTGTGCATATGTAATTGTGTATATATGTGCTTGTTTATGTGTGTGTATGTATTTATATTTATGCTCTTGTATAAATGTGCGTGTGTACGTGTGCATGTGCATGTATGTCTGTATGTACGCAAGCAAAATATAAATTCACTCATATACGAGGGTAACTCTAAAATTTTTGAGACACTGACAGACGACAAACGCAGGAAAAAAAATATTCGTCAAATTTGTAAATTTGAACTCTTTTATGGCTGCAGACGTTAATCTGCGGCTAAAATTTCAATTTAGCTGTCGTAGAATAGATTTTGAAAGAAAGGAAAATGGAATTGACGCGAGAGCATTATCGCGCTGTGATTTTCTATGTTTTTAAAGTGGAGTTAAATCAAGAAGAATGCCTTCAACATCTACGACTAGCATATGGAGAAGCTCCATCTCGTGCTAGTGTAATTATATGGTTTACAGAATTTCGTAGAGGTCGAAGTTCTTTGTTGGATCAAGAACACATAGGAAGACCTTCATCAGCCGTAGTTCTAGAAAATGTGTCGGTCATACAAAAAATGTTAATCGATGATAATCGCTGCACTTTCCAAATGATACAGAAGAAACTTAACATTGGATCCGCAGCTATACATAGAATTATTCATGAAGAACTGCATATGAAAAAATTAGTTTGTCGTTGGGTCCCCCATAATTTAACAAAACACCAAAAAACGGAGCTTGTCAGAATCAGCAAAGAAACCATAAAATTACTTAACGATGGTGGACACCGCCTTATTTCTAAAAGCATAGCTAGTGATGAAACTTGACCGTTTTTTGACATTCCAACACGACAAGAAAGTTAAATATGGGTCTTTGAAGATGACCCCGAACCAACAATGGTGAAAAGACAACGAGCAACGAAAAGAGTAATGCGTGCCGTTTCCTTCTGCAGTGCGGGACTGGTCAAAGCCATCAAGCTGGAGGGACAGTCACAGCTAACTGTCACACCACTAAGTGTCTTCCAGAAATTCGGGGACTCGTGCTTCACTATGATAATGCATTTTCTCATACGGCAAAATTGACAGTCGAATTTCTTAAACAAAAACACATCAAAGTGATAGAACATCCACCCTAATCCCCTGATCTTGCTATGTGTGACTTTTGGCTTTTTTTTTTTAATCTCAAGAAAAATTTACGTGGTCGCCGTTTTCATTCCGAAGATGAGATGGATGAGGCTATAAAAGCATGTTTTTCGTCAATTCCAAGAAATGGATAGCCTGAAGCATTTAATCGTTGGAAAATCCGTCTGCAAAAGTGCATTGATGTTGGAGGGGACTACTTTGAACACTCTTAAAATTTGGTAAGTTAAACTTGTACCATTTAGCCGTATCTCAAAAATTCCAGAGTGACAGATGTACACATTTTTAAGCAAACATCTTTACACACAACGGTACATCACTACTGATACAGAAACACATATATAAACTCCTTAATAAGCATACATGTGTAATAAATCAAATACTAATTTTGAGAAGGATTAATTTGATTTGTGAAAACGTGAATAGAGTTGTTAAAAGGGTGAATTTGGACTGCCAAACTTGTATGTAATAATAATGTAGTAAATTAAATATATTTTTCAAGATTAAATTCTGTAAGATTCTATAGCTCTGAAATTCAAACGTGGTGAAATATAAAAAATATATTAACATTTTAAAAAGTGCTTTTTACAAGTAAATAAATAATAATAATTAAAATTTAAAATTAAATAATGAAATGAATAGAAGTTTTGCAAATTTTTATAATATTTTTCATATACCTGTCTAAACAACCAATTATGTTGACAAAATAATTACAAATAACATATGCATTTATAAAAATCTGCATGAATAGATTATTATAAATACATAAGATAAAAAATACAACAGCAAAATTAATAGAGCAAAGGATTAATAGAGCAAAATGAATAAAAAAGAGAACATAATCCGCAGAAACAAAAAATTTTCAAATACTGCTAAAAACAAAAAACAGATATTTGGATTTATTTAATATCAGGAAGTTAGCTGGGAATGTGCAATATCAATATATTAAGATTGAAATCCATTGCATTCTGTTAGCTTTGATAATTATATATAAAACAATAAGATTTATTGGTTTGCCTATATTTCCTGAAACTTAAAATCTATAACACTTAGAAATTCAATTTTTTCTTTTAATTTGTTCTTTGTGTCCGGTTCGTAACAAAAAATATTATTAATGTAATTAAATATTACTTTTTATTGTCAGTAGATGGCGTCATTATCTGTGCTATGATGAAAAATAAAGTAGAAGATAAGGACTATTTTGCTTGTCAAACATTTATTAAAAAAAGAAAAATTATTCTTTAAAAAAAAATTCTTACAGATAAAAGGCGAGAAAAAAAAAATTTATATTAATTAAGGCGAAATTTCAAACATTTAATTCGATATTTTTTAATAAAATTTATCGAAACTAAAAGTATTTTTAATTTTTCATAAATCATATCTGCTAGTAAATATATAAATATGTCTTTTATGTATCATCTTGTTCATCATCAAAATTAGCGAAGAAACATCTTTCCTCATAATTTACAATACGTTAGATTAGGATTATTAATAATAGGATTATTTTAAATAATTATAAAAACGCTTAATGAATAGTTTTAGCTATTGATACTTAAAAAATTATACCACTTTTTTGATAATGTCACCAGATGGCGTCATTATCTAAGTTATGATAAAAAAATGAAGTTGAAGTAAGTGCTATTTTGCTCGTCAAACAATTATTTAAAAACATTTATACTTTAAAAAAAATGCTTACAAATAAAAGGTGAGAAAATAAATTATTGTCAATTCTTCATAAGAATGGTTGTTTTATTTAACCAATTTATATTATTTAAGGTGGATTATTTAAAATTTCAAACTTTAAATTCGATATTTTTTTTTAATTTATTGAAAATAAAATTGTTTTATAATTTTCATAGATATTATCTGCTAGTATAATATATAAATATGTGTATATACATATATATATCATTTGTATATATAGATATAGATCATCAAAATTAATGAAGCAACATCTTATCTCACAATATTCATCTTAGTTTACAATATTTTAGATCAGGATAATTTCTGATAGAATTATTTAAATAATTTTAAAAACCCTTGCTGAATAGTTTTAGCTATTGATTCTAAGAAAATTATACCATTTTTTTTTTTTTTTTTTTTTTTTCTTTTATAAAATAAAATAATCCAAGATTTTTATTTAAAAATATAGCATTGTATTTTAAAAGAAAGCTATTAAAAAAGACTTTTTATGTTGCTGTTGCTACTAATTCAATTTCTACTTTTTATTTGAATATGTTGACAGCGCTATGGACTGCAATCGTTAAATTATGTAATTAATTTTCTTTAATGAAATAAATAAAATCTGCAACTATTATTATTATTGCAATTGAAATTTTTTTCCAAAAAGTTCCTCAAATGGCAAATATTATTTCTAAACTGTTGTTGCGCTTCCTGAATGGCCGAGTGGCTAGCGCTCTGGCGCTCTGTAGCACAGGTTTCGGGTTCGAGGACCGGCGGTGCCATTGATGCTTGTAGTGGTTCGGAATCCAATTTAAACCGTATGTGCCTGTCTAACACGATCGTAGAGCGTTGAGGAGGTGTTTTTACTCCGCGTCCGTAACTTATCTTCAAGCTACACGCACCTCCTGGGTAGTGTTAAGTGAGTAACGTCGGTGTAGCGCTTGCCTTAAGGCATCGAAAACAATTGTCTAAGTGTTTGCCAGCTGTATTAGAACAAAAAAAAATTGTTTTTGTTAATCTTTCTATAGTTAAATGAATTTGAAAACATAATGTTTATAAATATTTTTTTCATGAATTCCGTCATTTATTTTTGATTAGTTTGATTTTAATTTTTTATCATAATATGTTTTCTATAGGAGAAAAAAAAATGAGGATTTACTCGTTCTAATCAAATCTATATCGTTCTAATCTAATTCTAATCTTCTAAATGAAGATTTAATCTTACTAAGCTTCCAGAGATTTTTAGTTGTGTTTTCTGCAAGAAAAAGAAAGTTTAGTTCTACTGTTTGAAATTAAATATTTTTCTTTCTGATACAAATATTTTTTATGTATACAATAATAAGGAAGTGAAGTAAATAATCATCGAAATCCCGTCAGCTCGAGATCCAAACTCCAATCCACCGACCTCATTTGAATAGATTCCTGTCGATTAATTGCAAAACAACTCGATTAACCAGAACCCGGCGGCTAACTTTTAACTACATATTAATTTCTTCGCACGCCTGGTGCAATGTGTGTCAACGATTTCGTAATGATTGCTGTCCGAAGAATGGTTTCTACTCTGGAACAGGGTTAGATCCGGTAAGACTGCTCGACTTTGGACACTTTCGAAACATAGATCATAGGCTGATTGACATGATTGTCACTCGGGGGTCGTCTAAAAACTACAAGGTGTTTCGATCAAGGTGACCAACCCTGACAGTTAATCACTGCTAGGAATTAACTACTAGATTGGATAGGAGAGTCGAGTACCTGTGCACGTAGTGCACATCTGCTCAGAATTCAAATATAAAAAAAACAAAGTATCACAGAATTAGCAGGAATTAAAAAATTTAAAGCAAACAGTTAATAGGATAGAAAGAAGTTAAAATATATATATATATATATATATAAAGGGGGGGGCGGATAAATTAGGAGATGACAAGCAAGCAATATCAAAATACATAAATGTCCAATAGAAGCATATAAATACGTAAATACATAGCAGACAGACATATAAACACATATATAATGAAAATAAATAGGAATTATAAATATACAAATATACAATCACAAAAATAAAAAATAAAAACTTTAAGAAAACATACGAACAACATTTGAAACTGAAGATCGGAAATAAAGTTTGTTACTGCAGGGTAGAGTTTGATGTTTTCAGAAATGGAATGTTTTTTTTTTCTTTTTAACATAGTTCCGCAGTACACACTGCCAAGGCAGAAGAGAGGACGATAGGAGATTTTTTAGAACCGAAGAGTAGTATTGAAGATGGATCATAGAAGAAATTAGGGAGGCTTGAGGTCGTGATTCCATCCTGTAGTGTAATATGGATAATGGTATTTACCTTCGTTGTGGGCGAAGAATAGTTGAGCTTTAATTAAATTATTTTTATGGTTCTTGATATTTAGAAACAACTTTCTTGAAAGTTTCGCAATAGGATCGTCTATTGATTCTATTTGTAGGTCATGATGCAGCACGTCATTTCGAACGAACCAGGGAGCTCCCGTAATTATTCTAAGAATTTTATTTTGGATAACTTGGATTTTGTTTCTGTCTGTTTTTGCAGCAAGGCCCCAGATGGGTGCTGCATAAGTCAGGATTGGTCTAAGAACTTGTTTGTATAAAAGAATTTTGTTTTTTAAATATAAAGTAGAATATTTTCCTATTAACGGCAAACTAAGATGTAATTTGTTCCAGCATTTTGTCTTTACAGTGTGAAGATGTTTCTGGAATGTTAATTTGCTGTCGAGAATTAGGCCAAGATATTTGACTTGATTGACCCATTGTATCGGATCATCAAACAGGAAAATATCTTCATATGGAGATCTAGCATGACCTTTTCTGAAAATGATGGCTTTACTTTTGTCTGTATTGACAGAGAATCTTCATAGTGTAAGCCACTAGGAATTAACACAGAGTATTGGTTACTTGGGGCTTTTTTTCCAATGTTTAGCCAACTTGATGGAAACAAATTTTGGAAAATTGGCATCTGAGGCATTTTCAAATCCACGTATAGATATTATATTTCTCGAGGGATTGTCCAAAAAACTCAATTTTAAATCAAAGATCATGATAGTTAATCACAGCTAGGAATTAACACAGAGTATTTGTTGCTTGGAGATTTTTTTCCAATGTTTGACCAACTTGATGGATACAAACTTTCCCAAAATTGGCACCTGTGACATTCTCACAATCCACCCACAGATATTATACGTCTAGAAAAAAGTCAAATTCTAAATCAGAGATCATGACAATTAGTCACAACTTGAAATGTCTGGTTGCTTGTTTGCTTTTTTAATGTTTGGCCAACTTGATGGAAACTTTCCTAAAATTGGCATCTGAGGTATTCTCACAATCCACCCACAAGTATTATATCTCTTGGGGGATTGTCTAAAAAACTAAAATTTTAAATCAGTGACCATGACAGTTAATCACAGCCAAAAATTTATACAGAGTAATATTATTTTCAATGTTTTCCATCTTGTCCTCTTGAAAAGTGAGAAGGTAGTTGGTATGAGGACGTAGGACAGGATCCGCTAGTGGTTCGTTTTGCCGTTAGTATTTCAGAAAAGAAAGACTTCCGTTGTGTTTGTGATAACATATGTAAGTACTTCATATCTTTCAGCTAACTGCTTAATATAGGTTTTCTTGAATTTCTCTATACTACAAGCAAGTTCAGTGCACTTGCCCGTGAAAGCCGTGAAAGTCCTCATGGGGTTCGTCTCGTTCTCATGGGCCTATATATATATATATTTAAATATTTATCAATTGTTTCTGTCAATTGACATTAAAAAGCGTATGTAAGTATAAAAATGAATAATTTATTTAATACGAATATAATAAAAATAATAGTAATATTAATAATAAAAACTCTGGAAAAGATAAAAATAGAAATCAGAAAAATGTTATTATTAATTAATTTTTTATTAAGATAAACGTTTTAAAAATAGATTATTTATTAAGTTTTGATTGTTTTCTATCATTTTTTTTATTTATCTACACTCATGTTATAATAAAATATACTAATCAAATATCAAATCCTTTTATTTAATTACTTTAAAAAATGCTTAAGCATTAACGTGAGATAGAGGTTTATCGAATGTCTTGCTATAGATTGATGAAATGCGGGGAACACATTTATATTTACAATCGTTATTAAAGCACAAGAATAAAACTTTTCATAAATACTATTTAATCTCTTATAGTGAAACAAACAATTTTCATTAGTTAAAATTTCATGTCATTATACAGTTTGAAAATTAACCAAATGGTTTTAATTTTATAACTTTCATTAACATAACATTTTTAACATTTTCTAAATGAAAAAAAAAACCATACATGTTGGATATTCCACAGTATTTAAGATTTAGTCAATATCTAACATACTAAGATCTAAATTCCATCGCATAAAATTAACGAGAAACTTAAATACAACCGTATTTTGTAAGGGTACAAGATTACGAGTAATTAAGTTGCAAAAAATGTTTTAGAAGCTACTATATTAATTGGATTGGGAAAGGAAAGAATCACTGGCAAACTCTTATTCCAAATAATTTCCCATTCGAAGTTGAAAATACTCAACATCCTGTTGGTCTTTCTTGTACAATGACGATAAGGAAAGCTCAAGGACAAAAATTTAGTAGAACAGATGTTCGTACACCTTGTTTTTCACATGGGCAATTAGATGTATGGCAGCTGATAACTGAGTGACTAGCGCTCTTGCCCTCAGTGCCACAGGTTTTGGTTTAGAGTCCCGGCGGTACCATAGATGCTTTAATTCTTTGGAATCTTTTGGACCTTTAAACCGTTTGTCATTCGGTCTCATATGACTACTACTACTACACCACTCCTAGAATTGAGTTGCCTCTTTACAGTTTGGGAATGATGTGGGTGGGAAATCTAACTGGGCTCTGTGACGCTCTACGGTCATGAGAGACGGGTACCTACGACTTAAAGTGGATTCTGAACCACTACAAACATCCATGGCACCACCGAGACTCGACCCCGATACCTGTGGTACCGAGAGGTAGAGCGCTAGCCACTCGACCATCAGGCTCCTGATGGCATAGGGCTTACATCCCTATCCAGTAAAAAAAGAGAACATCTATCTCGAAATCTGTCAGTAGGCAGACGGCCTTGACCACCATGGGCCTGTCACGCCAATGAAAAAGTAGTATCAAATGTATCATTATCTAGAGTGAGATTAAATACAAATGTGCATGTATATGCTAACGAAAGAAAGGCACGCGATATAATTTATAGCGAAGCTTTAAATTAATAAATTATTATTAATGAAGAGATAAACATATAATAAGGCAGAAAAAGAGATGAGTTTCTAATGATTAGTTAAAGCCAGGCGTTTTTAAGAAATAATATATAGTTATCAAAATGTTAGCATTTGAATATAAGCAATTTCGGCAAGACGCCATTCATCAACTATTATAATAATTACTACGGCTCCATTGCCAAAAAAATTATAATCTACTAAAATACAGAGTAGTGATGCTATCTATAATCCAATAAAGCAGCAAGGAATTCCTACATTTTGGTCATCCTGCCCTATTCCGACCCCGGAATTGGCCAATGTTTCATTAAGTCAGCTGACGCAATGATGAGGCTCGGTTGACCGACTTTCCTTACGTCGTAGCGATATTATGAAGCATGAATGCTTGCAGTTCACGATTTGGTCCTTGGTATTTTGGACTCAACTTCAAACCAGTTCAGAAATGTGTTCTTTTGATGGCAACGATATCACCAATTCTACACTTTTTAACATTTCCTTTTAATATAGTAGGTTTTCTTATAAGCCAACGGCCGCATTGTGCTGAATATACCGGTTCTCGTTAGATCACCGAAGTCAAGCATCATTGGGCGCGGTCAGTACTTGGGTGGGTGACCACCTGGGAACACTGCGTGCCGTTGGCAAATTTGGGACCTGAATGGCCGAGTGTTCTAACGCTCTGGCGCTCGGTGCCACAGGTTTCGGGTTCGAATCCCGGCGGTGTCATGGATGTTTGTAGTGGTTCGGAATCCACTTTAAGCCGTAGGTCCCGGTCTCCTATGACTGTAAGAGCGTCACGGAGCAAAAGTCAGGCTTCTACCTACGGGTGCTCCATTACAGCAGAAGCTGCTTCCTTCCCCTTCAATCATGAGTACATATGGGCTCGTGGGCTTGGCCAGCCAAGTGGGATAAGAAACAACAACAAACAATAGGTTTTCTTATTTACTAATTTAATTTTCTGAATATTTATTTTGGCTTTTTATCTATGTCCTTCAGATTTTGGTTATGTAGATTTTCCGACATAAATTTCCAGGAGTAGGAGTGTCAGCTCCAGGCCGTCCCTGAATGTTTGTAATGCTTCGGAATCCACTTTAAACCGTAGGTTCAGGTCTGCGTATGGGGTTTGCGCATGGCTGACAACCCTACCCCGTAAAAAGATAACATCTCATGTTTAGGAATCTGCCAGTAGGCAGACGGTCTTGGCCCACCATGGAGCCGTTGCGCTAATGAAGAAGAAGGAGACGGAGTGTGAGCTCTTGAGAAATCATTTAAAAATTGAGAAATCATCAAGAATCATTCGTCCATCTATTTCTTGATCATTGTACAGCTCTTTAACTTTTTAGCATCATCTGTGTCTTCAAAATAAGCAAATGCAAATCCACGGGATCGTCAAAGTTTTCTCTGAGCAATTTCCTCTCACACATGTACAGTGAGCATGTGTCTTATATATCTTTGTTAAAAAATCCAATGTTTCATTCGCATAAAATAAAACAATAAAGTTTATATACCCAATCAAGAACCTTAAATATTCAAAAAGTATATTTTCATCTGAGGTGAGGAGTCGGAATAGAGCAGTTTTTAAAAAGTCATGAGTCATGTCAAAGTCATGACGTTAAACTGTAGGCCCCGGTCTGTTTAGCCCTCGTGCGCACAAGATGACCGTAGAGCGACAAACCAAACCAAACCAAATCTACAAGGGAAGTAGGAATGGCAATCTGATCCAGACTTCTGGCATTCTTTGTCAAAGAATCTGCAATTTCATTGAATTCCAAATCCACATGAGCAGGGAAGCATTGCAAAATACACATTCTGTGCAAGCAGTGGATTTGTCCTAAAAGTAGTAGTGTTCAAGTTCATACTTAAACATGTATTAAGAGCCTGTAAGGCAAATTTTGAGTCTGCAATTCAATAGTATCCTTCAATAATATAATCAGTAACAAAGTTACTGCTTTAATGGCATATCAAGTCAATATTGAGAAACTTTTCTCAGCACTGAGGCTTATAAAAACGTGTTCTATTATTAAGTAAGTATATAACATAATGTATAAAAAATTTGGCATCTTTATATTTAAAATGTAGAGTTTTCTTTTGAGTATCTTGAGTCATTCTATAATAATTCAGTATCTGTTAAGTTGGTATTGTTATTTTTATAGAATATATATGTATTTCTATAAACAAGTTGTAGTTGCAAGTTGCGCATGCCTTTGTAGGATGCACGTCATGTTTTGTTTACTTTTGTAATAAAAGTCATTGAATTTATTTCATATATTCTTCTAAATAAATTAGTAAATATTATTGTATATAAAATTAAGGAAAGGAGCCAAGTGTTATGAGTCGGGATTCGGTATAAAAATCGAGGAGGAGAATCAGGAGTGGGGAGCCGGAAATTTTTCACAGCCATGTCATAAAACTAACTAAACGTTTTTTCAGTTTTTAAAAGCAAAAAATATATTTATACAAAAAATGTTATAAATTTAAGATAATGGAAACAAGAAAGAAGACGTACATTTAAGAATCATGGTGGAAACCAGAGACTACATTTTTTCTATTTGTAATCTTCATATTTGCTATTGAGAATAAAACTGTACTCAGTATCATAGTTTAATATGTATCACTTTGGCTTTTTGTAAAGCGGTTTTAGTTCATATCTATAACTTCGTCACATGCTTTTTTTAACCACTATCACGTGTCGTTGTAATATGCACGTCATATTTTGTTTGCATTTGTATAACTGCACTTCCCTTAAATCCTCCATAACTGTTATGATTCTTTCTTTATTTTAAGAAGTTTGTTTATTTTTCTCCCACTCTTATCTGTGTAGTGCGCGATTTCACTTATTATCTGTGATATTGTAGAATTGATTTAAACTTCCGGAAAAAAATGGCCACGATTTGTACGAAAAAACTAATAATCCGCACCACAAACTTTAAAAATATTTTAGCGTATAATTTGCGTATTATAGGTCAGAAATTGGGTCATTTTATTTAAAGGTCGGTATATTTTTAAAATACTCCTTTACTAAAAAAAAAACTCAAAAGAAAAATGCCAAAAAATTAAATTAAATCTTTAAATATTATATAAAGATCCTTGTCTCCAAGTATTCATTATATCTAACAGGGGTCCCCAAAATTTTAGCCTGATAGCATACTGACTACTACATTAAGTCCTAAGAGTCAAGACCGAGTTAGCTAATCATACCAACTTCAATTTTCAATTACTCGCAAATTTTCATTTGGGAACAAGACTGCGAGTGATGGTATCTACGACAAGGGGGCCTTACGTAGCTTTTTTTCTGCTTTCGGAACTACTTATCTGTGTGAAAAAACATTCTCCAAAGTTAAATATACAAAAAAAATTTACAGATCCAAGTTATCTGATAAACATTTGAAGATAATTTTCACTACTAAACTTAATCCACAACTGCAAATAATTGTCAGTAGGAAGTTACATTTACTTAAATCTCATTAATCATTATTATAATGTTTAATTTCACTATGTGAATTATCAATGTTTCGAGTATCAGCCGTACCATGCATGTTTGTAACGGCTCGGAATTTCACTTTATAACCGTAGATCCCAGTCTAATACGACATTACAGCATTAGGCGTAGGGCTGGCAACTCTACCCCGTAAAAAGAAAACACCTCATATTTAGGAATCTGCCAGTAAGCAGACGGCCTTGGCCCATCATGGGTCTGTTGCGCCATTGAAGAAGAAAAATGATTATCAATGTATGTCACTTATTGTAAGTTTTTAGGACAAATCTCATAACAATAATTACATTCAATTATTCATATCAAATTTATCTGAATTGAATTTGCTTTAATCTTCAAAGTATTGAATATATTTAATTTAGTTTGATAGAAAATATGATAATTTTTATAGAATATTTTATTTTCGTAGTCAAAGATTTCTATTATTTGAATTTTGTTTGTTTGTAAATGTTGTGTGTTATGTTTGATTAGTTATTGTTACAAGTACTCTATAGGGTGCTGAGAATAAATGTCCAAATAAGTATCCTCGACTTTTTATTTATTTATTATCCGTGCTACATTTTTTATAAAGATTAGTACCCATCACAACATGTTTCCTTTAACGTATTGATATATACACTGAAGTGACAAAAGTCATGGGATACCTCTTAATATCGTGTCGGCCCTCCATTCGCCCGGCGAAGTGCAGCAACTCGACGTGGCATGGACCAACACGTCGTTGGAAGTCTTCTGCAGGAATATTGTGCCAAGCTGTCTCGATAGACATCCATAATTGTGAAAGCGTTAATGGTGCAGGATTTTAGGCACGAACAGACCTCTCGATGATGTCCCATAAATGCTCGATGGGATTCATGTCGGGCGATCTAGGTGGCCAGATCATTCGTTGGAATTGTCCAGCATGTTCTTCAAACCAATCGCGAACAGTTGTGGCCCGGTGACATGGCGCATTGTCATCCATAAAAATCCCATCGTTGTTTGGGTACATGAAGTCCATGAATGGCTGCAAGTGATCTCCAAGTAGCTGAACATAAGCAATTCCAGTCAATGTTCGGTCCAGTCGCACTAGAGGACCAAGTCCATGCCATGAAAAAACAGCCCACACCATTACGGAGCCACCACCAGCTTGAACAGTGCCTTGCTGACAGTTTGGGTCCATGGCTTCGTGGGGTCTGCGTCACACTCGAACCCTACCATCAGCTCTTACCAACTGAAATCGTGACTCATCGGACCAGGCCACGGTTTTCCATTCATCTAGGGACCAACCGATATGCTCACGTGCCCACGAGAGTCGCTGCAAGCGATGTCGTTCTGTCAGTAAAGGCACTCGAGTCGGTCTTCTGCTGGAATAGCCCAAGAAAGCCAAATTTCTCCGCACAGTTCTAACAGACAAGTCCCTTGTACGTCCCACATTGATTTCTGCGGTTATTTGACGCAGTGTTGCTTGTCTGTTAGAATTTACGACTTTTTGCAGACGTCGCCGGTCTCGGTCGTTAAGTGCAGGCGGTCGACCACTGCGCTGTCCATGGTGGGATGTTATGCCTGAAATTTCATACTCTCGGCACACTCTTGACACAGTGGATCTGGGAATGTTGAATTCCCTAACGATTTCCGAAATGGCATGACCCATGCGTCTAGCTCCAACTAACATTCCGCGTTCAAAGTCTGTTAATTCCCGTCGTGCGGTCATCATCACGTCAAAACCTCTTCACATGAATAACTTGAACAGAAATGAAAGCTCTGCGAAAGCACTGCGCATTTATACCTGTTCTACGCGATGCTACTGCCATCTGAAAATTTGCATATTGCTATCCCATGACTTTTGTCACTTCAGTGTATATCACAGTAATGATGTATTTTGTTATCTCTCATGTAACTTACAAATTTAAAAAAGGGAGGTGAAAGGGCCTCATAAGTGAAATAGCCTACGGCCTCTTTTCATCTAAATCCGGCCCTTCTTGCAGCTGTGATTATAAATTCACATTTGAGCTAATAACTATTAGAAACACAACCAAAAAAGGCATAAAAATTGCTAAAAGAACATAAAACCTTTTAGAACTTAAATATTGTTTAAAAAAATATTCTGAACTTTCCAGAAATTTCACCAGTTTTTTGGCGCCAATGCTAAGAAATAAAATCGTCAATGAGGATCAGAGTTATTGAACATACGAGCGAATTCCGTGTCTATTGTCCCAAGAGTTTTTTATTACGTTATAAAGTTTTTTTTTATTATGATCGATAGTTTTTATTAATCATATTAATCCGATTGATAACAGTTCTATTTATTTTAACAAAATATTACGCAATTTAGAACATAATGGAAGATTTTTCTGTTTATGAAAACTAACAACTTACGTAACAATACGTAGGTTGGGAATCGAATGCTTAAAATTTTTTTGCATTCCTGTATCAGGCCACATATTCAATGAAAACAAGCTTGAAAAATGATTCAGCAAGAGATAAAATCCAAAGATTTTATTAAGTAACAAAAAAAATTAATAAAAAAACGTTTTAAATCTATAAAGTGAAGGATTATTGAAAATTGTGATATGTGAAATGAATAATAAGTGGGAGAAAATACAACAAAATGCATACATACATATATATATATATACAATATATGTGTTCACAACCATATATTCTGAAGCTGTTTACATTTTAAAACAGTCTGTTTACATTCTGAAATCATATATCATCATATGTTTATTTTCTGGAACAATTTGTTTAAATTTTTTTAATCTATTTATATTATGAAATTATATGTTTACATCCTGAAACAATTTGCTTACATTCTTAAATTATATGTTTACACCCTTAAATTTTTGTTTGCATTCTGAAATATGTTTATTTTATGGAAACAATCTGTTTACATTTTTTCAATCTATTTATATTCTGAAATTATATGTACATCCTGAAGCAATTTGTTTACATTCTGAAATTATATGCTTATATCCTGAAATTATTTGTTTACATCCTGAAACAAACTGTTTACATTCTGAAACGATCTGTTTACAGTCTGAAACAAACTGTTGTTTACATTCTGAAACAAACTGTTTACATTCTGAAACGACCTGTTTACACTCTGAAGCAAACTGTTGTTTACATTCTGAAACGATCTGTTTACACTCTGAAGCAAACTGTTTACAGTACGAAATTTTCTGTTTACATTCAGAAAGTTTATGTTTAGATTCAGAAATTATATGTTTACATTCAGAAATTATATGTTTACCTTCTGAAATCATTTGATTGATTTCTGAAACAATGTAATCACTTTATGGAACAGTGGTTCTCAAACTTTTTGAAATAAGAGCGCACAATATACAAATTTTTGATAAATAAGCATCCGCTACTAACGCCTCATAGTTTTATATCCAGATTGTCAACTCCAATGACGGCGGAGTTACACAGGCTACAATTGAAATATTTCTAACATTCAAAATCCCATAAAAGTTAACACTTCTAATAGCCAACCATGGAAATCACTGTTCCTAGTTTTTCAGATGCATTCTTTGGCGCATTATTGCTGTTTGGCGACTTTTTTTTGTGAAGAAAGAAGGTAACAGGTAATAAAAAAAAATAAAAAAAAAAATTTAAGTTAATTCCTACTTTTTTTCCTTGCAGAAAAGTCGTTTACAAATAAAGTTGAAATTTTCCTTTTACATCTGGCGCCATGTATTGGTAGATATATGCAACTTAAATCTAAAAAAACTAAAATTAATTAATTAAATTTAATTATTGAATTAATATTTGAAAAACTGTATTACCATCCAGTGTCATCCACTACAAGTTCAAAAAAAAAGTATTCGAACTTGAGTGGATGAATAAAAAGTATTTTATGAATGCTTGAAAATTTGAACAAGATATATATAGGGAGAGTGTGAACTAATAGTAGGAATTGAAAAAACAACCAGAAAGATTAGTTGTTTGTAATGAAAGATATCTTGGAATGGGAAAACTGACAAGAAAAAGACTAACTATGTTTATTTTTACCAGCACCCGGAAATCTTCTACAGAGCACCCTTTGAGAACCAGTGTTCTGGAACAATCTGCTTACATTCCATTTTGGTTTTGAACCAAGCTCTCTTAGTTTGGAAACGCAATTAGCTATCCTCAAGGTCACTCTAGTCCGGGCCGAAAACAGTGATAATTAAATTATGAATCACTGAGTTATACACAAAAGTATTTCTTATTTCAATTAGCAACTGCAATGAACTAAAAAAAAAAGAATCCTTTACAATCCTTAAAGAAACTTTTTAAACATTATGCTGTTACATTATCCGATTCAAATCAACACCACTTTACTAATGTATTTTAATAATAACAGACGTTTTTTTAATTGATTTAAATTCCTCATCAATAATATATATTGCGTATAATATAATTGCGTCTCATTCTTTCTTACTCATTCTTCATACCTGAGATGAATTCTTTGTAGAAAACGGAAGAATGTTTTATCCTTCTTAAGGTATATTTCCACCGAATATTAAAATCTCACATCTCAGATCGCCAACCAATCGGAAGCCTTAATGGACAAGAGATCGGAAAGCTTCCAATTGGCTGGCGTTCTATAATCAGAGAATCTAGTGTCCGCTGGAAACTTACCTTTAGTAACATGCAACATTTGAATAAAACTGCTAACATTTACCAAAATATGAAATGGACACACGTGGAAAAGGAAAAGAAAATCTCTTTCCTTCATTTTATAGAGAAAAAACGAAATTGAACAAATTGTCTTTTATTTATATAAGTATATACATGCACATCTATTTTAATCCATTTTATCTTAATATTTGTGGAAAACCAGTGATAGGTACAAAGACTATAAGGTATTATCATGAAAATACCCGAACAGAGTTAAACGGTATAAAGTGCAGATTCTTTCGGAATTGATATTAGTTTTCAAAAATGGAGTTGGGTTTGCTGATAAGCGCAAAGGAACTGAGAGTTTTCGGTCTGTGACAATAATGGTAACATTACATCTATAGGTCAGAATGTTGTAGCATTTGTTTTCCCGGTGAGAGTAATGTATTTTTTTTTTTAACGGGAACGTAACAACAGCCTATCACTCAAAGTTGTCAGCAGATAAGCAGTTTTGTGGACAGTAACCCTATATGCAATTAGTGTTTTATGCTAATGAGAATAACCTGTCCCTCAAATCTGATAGCAGATATCCAGTGTCATAGATAATGAGACCTCATGATTACAGATGGAATATGGATTACACCATGAGTTTTTGCATCGTGATGGATGATAGACCATGGACTGAGAAAAAGTCTACTCCAATGAGAAGTGAGGAAAGCTGATACTCCCCCTCCCCGTTATTGGATTTTGTTAAAGGGACGTTTTTGGAAAGGAGAAAGATAGTTCTGAGGCGAGTCAACTAGAAGTGTTGTTTTTGTTTTATTCTCTGAGGTGACTGAAGAGGCCGGAGTTTCCGCCTGTTTTCAAAGTTAGACCCTTGTGGTGTCGTGCGTCACGCCGTGTGATAATTAAGGTCTACCGCAGATTTGGTGAAGTAGATTCGTTGTAGACTTGAGGACTCTGAAAATATCCGTCCTTGGAGTCAACTGCACTTGTGAATCAAATTATCTTTAATTTTCATTTTTTGTAGAGTTCTGTATATATATATAATGTTTATTAATAAAAATTAAAGACTTCCCGTAAACCTGAAAGTGACCCTCTTCTTGAAACTGCTATACAGACCGAGATGTTACAGTGTCTTTCCATGCGAAGGTTGCGATATCCTGAGGTTCCACCCTTGACAAAATATGAGTGCAGTGTATTAAGCTCCCTATGATTCAATCTAAATAACGCTGTATCTACTACAATACTGTGGTTTAGTGCCGAATAACCTTTGGTCAATGTGCCCGATATTCTAAAATAGCATATCTTGTTTTTGTGATTGTTAATAAATCGATCTTTAATAATGGTTGTTAATAAATCGATCATTATTAATGATTGTTAATAAATCGATATTAAGATCGAAATAATCCATCGAGTTGATTAAAAAAAAGTTAGGTTGACCTCAAATTTGTATACATTTTGAAAAAAAAAAAAAAAAAAAAAATATCGCCTCAAGTTCAGATGAGTTTACAAACTGAAAATTAAAAAGAGTCCGACAAAAAAATCCTAAAAAAAAAGATATTTTTTTTTTTTTTTTTTTTAAGTTTTACGTAAAGTGTTAAAAATCACGGTGCATTTTCTACAAGAAAAGAAAAAGAAAAGAAAAGACTTTGAAAAGATCCCATTTCGGTCTCCTAACATGGCAATGTTTAAAAAAAATACTGAGTTGTGAAACATGTGACAAATTCCACACGTGCTCACTTATCTCAAAAAGACTTAAAATGTAATCGCATGCCATATTTTTCTTCGAGGAAAATTTGACATTTAAGACTTTTATCTTTTGCTATGATTTATTGGCATTTTGCTTTCGTAAATCTTAAAAAAATTCGGATATGTTAAATTTTTAATTGGTAGAGTCAATATTTTTTTTTTTTCTAATTTATTTAACAATTGCAGTTTTTTAATTTATTTCAATGCAGTACCAATAATGGAAAAAAAATTAACTTTAAAAATAGAAGTATTTTTAGTAAATTAGATTAAGAATTAGTAAATAGGGTATGATGGCCGAGTGACTAGTACTCTGGCGCTCCTTACCACAGGTTTCGGATTCGAGTCCCGGCGGTGCCATGGATGTTTGTGGTGGGGTAGTACAACTTATTAAAACATAATTTATTTGTATAGGAATGTACGGTTAGAACTGACGCGTTGAGAAACGAACACACTTTCAAAGGAATTTCTGACAACTGCTAGACACAATGCTCCAGCTGATACGATACTTTTACACTATACGATACTTATTTAACTGATACACAATGCTCCAACTGCACATGATGAGTTTCAAGTCCTTCGACTGGTAACCCCGATGCGCACTCCATTTAATTTTTACTTTGTGTTTGCAAGTATGTTTTCTTTCACGGGACTCCAATTGACTCAATAGAATTGCTTGACTATCCATTGCGACTGCAAGCATGCGCGAAATACCTGTCCCCTTTGGAACTATTCACAATCACTCCTTCGACTATACTAATCACGTATTACTGTCGGTGGTTTCAATTTTGTTTCCCGTTTGATGCAACAGGTTTTGGGTTCAAGTCCCGGCGGTGCCATGGATATTTGTAGTGGTTCATAATCCACTTTAAACAGTAGATACCTGTCTAATATGACTGTAGAGACTTGAGCGTAGGACTGACCACCCTCCCTTGGAAAAAGAAAAAAACTTTTGTCTCGAAATCTGCCAATAGGCAGACGGCTTTGGCTCACCATGAGCTGCAGTGCCAGGGAGTTAGTAAGCTAGTTAGTTACAATTTTGAGCATTTATTGTAAACATTTTATCAAAGAAACACTTTGCAGTGGCTTTTAAAATAAAGACTGTTTTTCTTTTTGTGTTTCATTTTTATGTTCCTGCCTCAACGCGTCACTTCTGACCCTGCATTCCTTTACAAAAAAATGTGTGTTTTAGTAAGCTGTACTCCTAAAAATTTGTTCCATAAACCCCTGTATTATAAAATCGTTTTACTTAATACTAATTTTTATTCTTAGTTGTAAACATGGGCCCGCTGGCCAAATGACTGGTGCTAGGTGCCATAAGTTTCGGGTTCGGATCCTGGCGGTGCCATAGATGTGTGTAGTGGCTCAAAATCCACCTTAAACAGTAAGCTTCTGTCTAATAAGGCTGCAGATCGTTGGGCGTATGGCTAGCAACCTTAGCCTGTAAACAGAAAACATCTCATGTTTCGGAACCTGACAAGATGGTCTTGGCCCGCTGTTGCGCCACTGAAGAAGTAGTTGTAAATACAGGGATGAATAGAATTTATACCAAAAAGAACATACACCAAATGAATTTTTCCCTTACGAAATAAGGGAAAAAAGAAAAGAAGAAAAAAGACCCCAAGAAAAAAGTCCTATTGCCATTGAAATAATATACATTGATGGGACAATATGTAAAGCTATTTAAGCACTTATTTAACACTAAAAAGCACAATACAAAAGCAGATAGATGAAATATAAACATAAATGAAATTTTACCAAATTTCATTTTTCTGTTTTCCCTTCTTGGATATGGTTAAGGAAAAACCTTTCCAAAAACATTTGCTTCTATCTTCTCCTCTGTATAGTTCAGAAATGTGACAACGTTGTCCGTTTACATGCTACGATTTGCTTGGGCTCTGTAAAGAGTGGCATTTCTCTGAAATGTTTTTGACATCCAACTATTTAGTAGAGATGCTTACATATAGGTAAACGGTCGTACAGCAGATAAAATATCTATCTATATATATATATATATATTATAATAATAATATACATATAATAGATATATATAATTATATATATATATTTCATCATTTAGTTACACTGAATAAATTTTTTAACAAAAAAGTAAATATAGGGGGAAAAAATCATGTCTTTTTTTTTTCAAATATTTATTATTTATTTTGTAAATATTTTCTAAAATGTAGATTCCATAGATCTGAAGTATTTTGTTGTTGTTTAAACTATATTTATTCATTAATCCAAAATGATGAAAATATTACAATGTAGTTTCATTTTTTAATATAAAATAAATGTCTATCCTTAATATTACTTATTTTATTTTATTATCTAATTAATTTTTATGAATAGACTATGTTTAACTGGTTTACAACAATACAGTAAATTAATTAAATTATTTCACATAGATTTTTTTATAGATTTTTATTAATTATCTATCTTTATTAACTATATTTACTGATGACACCTTTGTATTTAATATAAAAAAAACCTATAACCGAGTACTCTACTAATTCATCAAAATATTGAAAACCAATAGCTAATTCCGTAATAGTGCATTAATTCGTCACATCAAAACATTACAAAAAAGCATTTCTTTCGTTTTGATGCACAACAACATTATCCAACCAACACCTCGTTAACAAACCCCACAAAGACTGATAAAAATTTAGAGAAGGAATTATATACACACAAAATAAATATTCTAAATGCTTAATTAAAAGAAAATGGTGATTAATTTATATTTCAAACAATTAACACTAAACTGTATTAAATACAAGTTACAAATATTTATATTAATACATTCAGTTGTCATATATCCTAATACCCAACTCCAAAATGGAGTAATATGAGGTTTGCGCAAAAATAACCATTAATGCCCCTTCATATTACACAAAGAAACAAAAGGTATACAATATCAAAAGGCAGTTAAAATTAACTTGCTGCCATGTAATAAAAGGTTATTGAATGTTGTTGTTGTTCTAATGCTGCTGGCAATACAGAGATAGTTAATCTTTATGCCGTAAGCACCGCTGTTACTCATTTAGTACTACACAGGCGGCACTTGTAGCTTGAAGAAGAAACCCCCACAACGCTCTACGATCCTGTTAGACTGGAAGCTACGGTTTAAAGTGGATTCCGAGCAACTACAAACATCCATGGCGCCACGGGAATCGAATCCGAAACCTGTAATATCGAGCGACAAACAAACATTTCACAAATATACAGGATGTTTATAATTAAAGTCCCACTTTCAAAATGCTGTAGAAAAAGATACTCGCCATACTTCGTGACTTTGGCATGAGTTGCACATTAAACCAACTGTAATGTTCAATGTGCTTGATTGCTTCGGTTTTTTTGAAGGAAAAAGTGACTTCCAAGTCATTCAATAGTTGGGACATTGTTAGTGGAAATCTCATCCACCTCGGCAAGGTCATGCCAAATTGGACGGGGAAAATCGGTGGAACCTTTTTTTTTGATGCCATACCGTTTCCCCCTTTAAGCATCTTCAGTTCAAATTCGAACTCATTGTGACGATTGATTATTTTTTTACAGCATTTTGGAAGTAGGACATTTATTATAATCACCCTGTATATGCGTTAAAAATCCCCATAGTACAGGAAATATGTTTAAAATTTATAGTAATTGTACATAGTATTTAAAAATGTCTTCACGACATCTTAATGATACATTGGCATGTCCCTGTTTTTCATACTAGTTTTAAAAATCAAAATATTTTATCAATAAACTAAATATTATACTTCTGATATACCTTGACATTTTAAATGTTACAAATTATCGCGATTGTTTCAAAATTGGCATTGAAATATTTCTGTATTAAATTACTCTACCACTCCATAGCGTTATACTAATACTATGTATGGTCACGAAAGATTCAAAAAACTTTCGCCATCTGCCAGTACTTAAAAAACCGCAATTTCGGACGTATTTTATCAGCTTGCATCAGGATATAAACAGAATTTTTACTTATTATTTTTTTTAAATAAAAATCGGTGCTAAAATGGTTATCAAATCTAACGTTATACTTAACGTCAATTTGCATCAGTTTAAAAATTTCCCCATATTGTTATAAAGTCTTTCAACTGCATTGTTTATCCTTACAAAATGAGAGGTTCATAAAAAAAATGGTAATAATCAGTGCACTTTCGAGAAACTATATCGTTCTTTCATCTCAGAAAAAAAAGAATGAGACATGAAATATTTATGTATTCAGTTACTCTGCCACTCCATAGTGTTATACTACTGTGTCCAAAAAGTAAGACCCATTTTCAATTTAAAATTCCCGGGGATTATGGAATTTCAATTTTTTATTTCTTTTTTAGGTTGCTGGCACTGTCCTTGACATCTGTGTGAAATTTCACGTCAAAATATTCATTAGCGTTTCAGTTACGCTTTGTGAGATGCTGAAACTGATTCCGGCGATTTTTGAAATGTCTGAATGAATTGAGCAAAGAACTTGCATTCAGTTTTGTTTGCGGAAACGTATAGTATGTTGCAGAAGGCATTCGGTGATCATTACTATATCGGAAAGAAATGTTTAGAAGGGGTATTAACAGTTCAAAGAAGGCAGAGAACACTTTGAAGATGAAGAGCCCTCTGGTCGACCCTCAACCTCAACCAACGAAGCTCACGTCCAAAAAATTAAAGATTTTGGTAATTGCAAACTGTCGATTTACAATTAGAGACCTTGCTGATGATGTTGGAATTTCAAAAGGATCGGTCAATTCCGTTTTGGGCCTCAAACGCGTCAAATCTCGATGTGTACCGAAAACACTGAATGCGCCAGCTCGCACTGTATTGATTCTTCGTGACTTTTTCGCCAAAAAGGAAACCCATATCGTTCCACAACCACCGTATTCACACCGTGCGACTTCTGGCTATACCTTAAACTCAAAAAACCACTACGGGGACACCGTTTTGAGTCGATTGAAGAAATTCAACGTGAATCGCCGGGCGCTTTGAAGGCCATCCCTGCCGATGACTTTTTAGCATGCATTGAGGATTTTAAAAAAAAGTTGTCATAAGTGCATTGTGTTCGGAGGGGATTACTTTGAAGGAGATGAAATAAATTTGAAAGAATAAATAAAGAGTTTTTGAAAAAAAAAAATTGGTCTTACTTTTTGGGCACAGTAGTATTAACGCTATGTATGGTCAGGAAAGATTCAAAAAACTTTCGCCATCTGCCAATACTTAAAAACCGCAATTTCGGACGTATTTTATCAGCAAGTATCAGGATATAAACAGAATTTTTACTTATTTTTTTTTCAGATAAAAATTGGTGCTAAAATGGTTATCAAATTTAACGTCACACTTAACGTCAACTTGCATCAGATTAAAATTTCCCCATATTGTTATAAAGTCTTTCAACTGCATTGTTTATCCTTACAAAATGAGAGGTTCATAAAAAAAATAGTAATAATCAGTGCACTTTCGAGAAACTATATCTCTTTTTCATCTCACAAAAAAAGAATAAAAAAAGAATGATGCATGAAAGAAAAAAAATTCACGTGTTCGAAGAGAATTTTTCCTACTCCAGCTGATTTGCTCGCGCATGCGTCATTCGTCACCTTGAAGAATCCCGCCGGCGCGCATGCGCATCTATCTGGCTTATTTCAGGGCACCCATTCGATTTTCTTCATTCTACTCTCTTGCCTGCCGTGGAAAGCGTTCGAATTTGTTATTCTCTCAGAGAGTTCTATTTTGCTTTTCGATTCACTTCAAAACTGCTTGCGATGAATGAAACGCTGGGTCGAGTGAGTTCGCCGATGCCCACGACGAGGTATAACGGATCTTACAACAATGAAAACAAACTGTTCTTAAGGTCAGACTGTTTCGGTTTGGGTTCGTTCATCTCCTCCTACGACTTGGAACCAGAAATCGGGGACTTGATTCAAATAGATCGAGTTCTCTACACGGACTGGGCTTTGCACGTCGGAAACGGCAATGTTGTTCACATTTCTGGTGTTGACAAGGACAATAATGAGATCCCGTCGAATGCAGCTGTCGTCAGGCTATCCAGCTTGAACGACGTTGCAGGTTTAAATGGCGTCCGTGTCAACAATAAAATTGTGGGGGCTAAGGAAAGATGCCTCGAAGCCTTGCCTGTAGATGAGGTGTTACAGAACTGCTATTCTTGTTTGGACAAAGAAGTTGAATTTAATATGCTCACAAGGAACAGTGAACATTACGTCACAGAATGGAAATATGGTTGTGGCTGGAGTGATCAGGTAAATATTATGCTTATTTTTGTGTCCAATTTTATATTAAAAGGCGTGGGTGTTTCAATTATTTTCAGAATCGTTTGCTCTGTGGGGCAGAAAACATTGCGTTTATATTAATTATTTACGTGAAATGTTAAAGTAAAATATTTAGTAGCCATCTTGGACTTGATAGTAAAATTAGTAACAAATAAAATGGTTTTTTAAAATTTAATTCTATTTTAGATTTTTTGCAAATACATATTTACCCAAGATAATAAATTTGCTATTTAATTTTTCAGAAATGTTCATAAAAATATTAATTAAACTAAATTATCGATTTTTAGTCAAATTTTCAAATATTTTTGATAAATACAGGTTAGAAAGAATTCCGTTTAATCTTATATCGGAACTCCTATTTTTTTTTATTACTTCTATTTTAATCTGAAAGGAATTGTAAATAAAACAATGGGTTTAAATAACTGATAACTTTTGTTTGCGTTGATAAATCATATCGTACTTAATGCGAAGTATTCAAAGTTATGTAAATAACATTCTACTACTATTGATTAAAAAAATTAAGCATTTACAAATTAATGTACATAAAAACATAAATTCAATCCTTATTAAATTTGTAAATATGCACAGTTCTTTTTAATATTTGTTTATTATCAAATTCTGAGTTCATTGTTATAGAAATACAGCTGTCTTAATTTTTAATTACTGTTTTGCTGATAAATACGACTTTTATCCTTATTCATTGATCAACTACATTCTTTGAATAAAAACTCATTATAGCTCAAAAAAAATTATTAATTTTCACAAAGGAGAAACTAAATATGCTATATTTTAAAACACCAAGATTTTCAACCATCACTTTGATGTGTTAATATTTTTATATTTTCTATTTATTTCAATTGAAATCTACTTGAACAAGATAAATTTATCAATAAATAATAAGTTTGACAATTTGTAGAAATACTGTTGCAGAATTTTTTTTTTTTTTTTTGCAATTATTTTAAATAAGATTAATATGAGTTAATAGTTTGAAGTGTATATGCATATTAAATTAAAAAATAAAAGGGGCTTAATCTTCAGCTGCCTTGCAAAAAATTAGAATTTGTGAAAAAAATTTTGCATGGAGAATATGTATTTATTAATCTATCTTAATAAGCGAAATAATATCTATTATATGTCAAAGGATAAGCAAGACCATTATTATTAAATAAAAGTAGAGTAATCAAAATATTATAAGTTATGAATATATTAATATTTTAGAACGGTAAACTGATGAAATTTGTATTAACATTAAATAATGAATATTTAATAAATCTTTTTTTTTTTTATATAGAATTTTTAATTTTGATCAAAAAGATCGTTTATAGTTTGTTTAAGAATGCAAGTTGTCTATCCTTAATAAAATTTGCAAAGACCATCAGGTATCATATATTACTCTTCAATAAAAATGGCTTTGTTGCAAGTTTTTTTTTTGTAATATGTTAAAGTTATATGAAATTTTATTTTTCCATGCAATTAATTAATAATTTTTTTATTACTTTTCTAGGCTACTGTGACAATGAGTGTAATGAAAACACTGACAACTGATTGCAATGGTCACAACATGCTGGTCTCTGGCCTCAATGCTGTACTAAATTCACCAGGATCACCGTCTGGTCGAACCACTCCAAAATTATCATCCAGCCCAGTCAATGAAAAACCATAATAATCTACGCAGTTCTTCTTTTGTATATAATTATCGCCAGTACTCATTTGTTCATTTTTTTTCATTCTAAGGGTGCCATAAAAGGAGCATTTAGTACCCATTTGTGATATTTATTTATGGTTTCGATTTAAAGTGGCAAGACTTAATAATATTTAATATATATATATATATATTTCTGCTTTATAATTTAAATATTCTTGTTAATTATTTGTATAAATTATTAAAAAAATTTTACATATCTTTCCAACTATGATGCATGTATCCTTGCATTGTCTTCTGATAGAAAAAGATAATAACTTTGTTAGATTTCTAGAAATTTACTTTTACATGTATGTCAGAAATTACTTGTAGAAGAAAATTATTTATTAATTTGATAGTAGAGAAATTTGAAGTATACTAATAGATCAGAAATGCATGAATTCTTATATATGTATATGCACATTTTATCTTACAGCATATGTAACCTGTTAGTAAAAAAAATAATTTTATATTTAATTTCTTTTAATTTAATAAGTCTTCCATATGACTGAATAAAACATTAAATTATTTTTTGCAATAAATACATAAATTAGTAATAAAATCTCGGAAGAATCTATTTATATACTTGAATTCAATTTTTATACATTGAAGTAATTATGAATTTATATTTTGGGAAGAAAAATATTTTATATTATTTTATTAAAATAAATTATTAGCATAATTAATTTTATGCAATATACTTCAGAGTATTTATTTAAATTAGAAAATTATTTTTTAAAAATGAAAAAAAATGTTTATACATTTTATTCGTTAATATAAAAGTTGATTAGAGATGTATATATATCTAGTACTAATAGATATTTTATAAAGGTAATTTTTATTAACAGTTTCTATTTAATTTAAATCATTATTTCTATTTTTTTTTTTTTTTTTTTAAATCAATTTTTATTTAGTAATTGCATTTTTTTCCTTAATAATTAAAGAACTTTTTCCATTTAAAGTAAAATATTTCTAATTGTTATAAAATGAGTTTTTATGTCACTTAAAATGTTTGAACAATATGCTGATTGTACTGGAAATATTTCATATCAACCTTGTTGCCATCTTTGACTTGTTAATTTGTACATAATGTAAATTAAAAATATCTTGAATTGTTGATTTTCTAACATATTTAGAAATAGTCATTAGAATAGATGATACCATCTAAGTCATTTTAGTTGTGTTAAAAATAAATGTTATTGTTAAGGAATTTTTTTACTGCAGTTTCTTATGGCTTACATTGTTAAATTATGTGTAATAAGAAATAAATTATTCCTCTTTAACTGCCAGAATGTGGTGCTGTGATGTTGATGTGATCATAATTTGTATATTTTGGCCGTTCATCAAATTTTTGAACTTTTTGGTAAAAAATAAAACCAGGAGTTTGCTTGTACATTTTGAACTGTAATTTTTTTCTGACTTAAAATAAAAATGTTTTGTGATAATTTGTTTTCTTTCTTTTATTATGTTTATCATTAATTTTTTACCTATAACTAATTTCAAAATATTTAATTTCTAATACTGGGGTAGTGCTACTCGTGTCTGTAGCATATCTTCAATCTACATGCGTCTCCTGGGTAGTGCTAAATGAGTAACAGTGGTGCAGTCCTTGCTTATAGCATAAAGATTAACTGTCCCTGTATTGTCAGCTGCATTAGAACAACAACAACATATAATATTTATTATCATAAGCAAAAAAAATTGTTACAATAATTTAAAGCATTTTTCTAAAAAAAATATATCAATGTTCTGCTTAGATTAATTTAAATTCAGAAATTAAACAAAGTTAAGTAATGATTTAACATGACGGGGAATATGCGTTGGACATGTTAAATCAATTCATATTATGTATAAAATCAATCCTTAAGTGGATTATGTGTATTAAATAATTACTCAGATTTATTACTCTTTTAATTATTGAGCTAAAAAAAAATTATTTTGGACTATTTGTTTTCTAAAGACAAAACAATACGGTTTAAAAATCATTTATATACAATAACTAACTTTTTATATCCATGGGCACGATAATAACAACATACAATAACTTAAAAATAAAAGTATAATTACTTAAATTATTATCTTTTACAATAAAAAACAGATATTCTAACCAGTACAGATTTTTTTTAATATTAATTATACCTGCATATGATTTTTCAATAGACTAAAAATGTTTATAAAATACTATTATCTTTTGTCTTCAAAAATAACTTTTATCAGCTAATCTATGAATGTATTTGCTGATCATAATCATAAATGATTATGATCAATAAATAAAGTTATTTGATAAAAATCAGGATAAATATGAAATTTTAAAAGTTCGACATTGGTCTGCTTAGATTAATCTAAATTCAGAAACTAGATAAAGTTAAGTAATGATTTAACATATTTATTCTCATGTTTGACAGATTAAATCAATTCATATCATGTACAAAATCGATTCTTAAGAGGATAATATGTATTGAATAATAATTATTCTGATTTCTTACTATCTTTTAACTATTGAGTTAAAAAAAAAAATTATTTTTTAAAGACAAAATCTACAGTTTAAAAATGATTCATACACAATAAGTTAAAAATTAAAGTATAATTATTTAGAAATCTATAATTATAAAAAATAATATATTTTAGCCAGTACAAATTTTTTTTTAATACTAATTATACATGGATATGAATTCAAATAGACAAAAAATTTGTATAAAATGCTATCATTATCTTTTGTCTTTAAAAATAACCATCAATTAATCTATTAATGTGTTTGCTGGTCATACACATATATTGACTATTTGTTTAAAATTACTTTCATATATCTTATTTCATTTGAACGAAAATGTTATTAATATTTTATTCTGTTCATAAATAACACTTATACTCAATGGATAAAAATTTTGCTTAACACTTGAATTATAAAAAAACAACAATGTGCAGTAGTTAATAAGGTTTCTTGCACAGTTACATCATCAAAAAAATTTTATATTGAAACCAATTATGAGTCTTTAAAAGTGCACAAAAAATGGTATATCACAAGTTAATAATTTTCAACCTTATTTTAGTAGTAAAATGAAGTGAAATCAAAATAGAATTAAATTTAGTTAATTAAAATGAATATGCAGGTATTGGAGTATGCTTTCAATATTGCTATTGACGAACTTAAAGTCATGAATTTGAAAAATTGCATACATAAATCTCTGAAAGTAAGACTTCAAATTTGTGAAACTGAATCTTTTTTTTTTTTTTTTTTTTAATATTTAAAGTCATTTCTCAGTTTGCATTTTTATAATAGAATAACAATCTTTCACCAACAAATATTTATGTAATCGGCTATATTTATGAGAGTTAAATTTTACTTGTAACTGTTAATTAAGATGTGAAATGTGAGGTTATTTTCAGCGTTACTCTGTATTAGCATCATGTTGTATATTGTATTAATTTGGCATGGAACAAAAAAAAAGAATAAAATAAATTATATTGGCTGAGAAGAAAAAAATACTTTATAACACTATCTTTCTGTTTAAGATTGATTCTTTAGTGTAAAAAAAATCAATATTTGCCAAATTATTTTACAAAAGTTTACATGTATTAATAAGGAATTTAAAAATGATTATTATTACAGTGAACATCGTTAATTTATTAAAAATATAAGATTTATCCTATTAATTAGTATAATCACTAAATTTTTCAATAAAAACATTGATAAATTTTTAAAAATTGTAATTATGAAAATATATGTTAAGTTTGTTAAAAAAAATTACAGGTGTTACTGACTGGAAAAATTCACTAAATCATAAAAAAATCCTAAAAAAAGTTCTTTTGATAAATTATTATCGAAAAAAATTCATGTCCTCCTATTAAATATTAGTTATAAAACAAAAGTTTTATCTTTATTGATTTTTTTATAGTTCGATAAACTGTTGTTTTTTTAAGAATTGTAGAAAAAGAGGAAATTTAATGTTCTTTTAAAAAAGAATTTTGACATAATCCGAGCGAGCAGACGATAAACCAAACAAAATAAATCGTCTGTAAGGATTAAAAAGTCGACTCTTATTTGCTTAAGTCTGACAAGGGGATAAAAGCTGCAGATTTAAAAACAAAATCGCGTCATCTCGTATTCTTATCTTAGATTTTAATACCATCATTAAACCACCTGGCAATTTTTTCGCGATAAAAATTCATTTGTGCAAACTTAAAAACAAAAACTTATCGGTCGTTATCGTCTTATTCTAAAACTAGCCGATTATGTATATGATTATAAAGTAATAAAAGCTAAACTTAATATGAATTGTCAAAAGTTTAATGTCTTAACACGTGGAGATTTTATGATTTTTTTTAACATCTTATCGTTTACAAATAAAATGCCAGTGCCTAAAGAACGTGATTTATTTTATTTTCTTTAAAAAAATGTGTCATATTTTTTATTTATTTTTACATTGGATTACATTTTACCTTGGTTAAGGTAATTTAACCAGGTAAGATTTTTTTTTTTTGATTTTGGCAAATATTATTGTCCTAGTTATTTTTATGGTTGTATTTTGTAACAAATATTAGATTTTGTAAACGGAACATAAGTAAATACATGTAGTCCTTGTCCTAGTAACTCGATGTAGGTAAAAAAAAGAAAAAAATCGTTGGCATCGTTCTATTTCTTTTTATTATTTATTTATTTATTTTTTGTCTATTTTTTTCTTGTCTATTATTATTTACTTAGTATTATTAATAAGATCATAAAAAAATGGTTTATAATTTAGGCTTCGATTACAATAAACTACCTTCTAACTATGCTTCCTCCTGCTCACTGACATGAGTGCCCCCTGTGCCGTTCAGGAGAAATGGTCAGTTGGCCTACAGATTCTCATTCGGGGAGGAAGTATATTTCGAGCATCTTGCGCTTAGCTGAGTATCGGGTTTTCGGCTTAGAAATGGAATCCTTCCACGAACCAATAATTATATGCTAAATTTTGTAGGTCTCTAATTATATGATGTGGTATTTATGTGTCTATATAAATAAAGCTGTGAGTTCTCCAACCTGTGCCTTAAGTACCATTATTCTGTATTACAACAAAAACTTCATTTCATAACTCACAGAATTTAAATCCAATGTGAATTTCTAAGTACCATTTCTTAGATATCCATTCCTTTTTTTAAAAGCAAAATGTAATGTGTCAAGATTTATGTCTGTGGTATAATCTAAAAAAAAACAGAAACTGTTTCTTAAGTGTCTTTCTGGTTGGTAATGATCACAGTTCAAGGTGACGATATTCGAAAACAACATTTTTAATCCTGGGTTATATATTTATAAATTAAGTTTTCTATTATGCTTTATTTAAGTGAGGGAGTTTTGCGTATATATGTCGTATAAAATATTATAAAATAGACATCCCAAGTTTCTACGATTTAATATCCACTGTTAAAATCATTAAATTTTCAAGACCCACCTGAATAAATCATAATAAAAAATAAAAAATTATAATTAAATATATAAAATAGCGCGGTGTTAATCAGCATCAGTGAAACTATATATACTGTAATGCGCAGGTTGACTAAACAGATTGTACCTGGGTTGGGTTAAGATACTTGATGCACAGGTTGGAGAACTCACAGTTTTATTTACACACTCACAAACACCACGCACATACAATTAGAGAGCTACATTTATAGACATATAATTATAGATTCATGGAATGGTTCCACTTCTAAGCCACTGTTGCAAAAAACGTAGAGACTCGATGGCATTTGAGTTGTTCAGCGTCTTGCTTCGTTAGTTGGACTACCTGGTGGGATTTTTCCGGGTTTTCTCCCATACGATATGCAAATGCGGGATAGTTCCCCTAAAAGTTTACCTGGACCTCCTTCTTCAGCGTCACAGAGCCAAATCAGACTTCTTCCTACGGGTGCTCCATCCCACCACAGAAGAAAAAACGATAAATAGATTTTTCTTATAATATTGCTCAGATTTATTTATTAATTCCGATTATTTTAAGAAAATTTAATAAAGATAAATAATAAATTTTTAATTAAGTAGTTGCTTTATCAAATTATTTTAAGTATTCAATTGAAAATTATTTTATTGTTAAATTGGAAAATGTTCAAAATAACTGCAAACCTGATCAGCTTTTTATTATTACTATTGTTATTAAAATATTTGAAATTTTGTCTGTAGTTGAAATTAGTTTGTAAAAAAAAAAAAATTTAATAACTCAAACTAATAACTGCAATAAGCAATTCTACAGAAGGACAAAAAGTTCTAAAACCAGAAGAATCGACGGAAGTGTTAGAATTATCGTTTGAGTTTTTATGCATTGTCACCGGAAGTCCTCTTGACGTAATAGGATGAGTCAGCTTTCGAAATAGCTATTCAGAATATAAGGACTGCGTTTCTTATTACAGTAAGATAAAGGATATTATATTTATAAATTAAAAAAATAAAATTTATTTGAAGAACTATATTTTTTTTCAAACCCCACAAAAAAAAACCGTATAATTCATTATTTATTATTTTTATTTATTTCCAATGTTTTGTTTAGTAGTCAAAACTAAAATAAATTTGTTTGCAAAAAAAAGAAAAGAAGCAATTCACAAAAATTATTAGATACATATGTATACAATATAAATTAGAACAAAAAAAATAATAATATGATATACATAATATATATGTGTGTATTTGCTCCAGTACAACTTAAAAACTACAACGTTTAGCATCCTATTTTTTTCTTAAATAGATTCACTATTTTTTTTGTCGGGGGTGTAGTTCAGTTATTAAATGTTTTATTGTAATAATTATTATTAAATGCATATCTATATAATAAAACAATTCACAATAATTAGGAGATACATTATATATATATATTATATGTATATATAATGATAACGTCAAGACATTTTAGCTGATAACTATAAAGAATGAAGTCAAACTATGACTCTTTTTTTTTTATAAGGAAAATTTAAACAAAACAATAATTCAATACAACAATTTCTATTGAATAAAAAAATTACCCCTAGTGAAATCAATTTTGGAAGAAAATAATCAGATGGAGAACAGGTAATTTTCCTAAACGAAATAAAAAAAATAATACTTTTGATTACGATTTATTTACGAAAAAATCATAAAAGTAACAAAAGTATTGTTAGGTTCGTCGTTATATATAATAATATATGAGTGTGGGTTTGTTCCAGTGCAACTTAAAAACTGTAATAATTGGCTTTCTAATTTTTTCTTCAATAAATTCATTATTATCTGGTGTGTAATCGAAAATTTCAAAAAAAAAAAAAAAAAAAAAAAAAAAAATGCCAGTTATTTTTACTAAAACAAAAACATTATTTTGTACCTGGTTCAAAAACTTGATCAAACATTAATGTAATCATTTGTCTGTAATTATTTCTGTTTAGAAATTTTCTTAAAATTAAAATTGCAAATTGTTGAAGTTTATGTGATTGAATTCCTTTTGATACATTTCTTGTGTGCTTCAAATGTCTGTTATATATAGACTTATTTATATTTTATTTTCTAAATTCTTTTTATTTGTAAATAATTATTCAGAATTATTTTTTCTTTACTATTTGCCAAACGATATTTTCAATAATTAATAATTATTTTTCTTTACTATTTTCCAAACGATATTTTCAATAATTATTCAGAATTATTTTTTCTTTATTATTTGCCAAACGATATTTATTTTAGGCAACTAGTCAATTCTGGGATATTTCTCCTAGCATATTGATAAAACAATAATTGCTTCTAGTATTAAAATTTGTATTTTAATACTATCAATACATGGCTATGTAAAGAAACAATTTGAATAATACAGACTTTTATTTAATTTTATTATATACAATTTTTTATTAACAGATAAGATTAAAAGTGCCGAAAATGTTTAGAGAAGTTTCTTAAATTAATATAAGTAAATAAATTAGGTTAATCAGTTGTTTCTTGGAAATGAATAAAGATTCTTTAGAGTTCTAATAATAAATGCTTATCATACGTTGATTTACGTCACTCTTTTGAGTAATATCCTGTTACATAAGAAACGTTGTTTTCAGCTATCTTTTTTTAGTAAATGGGTTGATTTGAAGTTTCTGACAAAATGATACTTTAACCCAAATATTTCAACTTTCGATAAACAGTTTGTTTTTTTCTTTTCACTGACATAAGTGACACTTTAAAAAAGTGAGCAGACATAAATTTTAGCTATTAAAAAAAGAGCTAATGCGTTTGAATATGTAAAACATAAATTCTTGAAAAATATATATTAATAAATTTTTAAAAATCTATTTAAAACCAAATCAAGTAATTAAAAATATTTTTATTTTCTCTGAATTCTAATTACATATATCATATACACACATATCATTCATATCATATCATTTTACAAAATCATATACATATATACTTTAATTAGGCCTAATGGCTGACTAGTGCTCTGGCGTTCGGTGCCACAAATTTTGGGTTCGAGTCCCGGTAGTGCCATGGATCTTTGTAGTGGTTCGTAATCCACTTTAAGCCGTAGGTCCCGGTCTAATATAACTGTAAAGCGTTGGGCATTGCACTGAAAACCTACCCCGCAAAAAGTCAGCATCACGAAGCCAAGTCTGACTTTTACCTACGGGTGTTCTATCACGATATATATATGAAGCTATCCCCTTCCTTCCCATGAGACCACATGGGTTCCTGGACTTCGTGTAGATGTCACTGTCTACCAAGTGGGACACGAAACAACAACATACTTTAGTTTAATTAAAATATTTATTGGGGCGACTTTAATGACATTAAAATTATTATACAAAACCGATATTAAATATAATGAAACAAGCTATATATAAAAAAAAAATGTTTATGTCAATTCCTACTTTTTTTTCACTCTATTGCAGAAAGTCCTTTATAAATAATTTTCATTCATTTTTTTTAAGTTCATCTGGCGCCATCTATCGGTAGATACATGCAACTTAAATCTAAAAAAAAACTAAAATTAATTAATTAAATTTAATTAATGAATAATTATTTGAAAAAACTGCATTAACATCCAGTGTCATCCACTACGAGTTCAAAAAAAAATGTATTTGAACTCGAGTGGATGAATAAAAAGTATTTTATTTTAACGATTGAAAATGTGAACAAGATATATATGGGGAGAGTGTGAGCTAATAGAAGGAATTGAAAAATCAATACCAACGACAATGAAAATTTTGTTCAAATATGCTGAAATACACAAAGAATATTTGTTTTTCCTTAAACAACGATGAGTCACCATTATCCTTGCTAAATGATTCACAAGCACACTGAGAAAACAATCCCTTTGAAACCTTGAAGTGGTGGGAGCGGAATCGATCCAAGGGCATTTCTGTACTTGCATTGAACCAGAGAACAAGAGCATGTTAAGAAACCCATAAATAGATTATAAAACACACACATACAGAAGGGCATGTTTCATTTTTAAAGCAACTAAAAAAGTACTAGAGAAAACGTTGATATTTATTTTATTCATTAGATGGTTCTAGATCATTACCTAGAAAACCTTATTTGTTCCTCTTAGGCCTTTTTCAGAAAACAAATTGCTCAGCTGATGTAATATCAATGTGTGTATATGTGTTACACATCATATATGTGTAACCTATGATGTAACACGTGTGTGTGAGTAACAATAAGCATCATGTATGAGCAACATATGATAAAATATCTATGTGTATTAAATTGCACATCGTATGTTTGTAATAATGGATGTAGTATTAGGCGCGGTGTGTGTTTAACGTGTGATGAAACATCAATATGTGCAATATGTAATAATATGTAATTGTGCAACGGTTTAACATGTAAAGGTGTGTGTTTAACATCTGATGAAACAACAATGTGTAGTATTACGCATCATGTGTTTTTAAAATCAATGTCTGCAAACTTAAGCATCGTATGTGAGTAACATGTAGCATTAATGTGTGTAGAAATATGCATATGTAACATATGATAAAACATGACTGTGAGTAGTATTAAGCGTCGTCGAGTGTGTTGTAATAATGTGGGCAGAAACTAAGCATGGGTATTTATCACATGAATAGCATCAATGTGTATAACTTGCTAAAAACAATCCAACCATCAACTAATGTGCATATATGTTTAGATAAATATATAGATATATGGTGAGATTGGAATCCGTGGGGTGGTATTTTTCATTATTGAAAGAAACTATCTACGAACTTTTTTCGTAGTCGCGTTTCATTAACTGGTCTTCAGTATGTTATTGGTTTTGCTTTTGAAATCAGAAAAGATTATAATGATGGTTTGAATTTTTGCGTATTATAATTGTGTTACTTAAATGGAAGGTCAATATTTCAATGGAAGGTCAAACATGGGCCGGGTAAGGAAGTCAGGACGACTACTTGGGATTTCCCAGGTTTTTCTTTCAGGTTAAGTGATAAAATCATACCTTAAAAAATATTCATTTTACAACATCACAAATATAGACAACTCACTCTGAAAAAAATATTCATTTTTCAACATCACAAATATAGACGACAAATATCACTCTTAAAAAAATATCCATTTTCAAACTTCGCAATTATAGACAAGTCGCTCTTAAAAAATATTCATTTTCTAACATTATAAATGTAGACAGATAACTCTTAAAAAATATTCATTTTCAAACATCACATGACGGCCTGATGGCCAATTGGCTAGCGCTTGAAACGTGACAGTGACACGTAGTGATTCGGAATCCACGTTAAACCATAGTTCCCGGTCTAATTAGTCCAAAGTGTGCACAAAATAAATGACCGTAGAGCGGCAAACCAAACATCACCTACACAATTAAGCAGTTAATGAAAACGTAGCGACAATATAGATAAAAAATTTGAAGTTTCCATTTATAATATTTCAATTATACATCTGTATTCCTAATTTAACAAATAATTGGGTATGTAGCTATCAGTATCTTTTTTATAAAAAATAGTGACTCAGATACTGACCTATTTTTGTCTGCAAATCTATTTTATCAAAAACAAATTAACCTTATTATTTCTAATGCTTACACCAAAATCAGAGAAAATACCTTTCTATACCAGTTATCAATTGAGTCTCTTTACACAAGATAAGTGAAAAAGTGTTGTGGACTCACAAGAATTGGGATAGATCAACAATAAATTACTCTAATCAGAATAGCTAACAAATCGTATATTTGACAGGACCTTTCATTATGAGGCGATCTTCACTGTGACAGCTTTCCCTACAAATACTACAAATACTTGATAGCGTTTTTGGATCTTATCAAGCTGCGTAATATGGTGGTCGTGTATAAATTTTATTCTCAAACAGTCGTAACGCTCTGATAAAGATAAAGACACGAATTGTAGTTTGAGTAATTCTTCTTTTGCCCATTGTTCATTATGGGTACTTGATAGCAAGAGCAAAATTTGGATCTCATGTATGTTTCTATTGCGTTTATTTATGTGTATTTTGATTGCAGAGAAATAAATGCAAATGAAATCTAGGCCGCATACATATAACATGCAGTAAGATGATATATAAATAGAAGTGGATTTTGGTAGAGATTTATTCTGACAGGTATATTTTGGAAAGCAAAGAATAACAAAAGCTTCAAGATAAAATTATTCTCATAAACGAAATATTTTATTTCCTTAAACATTTTACCACTGTAACTGCCCAACTCGGGGCTCAGTGACAACACTCGCCGCTGGTGAGCATCAGGGCGGAGGGGGGCATTCAATCCGCTGGCGGCATGGTTGTAGACACTGTTTCAAAAAAAACGAAGAGAAATGATGGCGTTTGTAATGTTCAGCATCTTGCCTCGTTAGTCAGACTATCTGGTGGAATTTTTTTCTGGTTTACTTTCTTACGTTACCTAAATACGGGGAAATTTCTCTTGAAATTCCGCCTGGAAGACACTTCCCTCCTTCTTCAGCGACACGGAGCCAAGTCAGACTTCTACCTACGGGTGCTCCATCACAACAGAAGCTGCCACCCCCCTTTTATTACAAAGTGCCCCTCTGTTGTTTTTTTATCCGTAGTGGGATAAAAAACAACAATACTGTAACTAAGAGTCCATAGATGTCATGAGTAACTGAAGTATGATTTTAAGGCAGTAATTCTCAAACTTTTTGAAATCTGACACATTTAATATCCTACAAATAATTATATTGTTGTTTCTTATCCCACTTGGTCGACAGCAACATCTAGACCAAGTCCATGGACCCTTGACTAGTCATGATGAAGTCAACAAAGGGAGAAGTCTGACGTTATGCCACCCAATTATACCTCCGGGCATTGGTTTCTCATTTTAGTTGCCTTTTACGACTTGCGTGGATTACAATGGGGCTATTCTAACTCAGAACCACACTGGAAAACAAATAATTATAGGTGCACTATATACAAATTTCTGAGAAATATTTTAAATAATTAAATCAAATATTACAGAAAAAAAAAAAAAAAGTAATGCAATAAAAAAAATGAAACATGATTTTAGTGTATTCAATCTTGTGTTTCTGATAAACATGAACCTGATGTTACCTAGATATATCTTCATTTGGTCATATATGTGAAAGGCAATGTCTTATTTTGTCATGAATACATTGAAGAGTTCCTCTCTTTTTACTCTTAATTTTGGTGAGGGTATAAAATCCTAATTCAATTAAATATGATGCTGAAAATTGTAGTGAAATATTCAAAGCTTCTTTAGATATTGACACATAATCTTCTGTTATAGAAATCCAAGAGTGTTTAAGAGATATTTCTTTATTTTTTATACTCAATACATGATCAGTGAATATAGCTGCCAGTTCTTTTATAAATGTTAAACCAAGATCATTTGAAACTTCCATGAATGTTTGGGCATATATGTGAAAGGCAATCTCTTAATTTTCTCATCAATACATTGAAGAATTCCTACTATTAGTTCACACTCTCCCTATATATATCTTGTTCAAATTTTCAATCATTCATAAAGTACTTTTTATTCATTCACTCAAGTTCAAATACATTTTTTTGAACTTGTAGTGGATGACACTTGATGTTAATACACTTTTTTCAATTTAATTTAATTAATTAATTTTAGTTTTATATGGGAGAAAAAATTTCTCTTATATAAGATATTTAGCAGAATATAACTTTAGGAATAAATACTGTCAGCGGCGAAGCACGTAGATCGCTGGAAAAATTTTTTTCTTTTTCAGATTCTTTTTTCATTCTGAGTTCTAGTCTGAGTCAAAGAAGGAACAAAATGGAAAATGAAACATGTGAATAAATGAGTGAGAGAGATGGAAAGTGTGAGAGAGAGAGAATTTTTTCTAACTTAAAAAAATGAATGAAAATTATCTATAAAGGACTTTCTGCAATATAGTAAAAAAAAATAGTTAGTAATTGACTTTAAAAAAAAAAAAATTATGTTACTTGATACTCTTAATTTTGGTAAAGGTATAAAATACTACTTCAATTAAATATGATGTTGAAAATTGTAGTGAAATGTTCAACACTTATTTAGATACTGACATATATTCTTCTGTTAATTTCTTATTTTTTATCCTCAATACAGTCAGTGAATATAGCTGCATAATATTCTATCAGAGAATATAGCTACCAGTTCTTCTATAAATGTTAAACCAGAATCATTTGAAGCTTCTATGAGTGATTTTCAAATCCATTCGTATTGTTCAGTGATTGAAAATATGAACTTAATTTTTCTTTAAAACCTTTTAGATGTTCAACATAAACAGGAAGTGTTTTTTTTATGCAAGTGTTACATACCGATGGAAACTACTTTTTTATTGTATTTAACTTTTTCTTACGTATTTTTACTTTTTTTAATTATTATTTAAAAGCATTAATGTGATTTTTAAATAATAAATAATGCCCAATAATAATAATTAAATAATAAATAATAATGCCTTAAATTATAAATAATAACATCCTCTTTTATTGTGATAATAATCAATGTGCCATTTTCAGCTGAAAAATCGTCAATCAAATAAATAAAATTAAATTCTTCGACTTTTTTTTTTACTGTATATTTTAAAAGCAATAATTCGATTTATAAATAATAAATAATAATATCCAATAATAATAATTAAACAATAAATAATAATGTTTAAAATTATAGATAATAATGTCCACTTTTATTGTTTTTATTAATCTTCTGTTATTTTCAGTTAACAAATTGTGAATCAAATAAATACAAAATAAATTCTTCCACAATTTTTATTGTATGTTTTAAAAATATTATTCTTAAAATAATAAATAATAATGTCCAATAATATTAATTAAATAATAAATAATAATGTCCTCTTTTATTGTGATAATAAGCGTTGTGTTATTTTCAGTTAATAAATCATCAATCAAATAGGTACAAATTAAATTCTTCGACTTTATTTCACTGTGTTTTAAAAACATTAATACGATTTTTGAAATGTTCAATAATAATAATTAAAAAATAAATAATAATGTTTTAAATTATAAATAATAATGTTTTAAATTATAAATAATAATGTCCTCTTTTATTGTGATAATAATCGTTGCATCATTTGCAGGTAATAAATCATCAATCAAATAAACACAAAATAAATTATTTGACATTTTTTTCATTGTATGTTTTAAAAACATTAATGCGATTTTTAAATAATAAATAATAATAATTAAATAATAAAAAATAATGTCCTCATTTATCGTGATAATAATTTTGTGTTATTTTCAGCTAATAAATCGTCAATTAAATCGACACAAATTAAATTCTTCCGCTATTTTTATGGTATGTTTTAAAAACATTATTCTTAAAATAATAAATAATAATGTCCAATAATATTAATTAAATAATAAATAATAATGTTTTGAATTATAAATAATAATGTCCTCTTTTTTTTATTGTATTTAATTTTTTTAATACTTTTATTCTTTTATTTATTATTTAAAAGCATTAATGCGGTTTTTAAATACGAAAAATGTCCAATAATAATAATTAAATTATAAATAATAATTTCCTCTTTTATTGTGATAATAATCTTATCTTATTTTCAACTAACAAGTCGTCAATTAAATAAACGCAAATTAAATTCTCCACCTTTTTTTTATTGTACATTTCAAAAGTATTAATGTGATTTTTTTTCGCCTTTATCACTTAAATTGCGTATTCATCATTGTATTTATTTAAAGCGCATCTGTATCATTAAAACTTGTCAAACGTAAATAAAAATAATATTTCAATAAAAAATTAAATAATATTTTTTATTGTGCTTTAAAAGCATAAATACGATTTTTAAATAATAAATAATAATGTTCAATAATAATAACTAAATAATAAATAATAATATTTTAAATTATAAATAGTAATGTCCTTTGTTATTGTAATAATAATCGTTGTGTCATTTTCAGGTAAAAAATCATCAATCAAATAAACACAAATTAAATTCTTCGACTGTTTTCATTGTATGCTTTATAAGCATTAATGCGATTTTTAAATAATAAATAATAATATTCAATAATAATAATTAAATAATAAATAATAATGTTCAATAATAATAATTAAATAATAAATAATAATGTCCAATAATAATGTTTTATATTATAAATAATAATGTCCTTTTTCAGTGTGACAGTAATCGTTGCGTCATTTTCAACTAATAAATCGTCAATCAAATAAACACAAATTAACTTCTTCGACTTTATTTCACTGTGTTCTAAAAACATTAATACGATTTTTAAATAATAATTAATAATGTCCAATAATATTAAATAATAGTAAATAACAATGCTTTAAATTATAAATAAAGTTTTAAATTATAAATAATGTTTTAAATTATAAATAATAGTGTTTTAAATTATAAATAATATTGTCCTCTTAATATAACAATCGTTGTGTCATTTTCAGCTAATAAATCATCAATCAAATAAACATAAATTAAATTCTTCGACTTCTTTTTATTGAATGTTTTAAAAGCATTAATGCGATTTTTTGCGCATTTATTACTTCAATTGCGTATTCATCCTGTTATTGTACTTATTTTAAAAAAAACATCCGTATCAGAACTTGTCAAACGGAATTAAAAATAATATTTCACCATAAAACTTTGAAATAAGCCCATCCCTCTTTTGAATAACACTTCTCCGGTTAACTGGGATGATGTCGTGACGAATGCGAACTACTTCTGTGCAAATATTTTTAGTTTCCAACTCCAAAACACTGTCATTTATCCAAATGAACGTCACTGACCCTAACCGCAGACCTAGGAGAGCTCATCATCTTATAATAAATATCCAGTTTTATGAAACAGA
Organism: Caerostris darwini; assembly: GCA_021605075.1. Classification (NCBI taxonomy): domain Eukaryota; kingdom Metazoa; phylum Arthropoda; class Arachnida; order Araneae; family Araneidae; genus Caerostris; species Caerostris darwini. The sequence goes on from BPLQ01009388.1 coordinate 62,465, forward strand.
AATCGAAATAACCACTTTTTGGCGAGCAGTTGCGTCTAAATATACCTCAAATCGCTGACGATCACAGTTCAATAAAATATATTTATTGCAGAACATAAAGAATGGTGTCTCCAGTCAAGATCTGTAAAGGCTCATGTTACTTCAACGTGAATTTGCTGGGAAAAACACTACACTTGTTTACTAGTATACTTGTGAGAAATGCTATTCATCACTTTGGGTGTTAAGCAAAGACAATAGTTTCTTCAACAAGTAAATATTGTGAAAAATTCCGGTATATTACAGTTTATGTTTCACATCTTAACATTTAATGTTGGTGGCAGTAAACAGTGACATTTATTTATTTGTTTTTTTTTGTTGCGAAAAGATATAAATAAAAAAAAGATTTATTGGATATGGCTACGAAAACAAATTTCCTACCAAAATGGAAATAACGCATCTTTACCTAACTAATGCTTTATTATATAGAATTCAAATCTTATTATTTTTAATGCTTTATAATGCACCAGCAAGTTCAATGCGTGAAAAAAAGGTTTAATAACATTTTCCAATGTAATATCAGTTGTACTAATAAAAGTCAGCAAATTTATAAATGCAAGTTGTCTTAATCAAAGAGATATTCTAGGACTTTAATGTTCATCAATATTCAGTGGCTCAGCTGTAGTTAAGTTTTTAACAGGTTTTTCAGTTTATTAGAAGAATGAAATAAAAATTGAATGAAATTCTTTCTTGAATGAATTCTTTTTGAATGAAATAAAAATATAGTTTGTTTAAAAGATTTTATGTTTTTTTTTTTTATGACATCATGCAAGATTTCATTAAACTGTCAATTTCACTGAATAAAACCTTCAGTGAAATTGACAAATTATATTAATGATGTCTGAAATTGAAAATCATGAAATATCTTCCTCAATTACGAAAACATTTTCAAAACACAATAATTAAAAAAAACACATGACATTCTGGAAAATTCAATTAAAAAATATTTAATAATTATTAAGGAAATAAAAATAAGCTTCAGGAGAGATATAATCAATTTAAATGTTTGGATAATGCATTTAACTTTATTTTATATCCATACAAAATGGAATTCGAAACAACGGAATTAACTGCTGGAGTTAACAATGTTTGGCCCTATATGTGAAAGACAAACTCTTATTTTTCGGCCTCAATTCCCAGCCGTGCCATGGAGGTTAGTAGTGGTTCGGAATCCATTTTAAAGCGTTGGTCCCGATCTAATAGTACTGCAGAGCGTTGGGCGTAGGGCTGACATTCTTATCCAGTGAAAAGAAGAAGGCATAGCAAGTAGTACATAAAAATAAATTTGAATAACTTGATTTCCGATGTAAAAGAAAAAAATTCTGAAAGCAGTGCAAATAATAATGATACTACTCTAAAAATTGAAAATTTTATGTTAATAGTAAGGGTTTGTCCGTCAAACAATTTTATAACAATGCAGAAAAATTTTAATGCTCTAATAATATATATACGACTGGAAGTTATATATATATACTACTGTTGTTTATGTCCCAACTATTTCTTTGAGTGGAAACAGATAAGAGTAAAAAGTATTGTCAGTCAACAATTAGGTAGACAGTTAATTTCCCGATTGGGGAAAGATCCCCGGTTGATAATGTCGCGCATTACAGAAGACCTCCCATAACAACGACTATTAACGTTGAAGTCTTACTTAACTAAATCTCTAAGGGAAAGCAGTACAGTAAATATATATAGTATATACTATTGTGTCCAAAAAATTAAACCAATTTTCAATTTAAAATTCCCGGAGCTTATGGAATTTCAATTTTGGTTTCTTTTCTTTTTCATTTCGCTGGCACTGTCCTTGACATCTGTGTGAAATTTCATGTCAAAATATTCATTAGTGTTTGAGTTACGCTTTGTGAGACGCTAAAACTGATTCCGGCGATTTTTGAAATGTCTGAATTAATTGAGAAAGAACTTGCATTCAATTTTATTTCGTACCGAATGTTGCAGAAGGCATTCGGTCAGGAAACTATATCGGAAAGAAATGTTTAGAAGTGGTATAAACAGTTCAAAGAAGGCAGAGAACGCGTTCTAAATGAAGAGCTCTCTGGTCGATCATCAACCTCAACCGACAAAGCTCACGTCCAAGAAATTTAAGATTTGGTGCTTGCAAACCGGTGGTTTACGATTAGGGACCTTGCTGATGATATTGGAATTTCAAAAGGGTCGGTCCATTCCATTTTGGGCCTGAAACGCGGCAAATCTCGATTGGTACCGAAAACACTGAATGCGCCAGCTCACACTGCATTGATTCTTCTAGACTTTGAAGGACTTTTTAGCATGACTTTTAGCATGCATTCCATGACTTCGATGACTTTTTAACGTGCATTGAGGATTGGAAAAACTGAACCGCTGTCTCTGATGATACGAGATGGATTCCCCAATTTTTTTTTTTTTTTCTGCTGTAAGATTAATTTCTCTAAATTATTTAGCATGGAAGTGGATCTAACAGCATATAGCCACCTAAATTTCATGAAAACGTCGATGTCAGTACATATATTCTGACAGCGTTTATTAATAGTCGGAAAATTACTTATAAAATCAACGTGGTGCGTGCTAAGGAGTGCATCATCCTTTGTGGATAAATATCAATTACTGGGGATTACTTTTGTAGCAAATACTGTCCTTGGAAAGAATGAGTTTTTTTTTCTTTTTCATTTTCATTTAAAGATTACTTTAATGGGACAATAATACAACAATACTTCTCTTCTACTTCATTGGCGCAACAGCCCCATGATGGGTCAAGGCCGGCTGTCTGTTGACAGATTTCGAGACTGAAGATGCTTTCGTTTTACGGGATAGGGTTGTCAGCCCTATGCCCAATAGTCATATTAGACCGGGACATACGATTTAAAGTGGATTCCGAATCACTACAAATATCCATGGCACCACCTTGATTCGAACCCGAAACCTGTGGCACCGAGCGCCAGACCACTAATCACTCGACCATCAAGACCCAAACTAATATTTAAATTTCACAAATATTTCACAAGATTTTTTTTATACTTAATATTACCCTAAACATAATAATTTTTCATTCCTATCTAATGTGTATTAGAAGTTGTTTCAGTTAAAAATATTTTCGCGAATTATTCATCAAAATATTAATTACAGAATTGAACTTTCTGCACGAATTCTGTATTTTCTCAAACCCGTAAAAATAACGTAAGTACACTTTCCTAATACGGTACGTCAGCAACTTTATGATGAAAATCAGTACTGTTCATGAACCTGAAATTAACTTTCATGACGTTTCATATTCAAATGACCATGATTATGGATAAAACATGCTTTCAAAGAATTACGAGTGATAATGTTACATAAAATGGAAATAGAACTACAAATAATTTTCGGTTGAATAGACCTGATTGTATACTTTGAAAATAAGTTTAATTGCTTAAGGATGCGTGTATTGCAAAACGAAATACCCAGAAACAATGAAAGATGTTCCTTTGATACGCATAACTTACAAATAAATGACATTTACTTTTAAATTGCTTTTAAATTTGCGTATTTTGTAACGTCATTATGACGAATGTATCACGTGATGCAACGTCATATTACAGTGAGTTATTGCAGAAGTCATTTATGCGGGACATTATTCATTTACTATGCGGGATTTCTTTTTCTATTTATTGGAAAACATTATAAATTTTAATGATTTTATCTTCCTCGTAGAAATTTGCATAAATCAGGGTGATTTTATTTTAAAAATGTCGTATATATTTTTTTTATTTAAATATAATGTCATATATGCTATTTGCAACCCCATTTGTTTAATTCCAAATGGGTTGCTCCAGATCTATTCTAAACACAACTTATAAAACATTTGTTTTGCCAATCATGACATATTGCTGCTAGCCTTTGGTGGCCTCATCGCATGAAATAACTGGTCTACTTGAAATTTTGCAAAATCAGGTACGCTTAATTACTGGTGGGGTCAAAACTACCCCTATAGGGGCTATGTTGCTCTCTACGGGGAACAGGCCATATTAAGTCAATCATTGAAGAAAAAACTCTTCTACTCTGAGAAAAAATGTTAAGAATTCCTAGATATTTTTTCTTTTTGAAACTGTGACTTCCAAACTGGGGACGGTATCTAAAGACTCAATTCGGTTTTTTGCAGAGAGTTCTTGAGTCAAAGGGACGGCATCACCTCAATTTTATACATGAACAACTTTCACAACTATTGGATCTAAGTGCAGATAAGAGTTTTTGTGTTCGCACTGCACTTATCCAACCTGTTCTTAAAAGTTCCACAAATGACTTTGTTTTGAGATCTCTGGCATATGAGACTATTGGCACCTTATATCCTGAAAATGATTAGCTCCTATATACAATGATGGCTCTCGCATGGAAAATTGGTTCTGGAGCGGGGTCTACTGTGATTCGTTTGCTTTCTTTTCCTCAGTGGGAAGACTTGAAACTGCTTTTGATGGTGAGATTAAGGCCCTTTCTCAGTTCCAGTGTCACATAAAAAATATTTCTAAAGTTGTCATTTCATCCGACTCAAAAGCCACTTTGAAGGCGATTGATTCTACAAGGGCTCCTTATTCTGAAGTTATTAAGAGCTGCCAATCTATTATGAGGTTTCTGTCTTTCCAAAATAAGACTATTTTCCTGCGATGGATATGGCATACAGCAGGGGTGGGCAAACTCCGGACCACCGAAAGGTTCTATCCGGCCCGCGGATAGAATTTTAATTTGCCGGTCAGAGGCAAATTAAAAGAAATATTCCTTTTTTCAAAGGACTTAAGATCTTTTTACTTTCGCTATTTTTGTTCTACAAAACATAAATCGACGGAAATAACAAGCACAGACAGATTTCAGTGCCAGCAGCAGTAAGGTCAGATTTGCAGGTTGCATTAATTGAGTTGCAATAATTTAATTTGCAATAATTATTATTGAAAGTAAGTTTCCCAAATTTAATATCTCACGCTCAGAAAATCAGTGCTATGTTTGTTTCATCTTATATATGTGAACAAGTGTTTTCAACTATGAACCTTAGAAAGAATTATTTCAGAAGTAGACTGACAGATGAGCATTTAGCCTCGTTTCTTAGAATCAGTACATCTCACTTCGAACCTCAATATAAGGAACTTTTAATAATGAAATCGCAATTTCATTCATCTCATTAATATATTTAAATTGTAATACTTGAATATTATTTTTAAAATTTTAGAAAAATTTATCTTGGCCCACCAAACTTTTTTTTTTTTTTTTTTTTTTTTTTTTTTCGATTTTTTGGCCCGCGACCGAAACAGTTTGCCCATCCCTGGCATAGAGGGTAACGAAAAAGCTGACCTGCTAGCAAAAAAGGTTCAGCGATCATTCAAACTTTTGATGATGAAGTCCCTTTCAACATTGTAAGATTATTCATTAAATCAACCCTCAAGAACAACCTAGATAAAGAACTTTTGGAGAGAAATTTCCAAACTCTTGGTGGAACAGTATTTCAAATCTTTCTGACTGGCTTAGGATGAAGACAGTTGCAGAGTTTCGTCTCGTAACTGGCCACGATTACCTTGCTAGTCATGTACACCGTATAAATGTACTTAAAGATCCTTGCTGCAGGCTTTGTAACCTCGTTAATTTATATGGATTGTGCTCATCTTCAACTTTGTCCTGCGTTCTCTGCCTCATCTTTGTATAGGAGCTTTATTGGAAGGCTAGGAGCCGAATGGGTCCATAGACTTTTTTTCTGTTGCCATTTGCTATTTTTTATTGTTTTGTTTTGTCCTGCATCGCTCCAGTTGTGTCTTTTGCACCTGTCATTGGAAATAAAAATATATTAGTTATATATAGCACAACATTTACACGTCCACAAAAAAACCCTATAGAAAAATATCATATGATATATGTTTTCGCAACATTAATATTTCATATTTTATGGCGTTGAAACAACTTCGCATTTATGTCTGGCAAAAAAAATTAATAAAAAAAGGCCTCTAGATTGTTAGTAAACACTCTTTATCTATAAATTTAAAAATAACACACCTGGACTTGCGTCATTTATTTTAACTCAAATGAGCCAATAAAAATGTTTTTGTAATAACATTTCTATTGATAAAAACAAATAACATAAATTTCGTTTGGCATTTATATCCAACTATCAAACAAAATGAACTCTTCCGGTGGTCTGACTGAAATGACTTGAAAATATATGCAGCTGTTCATTTAAACTGCAGCTTTATAGTGATATCGTAATTTCATGTCTATAGTTTGAAGTTACTCACGGTGGTTACTGTGCAAGACCACAGCGATCGTTCGTGACGTCAGGTTAGTTTTAGAATGCGCATGTTCTTTCCAAAAAATAAACGCAGCGTTTGCTTTGAAGATTATCGACTTTAGATTTCTATAAATTTAATATTTTTGCAGAAGTTTTTAATTCATTCATTCAATAAAACATTAGTTTTTACTTCTTTTTATATAAAAAAGTTCTTAGTTTTCATAAGTTTCTCAAAATGTTTATAAAAACAAATGTGTTTTCAAATTAGAAAAGTACTTTCAATACTTTTTCCACTTTTGTATTTATTTTTTTTAAACTTCATTTTTTTTATACCAGTTGTCCAAAATATCTGAAAATATAATGTTATCTGTAGCAAGTTTGAAAGTCTGTAGTAAAATTTAAGAATTTTTTTTCCATGTATTAATGTAGCATATAAAAATATTTTAGAAATATTAATTTAATGTGAGATAGGTACTTTAATTCTCCTGTTTGAACAAAATAATAATTTTTATGTAAATCACAAAATAAATTATTTTTCATACATTTTAATGTCCCTCAAATTCTGTAAGTGCTAAGAAGCAAAAATTAATAGTGAAAATTAAGTCCAAATGATATATTTCAAGATAATTTGGATTTAATTTTCACTGTTCATTTTTATTCGTGGTTTCTGTATTTAAACTCAAATGCTTTAAACAAAGTTTTTATATCTCAAATTCGTTATATTTTAATAACAATAATGTATCACTATACTTTATAATTAAGACAAGTATTTGTTTAAAAATAAAAAGTAAAAATTAGTGTTTATTTTTTTTTAATTTTCATATTCTAAATAGACAAATTATTGTTTATTCATTTAATAATTATATATATGGCCATAAAATAATTGGGTTGACAAAAAATAACTTAGGTTATCACCATTTAAGTACATGGTAAATTACTTTCTCGCCAATCCAATAATTGCATAAAAAACACACACACATTTATTTATATAAATATTTAATTAAATTATTTAATAAAAAGCCAAATATATTTTTATGCAAGATTAATATTAGCCAAATAAAATAATATGTAATAATATATAATATATAGCCAAATAAAATAATTAATATTAGCCTAAAGATATATTTAAAGATTAATAACATATATATAGGCCTATAATATCAAGGAATTACAATATTTTTACTATAAAATTAAATAGTAAAAATAAGTTTTCCAGGCAGTCTGGCCATGTCTTGATAGTAAGACATAATCAAAAGACGTTGGATCTTCAAAGGTTACAGGTTCAGACACTATGTCTTTGCCTAATTATTTTTTAATCTAAGGGTTTTTGAAATTGCATAACACAATACATACAAAGAAATATTATTATTCATTTTGCCTTTTATGTATATTATTAATGAAAAAACAATGAGTATAATTATGTCATTATTAAACTCTAAAAATAACAATAAATCAAAAAAAATTTACTATTTATTGAAACAGTTATTCAGTTTAAAGTTTAGTTTCAGTTATTCAGTTAATCTCGGCCAGTCATACAAAGACGCAGTTTCCTTAGCACAAAATATATCAAAGGAAGTAGGTGCAATAATGTTAGAAGATACTTTTTTATTACCGAAAATCATAACTATAGATTGTAGGCAAAACTATTAAAATATTTTTTATCTATACAACTAAATAGTAAATGTCTGCATATATCGGTGGTTAAACTTCGTGTCGGATCAGAAGTCAATGAACTGTGACAAGTTCAGATTATGTCATTAGTCATATTATGTCATTAGTTTAACTTATGTCATTAAGACATAGTCTTGTCTTTTCAGGCTGTCTTAACTAATGATATTTAAAAATAATAGACTTAATCCTATTTACTGTCAGGATAGTAGCATGGATGTTTATCTGTTTTCAACAAAAAACATGTTTTTTTGTGAAATCAATTCATTAAAGTATAGAACGTATTCTTGCAATGTCACAATAGCTAATGAGAAAAGGTTTTATGCTAGCCAGAAGGAAGTTCTTGTGAAAATGGAAAAGAGAGAATTTATTGCATCAAAATCCTCTATTCTCGCTCAAAGAAACTTCTACTTGTACATCGGTTTAAGTCTATCTGCGGTAAATGCATATTCGTCGGTATTATATTAAAACATGATATTTGTAATAATTTCAAAAATGACTATAATATATTTGAAATAATTTCAAAACCGATTATGATATATTTGTAATAATTTTAAAAAGTGACTGCAATATATTGGTAATAATGGGGCCTGATGGTAGAGTGACTGGTGTTCGGTTTGATTTGGTTTGTCGCTCTACGGTCATTTTTTTACACACTATAGGCTAATTAGACCGGGACCTACAGTTTAAATTGGATTGCAAACCGCTAACAAAGATCCATAGCACCGCCAGGATTCGAAACTGAAGCCAGTGGTACCAAAGGCCTGAGCCTAGCCAACTGGCCATCAGGCAGCTGAGTGGCGCACGGAGCCACAGGTTTCGGGTTCAAATCCCGGCCATGCTATGGATGTTTGCAGTGGTTTGAAATCCACATTAAACCGTAGGTCCCTGTCTAATATGACTGTAGAGCTTTGGGCGCTGTACTGGCAACACTACCCCGTAAAAATATAACATCTCCTGTCTCGAAATCTGCCAGCAGGTAGACGGCTTTGGCCTACCATGTGGTTGTTGCGCCAATGAAGAAGAAGAATATTTGTAATAATAACTATTTACTAACAGATCCAGTATTTACTTGTTTCGGTAAATATTGCAGATTTTAAATTTAAGATAAATTTAGATAAAATGTGTAAAGAAAGATGGCCGTTACATTAAACTAACATTAAACACATACTAACATTATACACATGGTTTCAAAATAGCAGGAGATTAAAAAAAGATAGTTAAATAAGATACATGAACTCGGAATACATCAGATTAAAAAGTATGGAAACTGAAATTCAAATAATTTTTATCTAGAATTCATAACTATTTTGTGTAAACTAACTATATTATTACAATTGAATAATCCTGAACTTGATATTGTATTTTGATTTAACTATATTAAACTTTAATTTGATTAAGAGTAGTTTGGTTTGGTTAGTCGCTCTACTGTTATTTTTTTTCTTTGTCCACGAGGGCTCATTAGACATTTTAAAACATCTGAATTTACGACTTGATTTTCTTCAAAAGACTGAAAAAAAATGAGACTTTTGAATATTTATTTGGTTTTTAAATTAAAGATTTTTATTAATTTTAAAAAATTGTGGAACCTAGATTTTTATTTTTACAATTGTAATTCAATATAAGGAAAGATAATGTTCTACAGAATATTATAAATTATGTGCTAATTTGAATGTAATGTAATAGTAAAATTTCTTTCTGTTCAAATGCCAATCAGTAAAAGTTTGCAAATTAAATAATTCGATCTTTTAAATGCTCTAAATAATATTAAGCCAATTTAAGTAAGCCTTCAAACTACAGTCCTCGGGCCAACATTGGCCCATCTCGGCTAAAACGAGATGGGCCAGTCGACTCGTCCAACAATTACACCAATAACTTGGGCCAACACGAGCACCATCAATCCGCCCAACTAAAGTTTATTTTGATTGCATTGTAAAATTTACAATGTAAGTAAATAATATAAAATAATAATTAGATTTTTTATGTAACGACCATTTATGACGCACAATAACTGACATGCAGAATGAAATTGAATATTTTTAACTGTGGTTCAAGATATGAGATATTTCCTAAAAGATTATGATTAATGAGATTTATGCAGCTATAATGTTGATATTGACAATTGTTTGCAATTGCGGATTAAGTTTTCTAGTGAAAATGATCGGCAGCGATTTCAAATGCTCAACAGTTAACTTGTACCTGTAAATATTTTGGAATATGATTTTTCACACAGATAAGTAGTTCCGAAAGCGGAAATAAAACCGAAAGAAAATTTATGCAACTCATCAAACAGAGTGGTATATTGTTACAAAATGTAGGCAATGATGAATTGAAATATTTTTATGTCCGATTCGCGGCTCAGTGGCAACGTGCGCCGCTGGTGAGCATTAGGGCGGAGGTTTAATCCACTGAAATTGTTGTAGACACCGTTTCGAAAAACGAGAAGACTCGATAGCATTTGAGATGTACAGCATCTTGCCTCGTGAGTCGGACTACCTGATGGGAGTTTTCTAGTTTTTCTCCACACGATAAGCAAATGCGTGTGGGGTAGTTCTCCCTAAAAGTCTTCCCTCCTTCTTCAGCGACTCGGTGTCAAGACAGACTTCTACCTACGGGCGCTCCATCACAACGGAAGCTGCTCCCCCTTTCCCTTCTTCCATGAGGGATACGACAACAACAGCAACATTGCAGATTGTTGGAAAATACTATTGAAAATACTGTTCCAAAAAAGGAATTAAAAATACTGTTTAAAAAAAGGAATTAAAAATACTGTTCAAAACAACATTACAAATTGTTGTTTTGGGCAGCATTTTCAAATTCTTTAAAGATAGCTTCTCGGACTGTCGTGTCGTGAACGTCAAGAAGTTCTCCATACACTTCATAATTTTTATCTATCCCTCGCATAAAAAATAACACCTGAACAGCTGAACAGTATCTAAAACTTCTATTGATTCATCCAGGGCCGAAGAGAATGACTCGTTGTGTTGTTTTTTGTCAACAGTTTTTCTGCGATACCAACTTCTCTTTGAGCCACAGTGTTTGCTAACAAACTCATAATTAGCTTTTCTGTGCGCATTTCGTCTGCTGTTGCAATCATGCAGTTCTTTTTTAATTCGCCGTCAATAAATGATTTGTCATGTTTCTCTAAAGAAGGACTCGCGCGGAAATTAGCACGAGTTGTTGCTTCTTGTTCAGTGTTTACTTTCTTAAACAACAATTGCTGAGATTTCAACATGCTTTACAAGGATTTCTATTTTCCTAACTGTAGGCTATCTGTAAATTTGGAGTAATTCTGAGAATGTTTAGTCTCATAATTACGCTGAGAATGTTTAGTCTATTAATGACGTTTTATATGGTATTTTTTGACGACTTATAATATTATTTAAAAGCAAATTACTCAAATTGCTTTATTATTTGTCCCAATAATAAAATATTGATATCTAAATTACTATTTAAAGGGATCTGAGGGCCGAATGATTAGCGCTCTGGAGCTGGATGCCACAGGTTTCGGGTTCGAGTCCCAACGGTGCCATGGATGTTTGTTAGTGGTTCGAAATCCCCTTTAAACTGAAGGTCCCGGTCTAACATGAACGTAGAGCGTTGGCGTAGGTATGGCAATCCTATCCTGTAAAAATAAAAACATTTCATGTCTCGAAATCTGCCAGTAGGCAGACGGCTTTAGCCCACCATGGGGCTGTTGCGCCACTGATGATGATGATTGCTATTTAAATTTTCTGCTCTCAATATTTGTCTTTCGTTTCTTTTTCATATTTATACAAATCCGTACAAAAGGTGCACAACTTCAAATCAAAATAATGCATTAATGCAATTATTAATAATCCGAAATAAAAATTTAGAATTGTCCACTTCTCGATTGTGTTGTCTCCCGTATTTATATCACGGACCCCAATGGACCATAAATACCTCACTAGTCGTCTAGCTCAGAAATGAAATTTGAATTTAATGGGGTGTTATTTTATACTCTAAGCTTTAAACCCAATAACAATTACTTGTACCAAGATAGAATGCATTAATCCGACTAAAAAAATACTAAAAATACCGTAATAACATATTCAATAATTTAATTCAAAATCTGCAATAATTTTTAGCGCATATATATATATATAAACAGTTACGAAGACAGTTTCAGTGATGTATAATATATGCATGAATCACATACGTGAAAACATATACAAAATACATCAAATGCAAATTTCCTGATTTTAAAATAAACAATATATTTCTATTATCTACAATATAGGCAGATAAATATGTCATATAATTAATATTATTCTACAACAGGTTACTTCCAAAAAGCATAATGTTGCATAGTATACATATTATTGCAATAAAAAGAGTATGTGTCTTAACATCTCAGAATAATGCTGCTGAATAGTTATCTATCCCAAACCCTCTTCCAGTAAATACGACACAGCAACTGATTGCTTTCGAAAAAAAGTTCATTTAAAAAAGGTCACTTATGTGTACTGATAGTGTTGTCAACGGGTGCTGTGATGATTGATGATCTTTGTCTAAGGACGTGGCAGCAAGGAGTTTTTTACTATCCAGCTGTCCGGATCATCTTTCGGGTTAAACGCCTCCTGTGGGTAGCTGCAGCTTCTGTCGTCCGTCAATGACACAGTCAGCACCGCAGTGTAATTTTATACTTTTCGATAGTTAAACGTAAAGCAATGGTTGAGGCCTTTTCCCGCCTTTCCAACTTGGTTTTTCCGTTAATGGGGGTGATGCCGACACTAAATCAGATCGAAAAGCTGGCTGTCCTTTTTGTAAATCAAAGGTCGGATTCACCCATACAGGCGGCATTTTCCCAAAACATTTGCGCTTGTCATCTTACCACCACCAAAACTATGTATTTTCGTTCGGAAGAATCATCCCCTCAATAAATACGCGATCACAGATGATTTCACATGTCATAATTATCCCAGTAAGCTTTCTCTCTGCCTGGAATGCAATATGCAAACTTGACTACCTGCGCTTTGAAGTTCAGCAAGGCCCCCGCCAATTAAAACATCGCACAAAGATATCATGTACATTTCGCAGCTGCGATAACAGACCTGTTTCCTCTGTTAAATCCATCATCTGTTCTCTCCTAATAATAGAAATTATATTCATGATCACCATCAATAGTACGATAGCCCAGGGTGCGCCAAAGCTTTCCTTGGAAGAGATTCATCTGGGTAATAATGGCCCTCCAATTATTAACCTTTAATACAGCCAAATCTTTTCAACTGCATCTATCCATCGCAACTTGGATCGTCCTCCTCATGTGGATCTTCCTCTTCAAAACGATCCTTTTTATAGGACTTAAATCATTCACTTTAAATACATAAGCAACCCAGTATAATCTATTGATCTTAAGAGAAAGGTTACCAGTGCATTTAAATTACATCACTGATATTTTTTAATAAAATTTTTTAACACGATTGATATACTCAAATTCACACCAACAAGCTTGAATTGAAGTTAAACATTATTTTTAAAAACTTCTGATATTCGAAACTATTCAGTGTTAAAAGACCTCATAAAAGTCAGATTAAATTTCTCAAAGATGCTTTTTTTGGCATTAATAAATTTCTGCGTTGTACCGTCTTCTCCAGCAATCACTTTCCCTAACACCTCCAAGAATAGAAAATCTTCCGCTCAAATAGACCCAAAAGGTCCTCATCAGATCTTGAAAAAGTCCATTTTCAGAACCATAGGTAACAACAAGAATTTAGTTTTTCTGCACTTGAACTGTTATTTAAACAGATTTCTTAACCCATAAAAAGTCCTATTGGCAGACACAATTCTGTTTTTCTTGTTCAGAAATTATATTGAATTACAAAGAAAAAAAAATCCTGCTAAAATATGGCATTGTTGACAGCTACCTAGTGGCATTGATGTAAAGTTCGAAACATGTTGCATCAACATATTGGAACGAAAAACATCAACACTACCGTGATTTAATTTGGCAGATGTGTGACAGATAAAAATCATCTTAAAAAGAAAAAGAAAAAAAAATGAACGAGTGATTCAACTTCGAGTCGAATTATGACCTTCCGAATTTTCACGTGTGCAAATTTTTAGGATGGACTTTAGTTTTCCAATCATGGAAATGATTTATTTATTACTTATTGATTTTGAATGAGTGAGAAGGTTCCATCTTCAATTTGTTTGCCTCCGCGAATGAGTAGGAATATTTCTCAATGAATACTTTGAAGGATAAAAACGCGGAAGTTACGTATGTTTCTCATTCACACTGTTCCTAATTTCTCCCGTCAGTTTATTTTAACGAGGTCTCGTGGAAGTAATAAAAGATTAGCGTCCGTCCGACTATAAAGATAAAATTAAGACGGTAAATATTTAGTTTTGTTCTTGGAGTATTCTTTTAAAGGTGATTAGATTTAATTCAAATGAAATTGTTAATACATTTTCATTATTATTTTATTTTCTCAATATTTTTAAGCCTGGTGAATAGCTTAATGAGATTATCAAGGGGAGCAAAGTTCGAAAGTAGCCGAGCGAAACATACATCGAAAATATTTGTGTATATGCCGGGAATGGGCACGATAAGTTCTTAGGCAGGGATTTCCTTCTGCTTCTTCAGGGAAGAGAGTGGGAACCCTTCGACGCCATCTTAAAGGTGTTGGTTCAAGATTGCCTCGACAATGTCGATAATTTAGTAAAGTACCGTGGTGCACTCTAGGTAATGCTGAATGTATGCTGTTTTTGTTTAAAGTTTTAAACATCAGTATCAACTACACATGGGTCAACATGGTTCTGCACACTATCATCTACAAATTGGTCAACATAAATCAACACATTATCAACTAGAAAGCTCACATTAAACGGACTCGCCAAACATTTATAAAACACCAAAAATACCTCAGTACCCTAGATTCGCCTATCTCAATGACTTTCATTTGCACTAGAAGTCATTGTGTAGGAGTTCGAACTGAGATCCTTCCTTCCTTCGGAATTGACAGCGATCCATCACAAAGACAGTACTTCCTCACTTCCTCACACAAGTCGCTGTTTTCACCCCATCGGGGAGATGATCTCTCTCTGCTTCTCCTGCTCTCAGATCCGATGTAAACTTCACCTTTTATTTTTTCGAAGTCTCACGCCCTTCTTTCATTATTGGTCAGAGTTTCCTGTTACAATCCACCCTTGGACCTATATGTTTTTTCATTAGCAGGGGTAATACCGATACTTAATCAGATGGTAAAAAGCAGCTAGTTCTTTTAAAGGCCAAATGTTCATTTCTCCGCATGAATGGCGTCTACTAAAACATCTGTGTGGCTGCATGGCTTATCATTTCACCTCAGTCAAAGCGCTCTATTTCTTTTCAGAAGACTCAATAAATAAGCGTATTTTCAAAGTATTTTCACGTATCAAGTATCAAGGTAAAACAGGTATTTTCAAGTATCCTATAGCCATCTTAATAAACATCCACTCCTCTAATAATGAAATACGCAGACTTCAGCTTTGAAATTTCGAAAGAACCTCTCCAATTAAAACAATGCACAAAGATATATATTTCTGCAGCTACAGCAATAGACCTTTTTCCGCAGGAACTGGTCATTCTTTGATCAGAACCGCCTCGCATCCGAGAAGGTCTAGAGACCTTCATATACAAATAATTCAAACAGACATATATAAAATATGCAGCCATAGCACATGGAATTTATAAGGATTAACAGCAATTTTACACTAATACTAAAAATATTTATAAATACATATTGACACCCATATCGATGATATCGACTTCAGATGTACCTTAATACACACAAAAAGAATATTTATAAATGCATATCGACACTATATGAATATGCTATATTTCTGCAGTTCTACTAGGAAATAACTCAAATCATAGTTCAAAAATGTTGCTGATAATGATTAAATTACTTGTGATGCAAAAGGATCCCTTCGAAAAAGGCTCCAGGATACATTTTGTTTGGTGGTTTAGTCTTTAAACAGATAATGTAAAATATAAAATGTCAATACTTTATAAACTGTATTGACTTGGAAGAAAAATAGATATTTCTTGTATATTTCCGAGAAAAAAAATTTTTTTTTTCTTGTGATGAAGGATAAAGTTTTTTGCCGTTGATATCAAATTTCCAAGAGTTTCTGAGCATCGAGATGAGTAAAGTTGTAAAGTTTGCAAGTAAATATTTGCCTTCCCAAATTGTGAGCTTATTCATATATCTATATATTTGCCTTCCATAAAGTGTGTTCAATAGAAATATTAAAATATTATGATTATTTCTGGAGTCTATAAACCTCAGTGATAGATTGCAAGTGAGTCAACTTTATTAAGAAAAAGTCATAAAAATCATAGTTCTTCAAACTTGAAACTTAAAATAGGCTCAGATGCTTTTTTTACTACCTTCAAAGGTTTTTTTTTTATTATTGTTTCTTCCACGCTAGAGCGAACTAATAATGGATTTTGCTACCTAGAAGTGTGGCTAATCTCACCTAAACACCTGGCATGTGACCCTGACCAATGAGCATATCTTTCTGTTCTAAAAGGCTTAAAAGTTGTATTGTGAGCAGGAATAGGAATATAAAAATAAAAAAATGTCTGCTTTTTGAGATCTTAAGATAAAAGAAATTAAAAATTTAAACGTTGAAAAGCACCATGCGGCTTAAAGAAAGCATAACAGCAAATCTTTATATTCTAAAACTCTTAAAAGTGGACATATTTTGTGAGCAAGAAAATGAATATAAAAAGAAAAAATTCCTGCTTTTTGAGATCTTGAGATAAAGGAAATTAAAAATTTAAACGTTGAAAATTACCATTTTGCATAAAGAAAGCATAGCAGCATTGGATGTTATCCTTTGTGACATGGAAGATGCTTTACCACCAACGTTCTATATTTGAAAAATTTACTAACAGTACTAACACTAGAATAAAAATTTGACGTAATAAACTATTTACGATTATTTCTATATGCTCACTATTTTTTAAGTTGATTTAATCTTAAACTGCAGTATATTTTAGGTATATACACTTTAAGATGGTAACCAAGACCAAATATTTAGGTCTAGTTTACAGTAATCTCAGTTAGGGAAATCGGATTACTGAGACTTATTTTCGTATATGGTTTTTTTCTTTCTTTTTAATCTGAATAAAGTTGTTAGATGATATTACTACATCAAAATGTTAAGAATTAAAAATATTAAATGTTAAGAGTAATTAAAGCTAGAATAAATACTAAAAGAAGTACTTTTTATAGTAGAATGGCTCACATATAAAAAGTGATATAACGCACATAAAAAATTTTATCAGTAGAATAACTCACATTTATGTATCACTTGGAAGGCAATCCAAATCAATACGAGACACTTTATTATAATTTTCACCAATTATGAGCTGGAATAAATGAGACCAACTCTTCTACAACTTGCCGCCATCAAATCGAATGAACATCATGTCTTTAAAATGTATGATTCATATATTTAAAATATATCATCTTTAGAGATGATGTGGGAAGTCATAATGAAGGGAAAGATAGTGCAATTTTAATAGGCTTGATGAAAAAGATAAGATCTGATTTTGTCAAAACAGACAGTGTTTTCTAGGAGGATTTTAAGGGGTAACTTGTGCATTTATGCCGTATGGCAGAAAATACATAATCTAATAGGCAAACCAAAATTCGATGAGAGATATTTTCATAACATTTCGAGTCTATTCGTTTTCAAAACATTAATTATAACACTATCAGCGCACTCAAACTTTTGTCGACTTGCTCGCTGTCATGCTTACATTATCAATAAATCACAAGTTACAATATTAATCCATACCGTAACTAGCTTAACTATTACTGGACACATCAGCGAAAAATTAATGATGAGAGCATGGATTATGAGTAAGTGTCACACCAGATTATTATAGGGTACACGGAGAATAGTACTCCAAAAGGGCACTGGAGTTTAGAATAGTATTAAGGCATACGTGAAACATGATACCCAATAACACCACGCTTCATGAATATCTTAATATATTTATTACTCCGTTATTAAGACGTACATGGAACTTGACACTCCTTATTAAGATGTTCATGGAGCATGGTACTTCATTATTAAGATATTCACGAAACATGACATCCAATTATTAAGATTATGATGGAACATGATACTTCGTTATTAAGGTATACGGGAAACATGGCAGCCAATTATTAAGATGTTTATGGAGAATGGTACCCTGTTATTAAGGCATACGTAGAACATGACAGCCTATTATTAAGATATTGATATAGCATGATACCCCGTTATCAAGGTGTAAGAGTAACATGAAGCTCCTTATTAAAAGATACATGGAGCATTACAGTCCTTAAGATATACATGGAACATGGCATTCCTTATTAAGATATTGATATAGCATGATACCCTGTTATTAAGGTGTAAGAGGAACATGAAGCTCCTTATTAAAATATACATGGAGCACGGCAAGTCCTTAAGATATACATGGAACATGGCACTCCTTACTAAGATATCGATATAGCATGATATCTCGTTGTCAAGGTGTAAGAGAAACATGAAGCTCCTTATTAAAAGATACATGGAGCCTGACAGTCCTTAAGATATACATGGAACATGGCATTCCTTATTAAGATATACATGGAGCATGACATTTCTTATTAAGATATGCATGGAGCATGACACTGCATTATTAAGGCGTATACAAAATAAGTGTATCTTATCAAAGGGGATGTTATTTTGAATTTATGCGCAAACGTAAAAGATAGATATTAACTTAGATGAAATCTCATGATTTCATCATGGCTATAAAATTGTATTTCAGAGTAATCGCAATACTTACAACAAGAAGTAAGGTTAAGGCTCATGACTTCATATACAGCAAATCTTCATCATTTTCTGATTATCACTTTTATCTAAAATTCAGTTAAATTTCTAATTTTAATTAGGAAACTAATCTATCTTTATCTAAACTTTATCTAATTTTATTTCAGAAAAATAATTCTTGTAGCATAACGGAACACACATATAGTGCACGGAACTTGTTTAACACGTAGAACATTACATAATTGAGTATTTGTTTTATCATATTAATGCATCTATCTGTACATTAAAAAAATAGAATAATAATAATAGAGAAAGGAAAAGTTTTTGGAAGTTACTAATTATATACCGTTTTCGCGCATTTAATTCTGACATTTATTTGCACTAAATTGTGTACTTTTATGTTCACTGAATCTTAAAATAAATTGGATGACATTATGAAGGTGACATTAGGGATAAATTTAGATTATTTCGTAAGGATTTCGTTCTTTTATTATCATAAAAAGCTACCCATTTAACTTCCTACATTAAATTTTAGCGAGTTTTTCTGGCCTTAACTCACATCTGGGCTGACAGTTATAACTGATACATTAAGTAAGATATTTTGAGATCCTCAAATAATTATATCCCACAATATAGGGGCTTATAGAATTACTACCGAAATAATACTAACAAAATAATACTAACCAAAATAATACTAACCAAAATAATACTAATGATTTGGAATTGATTTGCAATCATCTTTTTTCATCATTATTTTCATCACTTTTTTATTCTAATGTAATTATTTAGACAAATGGAGAGATAGAGAGATTTATTATAAGGGCTGTACTGGATTTGAGACTCTATGGACATTGCAACATAGTGTTTCATATTGATAATCGGATTGCTTGATTCGCTTTGTCGAATTTTGTCACCAATACAAAGATAAAACAAGACAAGGTACCCATGTATATGTCTTCGAATCCGTCATCCACTGCCTTTGGAAATAATGTCGAAGTACCAAGCTAATCATTATAAAAAAATTTATCCCACAATATAGGAACTTACAGAATTACAGTCAAAATAATACTATCCAAACACCTAATGATTTGGAATTGGTTTCCAATAATCTTTTTTCATCATCATTTTTATCACTTTTTCATCATCATTTTTATCACTTTATTTAGACAAACGGAGAGGTGGAGAGATTTATTACAATGGCTGTGCTGCATATGAGACTTTGTGGGCATTGTAACATAGTGTTTCATATCAATAATCGGATTGCTTGATTTGCTTCGTCGAGTTTTATCTACGATACAAAGATAAAACAAGAGAAGGTGCCCATGTATACGTCTTGGAATCTTGCATCCACTGCCTATGGGAATAATATGCAAGCACCAAGCTAATCGTTATAAAGAATTAGCAACTTTAATAATTTTTAAAAATATTCTTCATTTTCAAAGAAGTTGCTATCATTTTTAAGAAATTGTTATAATTTAAACTGTTATTTATACATTTATTGAAGTTAGTTAAATTTGTTTATTTTGTTTACTGAGAGAGAATAGCTATTAAAATGCAGTTTTCGGAAAAAAAAAAATTTTTCGCAGCCTGGACTGTAAATTGATTTATATATCTGTAATAAATGTCTTTTCAGAAAGTTAAAGTAGCCTTAAGATATTTATTACAAAAATATAAATCAATGCACAGTTTTAAAAGAAAATATTAGCTTTAAATGTTTATGGGATATCAAAGAACCAAAGAAATTTGTAATCAAAAGAAATGTTTGGTTTGAACACATTCAATAAAAACGCAAAAAAAAAAAAAAAAAAGAAGTTTAAAAAAATATAAAACTTTTTTATACAATTATTATTATTATTTTTATATAAAGTACCATAAAATCTTTGATATTTCATGATCATTTAGAGCGAATATTTCCTCTTAAAACTGTACATTGATTTACATATTTGTGATAAATATCTTATAGCTACATTAACTTTCTGATGAGATATTTATTACAAAAATATAAATCAACGGACAGTCCAGGCTGAGAAAAAAAAACCTCTGTCTTTCAGAAAACTGCATTTTAATAGTTATACTCTCGGCCTGAATGGCCGAGTGGCTAGCGCTCTGACGCAGTGCCACAGGTTTCGGGTTCGAGTCCCGGCGGTGCCATGTATGTTTGTAGTGGTTCGGAATCCTTTTTAAACAGTAGGTCCCGGTCCTAATAGGATCGTAGAGCGCTACGGGGGCATTGTTACTCCGCGTCCGTGGCTTATCTTCAAGTTACACGCGCTCCCTGGGTAATGCAAAGTAAGTACGTCTGTGCAGCGCTTGCCTTAAGGCATCCAAGACCAAGCTGTCTAAGTGTTTGCCAGCTGCATTAGAACAAAAAATAAATAAATAAAATAATAAAATAGTTATACTCTCTCAGTACACAAAGCATACAAATTTAACTAAGTTCAATAAATGTATTAATAACAGTGAAAATGAAAACAATTTTCTTAAATTATAACAGCTTCTTTGAAATTGAAGACTTTCCTTACTGTATTTTAATGGCTATACTCACTCAGTAAACAAAGCAAACAAATTTAGCTAACTTCAATAAATGTATAAATAACAGTTCAAATTATAACAATTTTCTTAAATTCTTTAAAAATGTAGACTTTTTTTTTTTAAAATTATTTTCATATATTTCTTTCCGTGGTAACTTTTATTAAAAAAAAAATTAATAGCTTATGTTACAAAAAAAAGTTAATTTATTACAGTTTAATAATAGAGTGCAGAAGAAATTCAGGAAATTAAAAACTAGTTTTAAAGTCCTCCCTCCATTTGTTCCGTTAAAAAAAAAGAAAAGAAGAAAAAATGAAAGAAAGCGATAAAACTTTTTTTGATTGTTTTGTTTTATCCGTCTTTCTTCCTGGCTCAGCCCAGCGGTTGTAAATCAGGCCATTCTTCTAGAAACATGTCACTTTGGAAACGTGAAAAGATTCATGAACCAAAAAGAAAAAAAGGCGGGGAAACCGAAAAGAGCTACTACTGGGAATTAAGACTTGGAAGAGCCGTTTGCTTTTTCCGATCGAGAACCCTAACCTTCTATTTCGGCATGGGTGACACGTGATAAGAAGAGCCGCAACCTTGAAATTTCTTGGATCACACGTGATCCCAGTCAACCAGACTTCGCTTCTTCCGAGTGATTTACCTACTGCTCGTTTTTGGCGCGAAGTTCACCCATTCCAGCGTATCGAATAACAACACTAAAAAGTCTAAATATTTCCGAATTGCAAAAAATGCCTTATGTTTAAGAAAAGAATAATTTTATTTTTTAAGTGTTGATTAAAAATTTTACCATTTAAAAATGTTTCGTTCAAGATCTAAATTTGATGAGTCTCATAACAGATTTAAGAACACGATTAAATATTTAAAGTACTATTTAGATCAGAAGTTGCCAACCAGCTGACCGCCTTGAATGTTTTTCTGGCCCTGCGGCCCTTTTACAAAATATATTTATTTTAGAATGGCCAAAGGAGTGAAAACCAATGCATTAAACAAATACATTATTTGCGCAACCATATAATTAAAAATGAACTGTTGAAATCATGAGAAAAAAATTAACTTTGATCTTAAAATAATAGTCTTGCGAATATATGACAGATAGTGCCAGTTTTATTTATGAGTTTACAGTTATGAGTTCGCAGAATAATTAAGTTATATTGTGCTAACTCATGATACGCGAGCATTGATTTGCAAAAGCTAAGTGAGAGAGTGGAGAAACAAATATCTCACTCGTAAAATAAATATTTTTTAATGATATCCTTATTATTATATTATCTATGTTTACATGTAAGAAAAATAGTAAATACAATAATAATAACTCATTATATTTCAATTTTTCACTATTTCCTAAAAAAATGTCTATAGTGAATCGACATCTAATATAGGAATATATAATTTTACATGCGGCCCGCGGAGTTAGGATGCATTTCCAAAGTGGCCCTCAAGATCATTTGGGTTCACCATCGTTGGTTTAAATTATTCTGAATTGTAAAAAATGCTTTATGTTTAAAAAAAGAATAATTTTATTTAAGTGTTGATTAAAATTTTTACCTTTTAAAATTGTTTCGAGTCTTATAACATATTTAAGAACATTATTAAATACTTTGGAATACTGTTAAGAATTTTGTTTACCTCTCAGGTTGGAAGAAGACAATAGAATAAACGAACAGATTAAAAATACAATTAAATAAATTAATTTCAAGCTTGGTTTTAGTTTTCAAAAGTATCGTTTTGCAAGCTTTTAAAACGATATTTTGGAAACAGCATATTTTTTAGAACGATACTTTTGAAACAGCATATTTTTTTAAACGATACTTTTGAAACAGCATATTTTTTTAAAACGATATTTTTGAAACAGCATATTTTTAAAACGATACTTTTGAAACAGTATATTTTTTAAAACGATACTTTTGAAACATCATATTTTATAAAATGATACTAGGTTTTGAAAATTAACAATATGAATATGTTGAAATATATTTTGGATCATATAATAATAATGAAGAGTTGCAGATAGGGACTGTCAGTTTTAAGTCAAGATATTCTTTACGTGACGAGTATACGTATATTTCAGCAACTTGTTCAGTTATTCTCTTATTGCTTTGTATGGGGCTCGTTGCTTTGTTTATTTCCCATGTTGCACTGAAAGTATGGTTAAATATGGTTCTGTACATGGTTATGTTGAAAGATTTATATAAAAGAGAATAAATTATTATAATTAATATTTAAGAATACTATTAAAGAATTAGATATTTATTAGAATTAATTATTAGAATTTTGTTAATACATCTTAGGTTAAAAAAAAAAAAAGGCATAGAATAAAGAGAGCTTAGCTTTAATTTTCAAAAATATTGTTTTGAGAGCTTTTAAAATGATATTTTTTAAACACCACAGTTTTTAAATAGATACTACGTTTATTTTATAGTTTTTGAAAGTTAACAAAATGTATTTGTTGAAATATATTTTGGATCACAGAGTAATAATAAAATAGAGTTGTAAAAAGGGATTGTCCCTTTTAAGTCAAAATGCTCTCACCATCTGACGAGTATACGTATATTTCAGCAACTCGTTCGGTTATTTTCTCAATGGTGTGTATGAAGCTCGTTGCTTTGTTTATTTCCGGCGTTGCACTGAAAATAAGGTTAAATATGATTCTGCACAAGGTTGTGTTGAAATATTTATATAAAAGAGAATAAATTATTATAATTAATATTTAAGAATACTATTAAGAATTTTGTTAATACATCTTAGGTTAAAAAAAAGGCAATAGAATAAAGGTATAGATTACAAATACAGTTAAATACTAATTGCAAGCTTAACTTTAGTTCGTTAACTAGTTCGGTTATTCTCTCATTGCTTTGTATGGGGCTCATAGCTTTGTTAGCCATACATTTTGTGTATGTTTGTTTTTTTCATCACCATACATTTTGTGTTTTGTTTTGTGTAACAAGCTTGTGTATTTCTGCTTTATAAACTATTTTATTTATTTATTTATTTTTTTTTTTTTTTTTTTGTTACATCTCCACCATATTCATTGCAAAAATGTGCTCCATTTTAAAATTGTAGCAATGTAGTTGTTGTTGCTATCAATAACTAATATGTTAAAATACTATCAATAAATAACATGTTTAAATAATAACTTTAACAAGCCTGTGTATTTTTGCTTTATATATTAAGAAAAAACAAAAGCTGTGGTTATAAAGCTGAAATAAATTAGTTTTGTCTATGATTTTACTCCCATATTTTTTTCCCTCAAAACCAGTGAATGCCGTGTTTCGTTTTTTCAGCTGACCGTTACTGAGTGGGCGTACGCTCGGAACTAAATTTAGTTCCAGGCTATGGCAGAAAAGTAACTATTAATAAGTTTCTGCAAATAGAGAAACTAAAGCGAAGGGTAAACTCGGTTGAACGATTTTATTTTCAAGGTCAAAAAGCGGATATGTCATAGTTTCATTTTTAAATTTTATTAAACATGAGCTTCTTATTAATATTAAATCACAATTATCTTCAAAAATTTTTATTTAATTTAAGTTTAAGTTGATCTAAGTATTCAAGTACCACAAAAGATATGCTGTTAGGTTAATTTTGTACAAAATTACAAAAACAAAAATCATTTATTTTTCTTAATCATTTATTATTAGTTCTTCTAAATATAAGTTAAAGAATTCATACGATAAACTGAATTTAAATTGCAAAAACCTTTTTTTATGTGCGATTAATTATCTAATTTAGGAAATAAGAATTTTTTAATTTAAAATAAAAACATAATTCCTCTAAAATTAAAATTTTCTTGAATTACAATTATTTTCCTAAATTTAAGTTTAAATGGGTCTTATAAAACTAAATAAATAATTGCGTAAAAAATATTTTATTATTCCAGTTTGCATAATAGATTATTTGTTTCTGAAATAACAAAAAAAAATTGATTTCAAGTAAAATAATTGATTACATAAATTAAGCATAGTTATAAACGTTTCAATAATTAAATATACTTTTCATAATACTAATACTTAAAAAATAAAATAAATAAAAATGAATTTAAACATATTTTGAAGTTTAAAAATATCTTATACATATTGTTGTTCTTTTAAGATCTTATAAATTTCCTTAAATAAAAGCAATATAATTAAATTTCTTTTTTATCAATATTAAAATCATTCCTGAAAATTATATTGCGAATAAATTTTTTTTTTTTTTTTTTTTTTTTTTTTTTTTTTTTTTTTTTTGCAAAAACATTTTAAGATTAAAATTGAAATTGTCATTTAAAGTTTTAGCAAATAACAAGACAATAAAAATTTCTTTGTATTTGCAAACATGTAGAAATATTGAATGAAATGTATTTGTACATGAAAAAATATTTAAAACATGAATAAATATAATGATTAAAATTTTAAGAAACGAAAATAATTTAGTTAAAATAAAAAAAAAATTAATTAATTAATTTATGTTATGCATTGAAAATTTTGAAGTACATTTTTACTTCAAAGTTTTCAATACAGAAGAAATTAAGAACGGAAGGAAGATTCCAGCCCTTGAGACCATCCATATCCTCTACCCCTAACCTGAATTATTACATATTTTTACAGATGGCACCTTGATTGAACATTCACCAAATGTCCGATCAGGAATATATTCTTTCATTGTTTCTATCTTCTTGTCGGAAAACAAAAAACCGTTTTCGATGGAGAAGTAATGGCTACCTGTGTGACGCTACAACAACTTGTCCTCAGATACCTTTACAACAAGATGGATTTACTGTCGGACTCTAGTTCTGCCATACAAGCTATCGGGCCGTATGAAGCACCCTGCTGTAAGAATATCTCAGAATATCGAGCTGTTTTAAAAAAGAATGTTGGTAGAGAAGAGACGCATCGTCCTCCAGTGGATCCCTGGGCGCTGACTTTATATCGAAAATCAAATGAGACTTAGATGGAAGACATCTCTCACTGCTCGTATCTCCTCGAGGTTTTGTTTGGTTTGTCGCTCTACGGTCATCTTGTGCACCCTTTGGGCTAAACAGACCGGGACCTACAGTTTAACGTGGATTCCGAACCACTCACAAACATCCATGCCACTGCCAGGATTCAAACCTGAAGCCTGGGATACCAAAGGCCAGAGCGCTAGCCACTTGGCCACTAGGCTGCATGTCCCCGAGGAGTTGGAGAAACATTTTGGAACAGAGTATTGCGGACAAATCTCGTGAAAAAGCTTTTGCTGAATTTAGACTTGCTATGGACAACGACTGTTTGACGAGACAACTGCACTGCATTAGCATTTTTTGATAGCCCAAATTTCCCAATCTGTGGGAAAGAAGAGATCATGGACAGGCACCCTATAGCAGAATACTTGCCTATGCGTGGGGACTCCGAGGTGAAAACAAATATTGGAGTGCTAGAACTTTGCTGATGAGATATTAATTTTTTTTCTCTTATTGTTTTCTTTTTCCTTGTGTGTGTGTTGCACTATTTTTTTATCTCGTAAGAGTTTGTAATTTTCTCTTACAATAGTTAATCTATAAATTATTATATAATTTAATTATTAAAGGTTACTTTTAAATCTTTAAAATGTCTTAGTTCAAATAATCTGAACATTAAATAAATTTTAGTGTATTTCTTTTACAATAAAAGAAAAACGATTTATTTATGAAAATTTAACTTATGTTCTAATATGTGAACAATAAAAATTCAAGAAAATGATTTTAAAGTTGTAAATTGATTTAGCTATACTAATTAATATTTAATAGAGGTAGTAGTCCAGTAGGGGCCCGATGGTCGAGTGACTAGAGCTCTGGCTCTCGGTGCCACAGATTTCGGGTTCGAGTTGCGAAGGTACTATGAATGTTTGTAGTGTTACGGAACCTACTTTAAACCGTAGGTCCCGGTCTAATATGGCCATTGGGCTTACGGCTGACAGCCCTACCCAGTAAAAACAAAAACAAAAAAACGATATTACAATATTTATATACATCATATTTTTTAATTGATTTTGAGAATAATTTAAAATTTTAATTCAAAAATACTTTTTTTCAAATAAAAAAAATATCGATATAGTATACACTTTACACTCACTTTCAATTCGTGTTTAAAGTTTATTACCATATGGATCTTTACAATATATTGACACATCTGGTAGATTTCTTCTAATATTGAAATTTATTTATCCAACATCCTATAAACGGTTCTATTTCGGTTCTTAATATTGATATAGCACCGTTTGAACATGATGTCACAGTTTATCTACCTTTTGAAATTTCAATAACACATGTTGAAAAACGTGCCAAAAAAAATTTGGATTCTAATTTAATATTCATTATTTACAGTGATGAATTTCAATGGTTGTATGACGGTGGGGAAATCGAAAACTTTCACAAATCGTTTCATTCCCATTACAATAGCGTCATAGGCCTCATATATTCAGCTGCGCATTCCACTCTTTAAGCCGTGTCGTATTAATAGACGTTACTTTTCGCCTTCGCGTGCGTACGTTATTCACATTTTACGTAGTATTACACTAAGGTTCAAGACATTTTGCTAACATGAAGCTTAGGGTTTCCAAAATACCAGAAATTGTTTCGGAATTTCCAGTTTTACAGTTGTGTATGCATTGCATTTAAAATAAAAAAGTTATGTAAGAATTTTAAAAACAGCTTGGTTAAGTTGAAGATGAATAATCTTCTTCTTCTTCATTGGCTCAACAACCCCAATAATGGGCCAATGACTTCTCTCTATGGAAAATTTGGAGACAGGAGATGTTTGCTTTTTACGGAGTAAGGTTGTCAGCCTTATGCCCAACAGTCATATTAGACAGGGACCTACGGCTTAAAGTGGATTTCGAACCACTACAAACATCCATGACACCGCCGGGACTCGAATCCGAAACCTGTGGCACTCAGCGTCGGAATGCTAGTCACTCGACCATCAGGCGCCGAATATGCATAATTAGCAAGCTAAAAATAGTGGCAATGTGCCTCAGCTAGCGTACAGGAGAACTTATGAACGAATCTGAATCTTAACGGATAAAGTTTGGATCCGTTCATCTGTTGCTAGTCATTGCTCTCAGAAATGGAATAGACTCGATGGAGATTTTAATAACCTGCAAATATAAGAGTCAATAGTCCTGTAATAATAATCCACCTGTCAATAATCCTATAATAATAATAAAGTATCTCCCATCCATACTAAGACAGGCTGGTAAGAAATTTTTTTTGTTTTCTCGCATACAACACTAAATAAGGGGAACTTATCTCCACGAAAGCAATGTCTTCCCTTCATCTGCCATCAGTGGGCTGTTTGTAGCAAACACGAGGCGCACCGATGTTCTAAAAATAATACAAAAATAAATAAATAAGTAAAATAGTCTTATTCTAGATGAGGGGTTCTGAGTACTTTTTTGTAAACTTTTTATTCGTAACATCAGCAAATGTGTGTGTGCTAGCTAGCATGCATTTGATTCTCGCTAATGGCTTACACTACAGTCACTTCTTTTAATAATGAATACAGAAGTCAATCTGACAGGTGAGAGTTTTCTGGGCTTTCTCCCACACTAAACGCAAATTCAGAATAATTACCCCTAAAACTTCCCCTGTAAAATAATTTTCTCCCCTTATAGCACGTTTGTGGTCTGTGAATGGAACATGAAGGTCGCCGACGTTCAAGTAAATGTGCTGATCCTTTTTCAGTGACGACGCGTGCATTTTAATGAATTAATCAGCAACAGCGTTATCTATTTTCTTTAGCGCAATTTTAAAATGGAACCAGTTTTGGGCTTAAATAGTGTAGAATATTAAATAATTATGTTGATCAAAATCCTGTCTCCAGGTTAGCATATTAATAACGAATGATATGATCTTCTAATCCGAAGAAAAATTAAGAATCATTGAATAAAAGTTTATGAAAAACGTATTGAAAATTTTTTATATACGATTATAGTGAGTTCCTATAATTAGAGTATCCTGTAACTGAAACTGATCAACGAATCAACATTAAAATGTATATGTGAACATATCCCCATCTGCACATAAGGAATTACCAAAAATAAAAATTACTTCAAAATTATGTACTAGGAGCACTGTGCAGTAACAAAACGGGAAATTCATTATAGGAAATGACCAGCACGAAATAAAAATAGCGATTCAATACTTATTAACAAGATTGATAAGCAGAAATGAAACAAAAAATCTGCTGATTTGCATATGTGAACAAAGGTAGAAATATGATGCAAAACAGTTATTGATATAAAACGAGATGGTTTCATCAAGTTTGTATTTCAACGTTTCCAGCTGCAACAATGACGCGAATGTGTACTATTGGTAATGATGTTGCAATCTGTGAATTTGCCAGTTAAAAATTATGTGTACGACCTGGAAGAGGGCTTAAAACTGTCCCTCTACAGACTGTTAAGGGCATCGAGGTAGCTGTTGTCCCGCAGTTACAGACATTTGGTATTTGTGCCAGAAGAGCATGCACAGTATTACAGACAGGAATTCTGTATGAAAGATGTTCCGAGACCTAATGCATTAATTCTACCTCTTTTTCCTCATTGGCGCCACAACCCCATGGTGGGCCAAAGCCGTCTGCCTACTGGAAGATTTTCAGACAGGAGATGTTACCATTTTACGGGGTAAGGTTGTCACCCTATGACCAACGTGCTACAGTCATATAAGGCTGGAACCTACGATTAAAGTGGATTCCGAATCACTACAAACATCTATGTCAGCGCTGGGACTCGAACACGAAACCTGTGGCAACGAGAGCCAGAGCCCTAGTCACTCTGCCATGAATCTTCTAATACTCTAGTTACTAGCCAATAAATGTTGCAATGGTTATTTTTATTCTGTGTGTCAGTTTCGATGATCAATTTCCCGTATTGTGCTGCTCAGCGCCTTCTAGTGGACATTTTTAAACTAATTTTTATTTTCAGATATTCTTTTTGAGCATCGTATGTTATGGTTTTGTTTTGTTTGGCAGTTTTGTTTTGGTCATTTTTTTTTTTTCGTACTTTAGGCTAATTAGACCGATATCTACAGTTTAACATGGATTTCGAACCACTAACAAATATTCGTGTCACCACCAGGATACGGACCTCTTATGGTATAGTCCGTATACCAATTTAGGTATCAATCCGTTTATAACTTTCTCTACGTAGAAGAAGTTTAATTATAACCACTCTACATTTTTTTAATTGCTAATTTTTTATATTAAACTAAAGTTGAATCATGTTTTAACCTTTCAATCAAATCTTTCAAGAAGAATTATATTTTTTTAAAGTAAAATATTAAAACTACATGAAGCAGCCCACGGTCTGCTCATCTCTATTCTACACATTTACGGTTAGACAGAAAAGAACTACATTATTCTGCTAACACGACAACTACAAAAAAAAAAAAAAAAAAAAAAAAAAAATTTAAATAAATAAAAAGATAAAAAGTGTTTACGAAAGAACCAGCTGCTTACGTGACGTCAGTGTTCGAGATCGCTGCTGAAGGATTTACATAAAAAGTGGCTTCTTTCGAACTTGTTTATTTTATGTTGGGTATTTGTGAGAGTGTTAAATGAGGCGATTTAGATGCCGCTCTCTAAATTCAATGGAATGAAATGTCATGCGAATTAATTTTAAAAGAGGAAAACAGAGATCAGTGAGGTAATCTGAATATGTCATCGAAATATCAAAACAAGCCCTTTTCTAACCTTTTTTTTTGTATAAATTGTAGTTTTTGAGTAAAGATGCAATTAAGATAGAAATGTTTTTCTTTGATAAAAATCGGAATTTATTGATACAAAGCGGATGCATTCCTGTATGCTTATAAAAGTTGTGATATCTTGCGTATCCATCTTTAAACGATCTTGTCATGTTCCATAATGGTTTTTTTTAAAGAAAATAACTACTTAAATTTTTAAAAAAATTAAGAGAAAAACAAAAAAGTGTGTATTAGTGCAAACAGTAGGAAAATTTTCATAATTATTTAGTATTGAAAAATAATTCTTCATTCTAGATTTTTCTAAAATATAAACTCAAAATTAATAATTTCTTAAATAAAATGATAATAAACTTTTTTTCTTTATTGAACATCGTTAGATACTTATATTCTCGAATAGCCTACCAATGAGAGATAAGGGAAGGGCACTACCTTCTAGGGTGACTTTTAGGGGTAACTGCTTTGAATTTACATATTGTATGGGAAACACCTCCGTAAGACTCTCGTCAGGTAGCCTGATTTATGATCCAAGACGACTTCCATCGAGTATTCTCGTTCCAGAAGAGGCCTGATGGCCAATTTGACAACTCTCTAGCCTTTGGTACCACAGGCTTCATGTTCGAATATTGGCAGGGCCATCGATGTTTGTGAGTGGTTCGGAATCCACGTTAAACTGTAAGCCCTGGTCTAATTAGCCTGAACTGTTAAAAAAAAAAATGACCGTAAAATGGCAAACCAAACCTCGTTTCAGAAATCTATGGCTGCAATGGCATCATCCATCGGATTTTGACATGAGCTTTCTAGCACCCTTGACTAGCTAGGATTTACAGGGCCACCAATCTACCAATTTACAAAATATTAGAGAATATTTCAAACAACAATATTGGATAATTATTTTGGCTTGCAGTTATAACTGTTAATGGTAATGTCACATTGCACATTCGATCGATAAATATTTAATTCTTAACAATGGTGAACATTTAGGATTTATATGTAGATATTTAGAGAGAATAATAATTCTTAGTAATAATTGTCAAATAGTAATCTTCAAATGGGGCCTGATTGGTTTGGTTTGTTGCTCTACGGTCATCTTGTGCACGCGAGGGCTAAACTGAACGGGATCTACAGTTTAAAGTGCATTCCGAACCACTCACAAACATCCATACCATTACTCGAACATGAAGTTTGTAGTGCCAAAGGCCAGAGCTTGTTTGTCTTTTCAAAGCATTCATTTCAATGTTTTTCCAGACAATTAAAATTCCTGTTTTAATCTAGGGGATGGATTTAGATTGCAGATTTGATGATATAATGGGATTAAGGTCTATTTAATTCTAAAATGGAATTAAAGACAGATAAAAAGAACATACCTGATTTAGAATGGAAAATGTTTATTCATAATGCATTCTAAGAAGCCTAAAGGAAACCTTGAAGTGTCCTCGAATCCTGTATTAATGCTAGAATGTTTACAATATCATGTTATTGTCATGGAAATGATTAGGAGATGTCTTGAAAAGAGGAGAATTTAAATAAATAATTACTTTAATTACTTTAAAAAAATTATCAATTAATTAAATTATTTAAAAATTCATTAGTCGAGGTTGGGTGAATTTAACTAAAGTGTACGCTGTTATAGGCTTACAATGGCCAGATTAAGATTTTTTTTAAATAAACATTTGGAAATGCATGAAGTTTTTAAACAAACACTCCTACTTCAATTTAAATGCAACATCTAAGTCACTAAATATCTGAAAGAGGTGAGAACGGGAGTTGGCGTATTGATCGGTTGAGCTTCATGTAGTTTTATGTTGAGACTTTGCTAATGGCTTAATGAAGTACTGTGAGGAACGATAATAACGTGGGGATCATAATTCTTCTTTTGCAAAAAAACTGTAAATAAAGAACATGTACATATTCTAAAAGACCTGGTGGCAATTACTTAAGGAAACAACATCGTCGTTACAGAACTCCCTAAAAAAACAAAAGAAACATCTAAAATTATAAACGAAAAAAATCCAGAAATATTTTTTGGTTGGACTGTGCTATTATTTTCTTCTAGAGCAAGTTTTAACACAATTTTTCTTTTGAAATTTCAGACTTTTTGGATATAGATTATAATCTTTTAATTTACATTAAATTATATTTATTTGCACAATCTCAAAGTTTAAAAATTACCCAATCAAGATTATTAATTTTTGGTTATTTTTTAACACTAATATACAACAAAATACTTTTTATCATTATTAAATTGATAATGATAAATGTTATGATGTCATTAAATGTTGTGATGTTACGATGTCAATGTATTGGTGCTATAGATAAATGTTAATGATAATTGATCATTCATTATTAAGAGTTATCTTTGTTATTTCTTATTTTTTAATTAATACTAGTCGATTTTTTTTTTTTATCTAACATTGTTTATATGGCTATTTGTTGATAAATGTTTTAATTTTATTTTTAATATTTTTTTTTAAATCAACATTTATAATTATTAAACTTGAAATGAATTTGTGAGGAACTTCTGTTTTTATACACAATAAATCTATTTGTGATTGATTTTAAACCGCCTAAAATGCAATAAAAAAAATTTTAAAAAACCCTTACAATCATAATTTTTTAAATTCTATCATCGGTTTTAAGAAAAACTTAACGAACTTTTTCAATTTTCAGTCCATCTCATTTTCAATAATCAAATTTCAAAAAATAATTTAGCGTATTACATTGAATGTTTAACATAACTTAATCACAAACAAATATATCATATTTAAACATTTATACCATGTAAAACATTTATATTATTTAATTTAGAAATGATTTCTGAAAATGCACATCTTTTCTTGTACGTCATAAAACTGGAATGGTTACGTTCCGTTAAATTTACTGCTCCAATTCTGCGTCATCGTTTTTCTAGTTTGAGTTAAAAAAAAAGACAGACAGACTTCAACTGTGAAGTAAGGTCAACGCGAACGTTAACTCAAACGTTAAAAAAAAAAAGTCTAAAGTGTTTGCGCTCTCAAACTTTGACATTGATGATTCACAGTAGGAAGTCCGATTTGAATCACCCACTTTCGTTTATTACACCTGCGTTACGTTTATCTTCAACGATTTCTGTTTACATGTTGTTTTAACGGGGTAATAGTTCTCACATTACGTCAATGTGACGTAGATAAGCTCAGCAGGTATGCATGGTATGTGGGCTTGAAACAAATTCACCGATTTACTCTAGTGGCACTTAAATTTGGTTAAGTATATTTTCATATTACACTGCTGACGCAAAATATCTACTATAAAGTAGGTTTTGCACATTCCGTTGAGTTATTTTTCATTTTATAAAAAAATTTTACCGTATAATATAACTGAAGAATTTTTCAATTACGTACGTTAGAGTGACGCTAGTGCTACAAGTTTATTAAACTGAGGCAGATTTAACATGAGGAGAATTCAAAATGGGAAATTGACTGGATAAAACTAGATTTTAACTAACGTAGATTTAGATTAACTGAGTTTTTCAGTTACGTACGTTACAGTGACGCTAATGCTACATTTTAAATCTTATTTCTCGTAATGCATGAGTTTATTAAACTGAGCCCTCTAAACAGAATGTTAGAGATTAAATTTAAACAGTTAGATTTAACATGAGGAGAACTCAAAATGGGAAATTGGCTGGGTAAAACTAGATTTTATAGAGATTTAGATTAACAGTTTAACACGAGTTTATTAAACTGAGCCCTCTAAGCAGCCAGATTTAAGATGAGGAGAACTAAAAATGGAAAATTGGTTGGGTAAATCTAAAAAAATATAATTCATTGCATTCTGAGCATATATGTAGCCAATGTTACTAAATTTTTGACAAAGTGTTGATATTTTAGTATTTCGACATCATACGTAATATGTAGCCTAACGAAAAAAGTAACAAGTTGAAAAAGAGGAAGAAAGATCAAAAGGTAATGAGAATGAGATAGCAGAGAAGAAAAGCTATAAATTGGAAAATTTTTTGAAAGAGTTGTCATCGTGATCATGATCTACCACGAATTGCAATGCCAGGGTTGAATGCTAAATGACAGCAAAGAAAGTTACTAGTACCTAGTTATAAGCTTGGGACCTGATGGCCGAATGACTAACGATCTGGCGCTCGGTGGCATAGATGTTTGTAGTGGTTCCGAATCCACTTTAAATCGTAGGTTCCGGTCTAATATGAATTTAGAACGTTGAGCATAAGGCTTAGTCCACCATGGGGATGTTGCTCCATTTGAAGAAGTTATAAGCTTACTTAAAAGAGTTGACTTTCCCAGGACTATTCTTAAACATACTTATTTACATTTGTGACAAACCAAATCGGACGATATTAACTGTAACTGTGATGGACTGCTAGCCCCACCTATGAAAGATAACTGGCAGATCAATTATATAATGAACAAATGCGCGATAGTATGTTCCTGGGAATATCTTCTTTTTTGTATGTAAATATCTGACCTATGTTTTGTACCTGAGTATCGTTTCCATGAATGCTAGTGGACTCGTGATTAAAGCATATTTAAAGGCTTGAATTCTAAAATCCCATAACAACATTATCTTTAAAATTCATAGTATCACTATAACGACCAAAGGCAAATTTACCAGCTAACCATGCCTCACATGGTTTCCAAGTTAAATGATTTTAACTTGGAAAGCGATCTTTCCATGTTATAGGAAGAGTTAGCAATATTCTTAATGATTTACACAAATTCGGTAACGAAATACTGGAATCTTTTTTTAAGTACAAGTTAGAACACTAAACTGATATTTCAATTGATTTATTGCAGTTTAAAATCAATTTTATTAATATGCTCCTCAAATAATGTTACAAAAATAGCCGAGAACTGAGAATATTACAAAGAGTACAAAAATATAGGAAGTTGCAATCGATAAATAGGTTTTAGGCAGCATATTTATCACAACAAAGATAGACATACTTGATATTGATTTTATATCACAACAAATAGAGTCAATAGTTCAGTTTATTTTTACGGTATTTATTTATTAATTGATTGGTGTTTATGTTTATCCATGGTTTAAAGTGAGGTCAAAAATTGCTATCGTGTTGCTAATCTCTAACTATGCGCGGCTACAGCCCTTGAACCGGTCAAGGCGATAAGACATTCCATTGATTTTCGGAGTACACAAGTCAGTATCGTTGCTTTAAATGGCATGGGGTTATCTCTGTCATGAGTTCATTTACTAGCATATAATGTATTCATTGATAGAGAGAAATAAACTGATTGCAGTTAATGTTAGAGGACTAATTTTGATAAAATTACAGAGAGCTTTCTGTTTTCTGAAAGAGTAATCACGAGCACAGATGTTTGAATTCAGAAATTTCATAAATCTAAACAGATAATTTTTATCAATATTTTTTTATAGTTTTTAATAACAGACTAAACTTTAAAAAATATTCACCAAAAACATTGCAAGAAAATTAACAAATTGCAAATAACATTTCCCTGATCCAGCAAAGCACGTTTTTATGCATCATGACTTATGGTATAACTAGAATAAAAGTATAGATCAATTAACGTATTATTTTCGTAGGCTGGGTATACTTTAAAGTAAGAATATTCGCCACTATAATGGCATATACATAACAGATTCGGCGTTGTCTAGAGTGTACCGCAATAAGGATTGTTACCCTTCATACACATTCTCGTTACCATAATCTTGAACTAACTCTCCAATACTGATATCTGAAGGGTTCACACCTTCCATATCAAGACATAAGGAAGAAAATTCCCATCTACAGGAGGAACATGGCCATCCTTCGTGTAATCATGGAAGTTTTTAGATAGACTTCGTTTGTGGAGTTCCGATCGTCAACAAAAATATAATTTAAAAAATATGAATAAATAATTAATAAAAATGAGAATTTAAGTTATTTTTATTAATTATTTATT
This sequence comes from Caerostris darwini, assembly GCA_021605075.1. NCBI lineage: Eukaryota > Metazoa > Arthropoda > Arachnida > Araneae > Araneidae > Caerostris > Caerostris darwini. The sequence goes on from BPLQ01009388.1 coordinate 99,369, forward strand.
TATATAGCTATTTTATATTATCAATCAATCAAGATTTTATTAAGATTTTTCTTATTCGACTTGAAGCCGGCCTGAATGGTCGAGTGACTAGCGCTCTGGAGCTCGGTGCCACAGATTTTGGATTCGAGTCCCAGCAGTACCATGTATGTTTGTAGTGGTTTGGAATCCACTTTAAACCGTGGTCCCGGTCTAATATCAACCTAAGAGAGTTGTCTTGAGGTTTAGTCAGTCTTCAGCCCTCGTGGTTCCTCGCTAAAAGTAAAGCTGCATATTATCCTTAGCCATGGACATCACCTGCGACGGGGTCCTTTGGACCTGATGTAGGCTTTCCTCTTCCAGAGGGATTAGTAGCAACAAAAACAACCGTTAACCCTATAAGTCCTTACCCCACAAGCTCCTAACCTCATAAAAAGTTATAGCTTTTCCTTAAAATCAGTTGATTTAAATAGCAATAACTGTTTGATTTAAACACCATACTGGCAAACATATCACACATATTATCCACATTACGTATGACAAGAGCAGCGGACGTCAGTGGATTGTTCGTGGTACACATAAAAGTTTCACTGATGTTCCACCTTTCCTCATTCCGAAAAAAATAAACCCTTATGAACTCGATCGATTCAGTCCTTTTCTATTTTTAAAATCCAAGTTAAAGTCAAGTACTTTTTTATGAGCATAGTATTTATAAAATACTTTCTTCCAACACTTTAATATACAAATGAAAAATTATTAAATAAAAAGTGCAATAACCTAAAAGGTTCCTGCTTAAACTTACAATTAACTAAATTATATTCTGGATTATATTGCATAATCCAGAATATAATTTTTAATAGTCCAGAATATAATAATTAACTTAAGATAAGTTATAAACTTTAAAAGAATCAATAAAACATTTTGTCAGTAAATCTTCATAAAAATTGTTGAACTTGAAATAATATTTCAGTGTTTCTAATAAATTTTAAGTTCTATAGTAGCATTTTTATTTTTATCTCAACGATGTAAGTTTATATGTTGTTTTAACAGGATGTTAGTGCTCCAGTTACGTCAATGTGACGTAGTTCAGCTTAACAGGTATGCATGGTATGTGTGCTTAGAAGACATTTACCGAGGAATTTGCTTTTAAGGTACTCATATTTGATTAAGTATGTTTTTATAGCACATTGGTGACGCAAAATGTTTGCTATAGAACAAGCTTTCACACACTTTGAAATATTATTTTTCTTTTTTCATAATATATAAATATTTTAACGCGTGATATTTTGAAGAAAAAAATCTTTCACAACGTTGTAATAAAACTAATGTAGCATTTTAACACTCTATGTGCCAAATTCTTCTCTTAAATATAAAAAAAAATTATGCATTGGAAAATCCCCAATTATCAACCTATATATGCAGATTTGGAGCCTGATGACAGAGTGACTAGTGCTCTGTCGCTCGGTACAGCAGATTTTGGCTTCGAGCTCCGGTGGTGCCATCGATGTTTGTAATGGTTTGGAATCCATTTTAAACCTTTGGTCCCGGTCTAATACGGCGTTAAACATTAATATGCGTTTGCATTTGAAAAATTTATTTTCAGAATTCCCTTACACCTCAGCTTTTTGCAGCGTCCTGTGTTGTACGAAAAAATGGGCCAATGTGTTACTTCATCTTTTCTTCTAAATAACAAATCTATTAAAGAATCTTCAGAACTATTAACCACTAATGCGTCTAATTCTAATTCCTCTTTTATTTTTATGTGATTTTTATCCATATATGCTAAAATCTAAAAATAGAGGAAATCACATGCATTATCCTAAATATACCTAAATCTATCATAATAGACCACTGTAACCTGAAAGTCACGCAGCTGTATCATATACAAACAATAGCAGAATGATTGTTGAAAAGCAAACAAATAACTTGTTATTGATATACAAATCCTGAGTCATTACGAAATAATAAATATTATTTTTTCTTAGTAAACACAGACAGCAACACAAATAATGTCAATTGTACAAGATGGTTTTTATCTGGAGACAAGTTGCAAAACATTTACTTTGATATTTCAGATTAATTGTACTGCCATCTGCCATCTATATCGTTATCTGTTATGTCAGAGATATTATATAATTAAAATGTATACGTCATCTTGTGAAAAAATTAAAATTACTTGGTAAAATATCGATATATTGGCAAGTGATCTGAAAGTTACATAGGCCCATAGACTAAACATTTTTTTTGTTTTGTTTTGTTTAGTAAACAGTGACAGATACACAATAACGTCAATTGCACAAGATGATTCCTATCTTCAGACAAGTTGCAAAACATCTACTTTGATATTTCAGATTAATTGTACTACCAGCTGTCATCTATATTGTCATTGGTTATGTCAGAGACATAATATAATTAAGACGTATACGTCAACTTGTGAAAAAATTAAAATTACTTGGAAAATATCGATATATTAGCATGTGACCTGAAAGTTACACCGGCCCATACAGTAAACGTTTTTTTTATCAGAAAAGTAAAAATATTATATATACTTAAACAAAAAAGAAAAACATCACATAAACAGAAATGTAAAAACATATAAAAACAACAGAATGATTATTGAAAAGCAAACAAATAACTTGTTATTGATAAACAAACCCAGAGTCATTATGTATTGTTTTTTTGTTTTGTTTAGTAAACAGAGACAGCAACACTAATAATGTCAATTGCACAAGATGGTTTCTATCTGTACACAAGTTGTAAAGCATTTACTTTGGTATTTCAGAAGTACTGCCATCTATATTGTTATCTGTTATGTCAGAGATATTATATAATTAAAACGCATACGTCATCTTGTGAAAAAATTAAAATTACTTGGTAAAATATTGATATATTAGTATGTGATCTGAAAGATACACGGGCCTATAGAGTAAACATTTTTTTTATTAAAAAAGCAAAAAACATTCATTTTTATTTATTTTTGTCTTCAAAGGTTAAAAAAACACTTTTCCTTATTTTAGCAAGTTGTAAATACGCAGTTAATGTCAACAGGATAGTTTTAATGAGTGTTTTTTTGTTGTTAAGAAACGAATTGCGATATTAAATGAGACCTCTAACGGAGATGCCCTGAAAACACATTCTAGAAATAATGATCTCAACTCTTATATTAATTGGAATTGCTATCATTCTGTCATTAAAGCACAGCGGGATCCTTCATGTTCACAGCTCACTTTCCTCAAGTTAATTTACGAAATACGAATAATCATTTTTCTGTAATTAAACATGGGTTGGCATAGAAAACTTAAGTGAAACCAAATGGCCTATTTTAGAAGGAAACTATTAAAAAGGGCAAAATATATGTAGTTATAATGTGAAAACTATAATTATAATATTTGTATGTGCACTTTGGCATTTCAATAAATATTGATAAGTGTTTAAGTAATTTTCATATTAAAAAAAAAAATCAAATTTTTTTTTTTACTTTTTAAAAACGGTTATGTAATGTATTCATGTAATATAAAGATGCGGGGCAATAATAAGCATTTTGGTAATCATACCTGTAATGTACAGATTTTTGTGATATACAGGGTGATTTATAATTAAAGTCCCACTTTCAAAATGCTGTAAAAAAAGAACCACTCGTCGCAATGAGTTAAAATTTGAACTGAAGATACTTGAAGAAGGGGGAAACTTTACGGCATCAAAAAAAGTTCCTCCGATTTTTCCCATCCCATTTGGCTGGCCTCGACGTGGTGGATGGGCTTTTCATTAACAGTGTCACAACTGTTGAATGACTTGGAAGTCCTTTTTTCCGTCAAGAAACCGAAACAATCAACCGCATTCAACACTACAGTTGATTTAATGTGCAACTCATGCTAAATACATTGTAATTTCGATTCAAAATATGACTGACAGCCGAATTCCCTTTCTTTATGCCGCTTTCAGCGCCATCTATTAATACACTTTGGAACTTTTTTTTATGCCGTACAGTTTCCCCCTTCTTCAGTTCAAATTTGAACTCATTGTGACGAGTGGTTCTTTCTTTTACAGCATTTTGAAAGTGGTGATATAAAGTGTGCTGGTTCCCTGGTGGGATTTAACGTTTATAATGCATTGTGTTTTAATACAAAAGTAATCACCATATTAAGAACCTAAAAGCAATCAAATATCAGGTACTGTAGGAGATGCTGTACAAAAATACAACGAACGAAAAAAAATAATGAATAAATAAATAAACTTTTTACTAATTCTATTCTTTATCTGCTTTATATTCATAAAGTAAATACTGCAGATTTTAAATCTTTATAATGAAACCAGTTGTGCCCTTGAATACCAGATCCAACCAGTAATAATCAGAGCTCTAGATCTGCAGCAATCTTGACACAAGGCAAGCTTGATTGACGATAGATTTTTTTTTTATAGACGAGTAAAACGGTGCATAATTAATTATGCTCAATGATGCAGCTTGAATCTATTAAATCTGGTAACATTAAGAGCCTATAAGAGTATCGCGAAACCTGTATCAAAAATATTAACTGAACAGTTTTTATAAATTGTTTTCACTGTGCTTAGAATATTCGTTACTCTTTACAGACAGAATTTTTTTTTATGTTATATTCACTAAAACGTCGATAATAGATAATGTAAAGCATGCTTTCAATAAACCCACCATTTGCTAAGAAATAATTGATATTATTACTTTACATAGTAAATAGAGCAAAATTAAAGCATAACTGGTAGATAGACATTATTGAATGTGCATCCTTGCAAAAGCATTTAATCAAAGAACTATTATATACCAATTGTAGATATAAATATATCTTAAAACACTAAGTGAAAGTAATCAGTTATGTACTTTGAATGCTATGTAAAATGTTTTCCATCTATGGCAATGACAGAGACATAGATATGTAACAGTACATTGCCATGCATTGTAACAACAATGATTAAACTGCAGCAACAATAGTTAAACTGTATCAACAATGGTTACTGGAAAACAATGGTTAAACTGTAGCAACAATAGTTAAACTGTATCAATAGTAGTTACTTTAACAACAATGGTTAATGAAATGTTTTCCATCTATGGCAATGTACTTGGAACCCTATTTTTTCAAGGACGGAGGTTTATGGTCGCTGCGCGACCAATGCACTCTGAAAATCTACAACGAATATAGATATGTAGCAGTACATTGTCATATACTGTAACAACAATGGTTACTGTGACAACAATGGTTAAACTGTAGCGACAATAGTTATATTGTATCAACAACGGTTACTTTAACAATAATGGTTAATGAAATGTTTTCCATCAATGGCAATGTACAGATAGATATGTAGCAGTTCATTACCACATACTGTAACAACAATATGTACAGGTTGATATTGTGACTATATAGTTACTCTGACAACAATGGTTATTGTAACAGCAATGGTTATTGTAACAGCAATGGTTATTGTAACAGCAATGGTTAATGAAATGTTTTCCATCTATGGCAATGTACAGATAGATATGTAGCAGTTCATTACCATGTACTGTAACAACAATATGCGCAGGTTGATATTGTGACTATATAGTTACTGTGACAACAATGGTTATTGTAACAGCAATGGTTAATGAAATGTTTTCCATCTATGGCAATGTACAGATAGATATGTAGCAGTACATTGTCATGTACTGTAAAAACAATATGTGCAGGTTGATACTGTGACTATATAGTTACTGTGACAACAATGGTTATTGTAACGGCAATGGTTAATGAAAAGTTTTCCATCTATGGCAATGTACAGATAGATATGTAGCAGTTCATTACCATGTACTGTAACAACAATATGCGCAGGTTGATATTGTGACTATATAGTTACTGTGACAACAATGGTTATTGTAACAGCAATGGTTAATGAAATGTTTTCCATCTATGGCAATGTACAGATAGATATGTAGCAGTTCATTACCATGTGCAGTAACAACAATATGTGCAGATTGATATTGTGACTATATAGTTACTGTGACAACAATGGTTATTGTAACAGCAATGGTTAATGAAATATTTTCCATCTATGGCAATGTACAGATAGATATGTAGCAGTACATTGTAATGTACTGTAACAACAATATGTGCAGGTTGATATTGAGACTATATAGTTACTGTGACAACGATGGTTATTGTAACAGCAATGGTTAATGAAATGTTTTCCATCTGTTAATATACCGACTAGAAATGGGGCCGTTGGTCTACGTATACTCGTAGGACGGCCAAATGAATTAACATTAATAAAAGGCAATTAAAATAAATACTAGGACAAACAACTAATTTACTTTTACCCTTTAATGAATACGAATAAATACTATTACAATAAATAATTTAGGATTTTTAATATTTGTTAGAATAAATAAAATAAAAAAGTTTTATAGAGAATGTTTATAGAGAAATGTTTACAGAGAAGTATTCATAATATTTCGCACGCATACCTCAATCGAAAATATTCCTTTGAGTGTGTGGGCAGTGGGGTACCAGTAGCCTCATATCCTTTTTACCAAAAAAAAATGCTCACCGAAAATTCCAAAGATGGACATAACTCTCCATTACAAATTATCCCTGGAGCCATTCTCGCAGCAAAAATTGTGCACCAGGCTCACGCACTATGGTAGATTGTTCGCTCTGCTTTCAACGGGTCTTCCTTTCTGCCCGCAAAAACTCCAAAAAAGGGATGGATCCCACCAAACCGACCGGTTCTTTTGGACCTGACCGTGTGACCGGGATGGGTTATCTACCATTCCTGGATTCATACAAAAAATAAAGGAAATACCCCTTACCCTCACACAACAGGATAATTACCAGTTACAACACCATCTATGGCAATGTAGAGATAGATATGTAGCAGTACATTGTCATGTACTGTAACAACAATATGTGCAGGTTGATAATGTGACTATATAGTTACTGGGACAACAATGGTTATTGTAACAGCAATGGTTAATGAAATGTTTTCCATCTATGGCATCTATGGCAATGTACAGATAGATATGTAGCAGTACATTGTCATGTACTGTAACAACAATATGCGCAGGTTGATATTGGGACTATATAGTTACTGTGACAACAATGGTTATTGTAACAGCAATGGTTAATGAAATGTTTTCCATGTATGGCAATGTACAGATAGATATGTAGCAGTACATTGTTATGTACTGTAACAGCAATATGCGCAGGTTGATATTGTGACTATATAGTTACTGTGACAACAATGGTTATTGTAACAGCAATGGTTAATGAAATGTTTTCCATCTATGGCAATGTACAGATAGATGTGTAGCAGTACATTGTCATGTACTGTAACAACAATATGTGCAGGTTGATATTGTGACTATATAGTTACTGTGACAACAATGGTTATTGTAACAGCAATGGTAATTGAAATGTTTTCCATCTATGGCAATGTACAGATAGATATGTAGCAGTTCATTACCATGTACTGTAACAATAATATGTCCAGGTTGATATTGTGACTATATAGTTACAGTGACAACAATGGTTATTGTAACAGCAATGGTTATTGTAACAGCAATGGTTAATGAAATGTTTTCCATCTATGGCAATGTACAGATAGATATGTAGCAGTTCATTTCCATGTACAGTAACAACAATATGTGCAGATTGATATTGTGACTATATAGTTACTGTGACAACAATGGTTATTGTAACAGCAATGGTAAATGAAATGTTTTCCATCTATGGCAATGTACAGATAGATATGTAGCAGCACATTGTCATGTACTGTAAAAACAATATGTGCAGGTTGATATTGTGACTATATAGTTACTGTGACAACAATGGTTATTGTAACAGCAATGGTTAAGGAAATGTTTTCCATCTATGGCAATGTACAGATAGATATGTAGCAGTACATTGTCATGTACTGTACTACTAGATTGGATAGGAGAGTCGAGTACCTGTGCACGTAGTGCACATCTGCTCAGAATTCAATATAATAAAAACGAAGTATCACAGAATTAGCAGGAATTAAAAAATGTAAAGCAAACAGTTAATAGGAGAGAAAGAAGTCAAAAAAAAAAATAATAATAATATATATATATACACACACACATATATATATATATATATATATATATATATATATATATATATATATTTATATATATATACATGCATATATATATACATGCATATATATATAAAAGGGGGGGCGAGCAAACTAGGAGATGACAATCAAGCAATATCAAAATACATAAATGCCCAATAGAAGCATATAATACGTAAATACATAGCAGACAGACATATAAACACATATATAATGAAAATAAATATGAATTATAAATATACAAATATACAATCACAAAAATAAAAAAATTTAAGGAGACAGAAAAACATACGAACAACATTTGAAACTGAAGATCGGAAGTAAAGTTTGTTACTGCAGGGTAGAGTTTGAAGTTTTCAGAAATGGAATGTTTTTGTTCTTTTGTCTTTTTAACAAAGTTCCGCAGTACACACTGCCAAGGCAGAAGAGAGGACGATAGATTTCTTAGAACTGAAGAGTAGTATTGAAGATAGATCATAGAAGAAATTAGGGAGGCTTGAGGTCGTGATTCCATCCTGTTGTGTAATATGGATAATGGTATTTACCTTCGTTGTGGGCGAAGAATAATTGAGCTTTAATTAAATTATTTTTATGGTTCTTGATGTTTAGAAACAACTTTCTTGAAAGCTTCGCAATATGATCGTCTATTGATTCTATTTGTAGGTCATGATGCAGCACGTTATTTCGAATGAACCAGGGAGCTCCCGTAATTATTCTGAGAATTTTATTTTGAATAACTTGGATTTTGTTTCTGTTTGTTTTTGCAGCAAGGCCCCAGATGGGTGCTGCATAAGTCAGGATTGGTCTAAGGACTTGTTTGTATAAAATAATTTTGTTTTTTAAAGATAAAGTAGAATATTTTCCTATTAACGGCAAACTAAGATGTAATTTGTTCCAACATTTTGTCTTTACAGTGTGAAGATGTTTCTGAAATGTTAATTTGCTGTCGAGAATTAGGCCAAGATATTTGACTTGATTGACCCATTGTATCGGATCATCAAACAGGAAAATATCTTCATATGGAGATCTAGCATGACCTTTTCTGAAAATGATGGCTTTACTTTTGTCTGTATTGACAGAGATTCTCCATAGTGTAAGCCACTCTTCCAGGGAGTCAAGGAAATTTTGAAGAGTTCTTGTCACGAATCTGACAGTAGTTCCCTGAACCAGGGCTGCTGAGTCATCAGCGAAGAGGCAAGTACTCACATTTTGAATTTGGGGAAAGTCGAACGTAAAGATGTTGTAAAGAATTGGGCTGAGTACGCTACCTTGAGGGGTGCCAGCTTTAATTTGACCAATACGAGAGAAGACGCCTTCGATACTGACACTGAATGATCTGTTTTGGAGAAAGTTGTATATTATATGGATAAGGTACTGAGGGAATTTAAGTTGAATCATTTTGAAGACGAGGCCACAGTGCCATAATCGGTCAAAAGCTTTTGAAACATCAAGAAAAACACCGCCGGTTAATATTTTGTCATTCATACCTTCCGTAATAATGTTAGTCACTCTTAAAAGTTGATGAACTGTTGAATGATGGGGACGGAACCCAAATTGTTCCGCAGGAAAGATGTTGTTATCAATACAGTGGGTGGAAATTCTTTTCTGGATGATTTTTTCAAAAATTTTCGCAACACAACTAATGAGACTGATGGGTCGAAAATTCTGTGGAAATTTATGATCCTGGCCTGGTTTAGGTATCATCTTTATTGTTGCATGTTTCCATGAGTCCGGGAAGTGATGGTTGATAATACATTTGTTGAAGATTTTGGTGAGAAATGTAATAGCTGGGAGAGGGAGGCACTGTAGAGCTTTATTCGGAATGGCATCTGGGCCAGAGGATTTCCTAATATTGAGTTTTTTTATTATAGTCGTGACATCATTAGGGGTCATGTACTGTAACAACAATATGTGCAAGTTGATATTTTGACTATATAGTTACTGTGACAACAATGGTTATTGTAACAGCAATGGTTAATGAAATATTTTCCATCTATGGCAATGTACAGATAGATATGTAGCAGTACATTGTAATGTACTGTAACAACAATATGTGCAGGTTGATATTGTGACTATATAGTTACTGTGACAACGATGGTTATTTTAACAGCAATGGTTAATGAAATGTTTTCCATCTGTTAATATACCGACATAGAAATGTGGCCGTTGGTCTACGTATACTCGTAGGACGGCCAAATGAATTAACATTAATAAAAGGCAATTAAAATAAATACTAGGACAAACAACTAATTTACTTTTACCCTTTAATGAATACGAATAAATACTATTACAATAAATAATTTAGGATTTTTAATATTTGGCAGAATAAATAAAATAAAAAAGTTTTATAGAGAATGTTTATAGAGAAATGTTTACAGAGAAATGTTTACAGAGAAGTATTCATAATATTTCGCACGCATACCTCAATCGAAAATATTCCTTTGAGTGTGTGGGCAGTGGGGTACCAGTAGCCTCATATCCTTTTTACCAAAAAAAAATGCTCACCGACAATTCCAAAGATGGACATAACTCTCCATTACAAATTATCCCTGGAGCCATTCTCGCAGCAAAAATTGTGCACCAGGCTCACGCACTATCGTAGATCGTTCGCTCTGCTTTCAACGGGTCTTCCTTTCTGCCCGCAAAAACTCCAAAAAAGGGATGGATCCCACCAAACCGACCGGTTCTTTTGGACCTGACCGTGTGACCGGGATGGGTTATCTACCATTCCTGGATTCATACAAAAAATAAAGGAAATACCCCTTACCCTCACACAACAGGATAATTACCAGTTACAACACCATCTATGGCAATGTAGAGATAGATATGTAGCAGTACATTGTCATGTACTGTAACAACAATATGTGCAGGTTGATAATGTGACTATATAGTTACTGGGACAACAATGGTTATTGTAACAGCAATGGTTAATGAAATGTTTTCCATCTATGGCATCTATGGCAATGTACAGATAGATATGTAGCAGTACATTGTCATGTACTGTAACAACAATATGCGCAGGTTGATATTGTGACTATATAGTTACTGTGACAACAATGGTTATTGTAACAGCAATGGTTAATGAAATGTTTTCCATGTATGGCAATGTACAGATAGATATGTAGCAGTACATTGTCATGTACTGTAACAACAATATGCGCAGGTTGATATTGTGACTATATAGTTACTGTGACAACAATGGTTATTGTAACAGCAATGGTTAATGAAATGTTTTCCATCTATGGCAATGTACAGATAGATGTGTAGCAGTACATTGTCATGTAACAACAATATGTGCAGGTTGATATTGTGACTATATAGTTACTGTGACAACAATGGTTATTGTAACAGCAATGGTTAATGAAATGTTTTCCATCTATGGCAATGTACAGATAGATATGTAGCAGTTGATTACCATGTACTATAACAACAATGATTCTTAAACACTTTACCCTTTCATTTATCCAGGTCAATGTACTGTCATGCCATCATCCATATTTCCTAAATTGATTTTGATATTTTATACATTGCATAATAATAACACATGAATACTTGATTATGTTAGTTCCAAATAAAAGTATTCGGAATATAATGGCGTAGAAAAAATATCATTATATATAACTTGTAATCAACTGATATGTTTATTAAAATGAAATCATTACTATTATTTACTTATAAAATTTGTTTTGAACGGATACATATATCCATAGGTCTATACACAGATTGCAGAAACGAAAAAAACATTTGGTAATATTTAAGGAGTATTAACCCAATTTCGCATTGTTTTTTCATTTGCCTGATGGTAAACTTTTTTTTATCGTCATGCTCACTACATGATGACTTTTTTTTTCTCACCTCACATATGAACCAAATGCGGGCCAATTTTCTTTAAAAATATCTTTTGGAAGACAATCCCCTTTCTTTTTAATTTCCATCTCACGAAAAACTAAAAATCATAGAGTGGCATAAAGAAAGGTTATTTCTCATCAAATAGTAATTTTCTACTTGAATTTCGCAAGGCAATTTATTAATATCAAAATTCCTGCATCATCATCATCATCATGCTTACAAATCATATTAATGAAAATTCAAAAACTGCCTGAATTTACAAACATATGATAGTATAAAGTTTTACTTTCTAATCCCATAATTTAATGGTATATTTTTAATTTTTATAATGGACCACGAGAAAATTCAAGAACTTTTTTTATGACATAAGCCTTATTAAATTTTAAACCAAGATTTTTTTTTTAATGGCATAAGTCTTAACAACTTTAAAATCCAAGACTATCGCAGCAGATTATGATAGTCTGGCAAGCCTATCTATATCAAATCGACTTACATAATTCACAAATTAATGTTTTCCCCCAAAGGAATGCCGATATATAATTATAACAAATCGGCCTCTTTCCAACACGTCCAGACGAACACACAGAGCATAACATTCCAAATCCATCGCGATTCCAGTCCAATAAATTCATTTATTAATTTTTCCCCAGCCATTTTGTTGCACCTCCAACAAAAACACCGGAAACCAGCTGGCAAATAAATTATTTACAAAGAACTTATAGCTCCATAAAAATTCCTTCCAAATTTATTTATTTTTTTCGTCTTCTTTTCCATGTTTCCAACTCACAGGTCATTCTTTCGCAACGCGAATACTATGACTATTTTTGGCCGTTCGAATCCCGAAGCCCCTGGGTATGACGTCATTCTAGACGCGGGAAAACAAGACAGTGATTTATCGTCTGGGGTGGGCACAGCGTCAACAGCCCGTGGAATATATCTCAACCGGCGACCTTGACCAAGTGATGTATGGAGTACAGGAAAACGACGTGCTATTTGTACACTGGAATAAAAAAACAAATAAATGTTTGGTTTTCCTTACTCATCAGTTCTGATGGTGCGCGCTTTTCCAGTAGGGAAAGTTAAACATAGTGATTGTTTGGATCGACCTTCTTTTGTTTACAGTTTGAGTGGAAGTCATTATGGATGATTGATTTGGTGTAGGATTTTGTTTGGATTTCGCAGCTGTTGTTTTTTATTCGTTTTTTTTTTTTTTTGGTGGGGGGGGTGTTCTAAATAGTAAGTTTCACGTTGCCTGTCAACTCTAATGAGATTTGATAGAAGAGTCTCTTTTTTATAGACTTGTTTTGTAGTGTCTTGCTTTCATTTTAGTAGCTAAGTATCCCATTTCACAATGAATTTTGAAAAATTTCGCTATGATTAGGAATAAACGAATGATCGTTAATAAACGAATGATCGAATAGTACAATATAATTATTATATTTAAATAATATTTGACGTTGCTTCAATTAATATTTATTGTTAATTATATTTTTAATGTTCGGGCTACCTTCTCATTACCCAGAATTCCAGGCCATTCTAGGATCCTGGGTTATGAGAAGGCGAATTCTCTTGCCAAAAAAGGAACAACCATCACCCAAACCTTTTGTAAAGTCATCTCTTTTCACTCGATGAAACTGATGATCCGAGACTTTTTCCGGAACACTCTATCTGATAATTTACGTGAAGGCAACGCATCTAAAACCGGGTTTAACTTCATTCTAAACATTCCTGATCAGTCCAGGTTTAAAGCTGTTGTCTTTTTCAGACTCCTGACTTGCCAGGATTGTTTGGTCAATCATCTTTTCCGAATGAAAATATTTGCAAGCCCAAAATGCATGGTCTGCAATCTTGGAGAGGACATGGATTCATTCCATCTTCCTGTCAGCCCTGCACTTGTTTCCTCTACTGTGTATGGTTTGTTTCTGGGAGGTTAGGGCCCTTATGGGCTAAACATGTCACTATGTGATTTCCTTTGATTCTCCTCGTTGTTTTCAAATTCCTTGTGTTCGTTTTATTCTATTGCTTATTGTAGCCTACCATTGGGAAAAAAAAATATTTTTAAGGAAATTGGCACTGCTAATATAGGTGATCACTGATAAAAGCTGAATGACCCTCACATGATACATGATTCTGAAAATTCAGCAGCCAATGAAAATTGATAGATCGACAAAAATCATGTCGTGTTAGTCGTTAAGAATAAAATAATCCGTACCCATAAAAATTTGTTTTCCCTAAGGATTCCTTAAACAAATTATGAAGTAAATATTGCACGAATTATCATGTATCACGTATTTAATAAAATTTGTTCTACTAATATAGATGATCATTGTTAAAAACTGAATGAACGTCGCATGATACATGATCCTGAATATTCAGCAACCAATGCAAAACAGATAGCCGATAAGCAATCACGTCGAATCAATCCTTAAGGATAAAATAATACATAATTTATCGCGTACTTTTAAAAATTATTATTTTATTTAAGTAATATTTAAATTTATTTTTATTAATATTTATCGTTGATGATATTTTTAATAATATAAATATTACTAAATCCAAATCCTTAGATGATCACTGTTAAAGGTTGAGTGACAATCATATGAAACGCGAGGAGGAGTTGGCTCCATTAATGACTACACAGAGGAAAATCAATGATAAGCAACACGACAACGTTGCTGTGCAATATCAACGAAGTCGGTTAATGAGATACCCATTTGCTCAGGCCTTGAAATAATATATATATATATATATAATGTCATGTCACCATTAAAAATATTTTGTGCTGTCTTTAGGTTTGTTTGAAATTTTTAAACATATCTCGATGCGCTTTAGTAATAATTTATATATATATATATATATATATATATATATATATACTAGCAGAACCCGGCATGCGGCAGAATTCTGCCAAAAACAAAAAATGCATTGTAGAAAATTACATATCGCGAATAATTTCTCCATTTTCCAATATATGTGCATACTAATTTCATGGACATAGTTTTAACGGTATTTAAGATGAAATGCTGAAAACTAATTTGGTGGTTTTGTGGCAAGTAACAATGAAGTAGAGAGCACGAACAGATTTTCCATACTCGAATACATATTATGACCCATTTTCATAGCGATTGGTGGAAAAATATAGAAATTGACATACTGCAACACAATCTGGTGGCGACTTATAACAAACGGATAGCATAAAAACATTCTCCATGTTTTGTCAAACACATACGATAAATTTCATCAAAATCGGTCAAGCCATTCAGGAACGTATAGAAGTCACACGTATAGAAGAACTATATCGATTGCAAAGCCACCACCCGGCTCTAATTCTGAATCTAAATCATCCAGGAACTCACTCAAACACACACACAAAATTTCATCGAAATCAGTCAAGCCGTGTGAGAGGAGTTCAGTAACAAACACACGTACAGAAGAAATATGTATATAAAAATAATAATATTTTGTGTGTGACAACCTCCCCCTCCAAAGGAAATGCTAAACGGCCGAAAAGTCATAAAATGACCTTTCCCTGTTGTCGCTATCTTGTGATCGCAGATAATCTGAGAAAGTTATTAAAACTTAAAAGATGGTATTAAAGAGTGTACTGCTCCCCTTTTGACTTTTATATTTTTAAGAGGCGGCTTTGCGATTGTGCAGGTGGCAAAAATATTGCGCTGCAGCTGGCCGCTTATTTATTGTTGTTATGGATTTGCAGAGAAGAAAATGAGATGTTTAATGGCGATCGAATGATGAGTCGTATTTACCCAGATGTTGTTATAGATACCGTTTGCGTGGGAGAAATCGATCTCTGACCTCTATATAGACTAGCCCTGCTTTTTGAACTGATTAGGTGTCGTTACCACAATGGAAAGGCTTATACGCGCATGGATAGGTTTTTAGATCAAAATTCCGCCAATAATGAAAGAAGGGCGGGAGATCTTGTGGATAAAATGTGATGGTGGATGTCTTTATAAAGCTTGCTGGGGAGATGCTAAAGATCTTCCCCAATTCGGAAGATCAACACAGAGCTATTACAAAATTTCTGAGTACAAGTGGAATTGAATTCTTTGTCATCACACCGAAATTCCTTAGGCCCTTAAAGGCTGTTATTAAAGGTCTACACCGGGATACTAATCCGGATGACATTAAATCTGCCCTGGCAGACAAAGGCTTTATTGCCGAAAAGGTTACGCAACTTACCAGGACCAAAGACAAACAGCCACTACCCATATTTCAAATCACCTTGTCTCGATCCAATAAGAATCAGGATATTTTTAAGCTGAATCGATTAATGTATCTAGCTGTAGCTGTTGAGAGATATAATAAGAAACCTATCACGCTGCAGTGTTTTAAATGCAATTTCTTTCATCATAGCTCTAATAACTGCGGCTTCAAAGCCCGTTGTCTAAAATGCGGCGACGAGCATTCCCATAAGGAATGCAAGTTATATGATAAGTTGGAAATACCACAGTGTATTAACTGTGGTCAATCCGGCCACACGGCTGCCTGGCGAGGCTGTTCGAAGTTTCCAAAGATTAAAATTAATACTACTAAATACGCTACTTTTCCTAAATATACTCCTGCTCGTCAGGTTTCTCAGAATTTCTCGTATGCAGCTGCAGCAAAAAATTTATCTCCACCACAAAGCAACTCTGGTAACGCTGTTACTGTTAATAATGAAATCACCTCAAATCAACTGAGCCAATTACAGGGCCTTGCTAGCCAAGCCCAATTTATTCAAAAAACCCTGCTTCTTATGAAGGAGTTCGTTGCTATTTTCTCTGATCTTAATGATCTGGATGGTATTCTCCACCAAGTAAGGAGTACAGACAATAAAGCTGATAAGTTGCAGGTCTTTGTCAATGGCCTTGCATCCCAAACTACCCAAAATGCCCCGTAATGACTCAGTTGATTTCTGGTCTTCGCATATGCTATTGGAATGCATGTAATATTTGGTACAAACTGACTGAATTTACTAACTTTGTTGATAATTATAACCCAGATATAGTACTGCTTCAGGAAACACACCTTAGGCACTCACAAACACCTTCTTTAATGGGGTACACCTTTTATAGAAACGATGGACCTCAAGATCCTCTCTCTGGGGGCACGGGTATTTTTATCAAAGCCTCTCTGCCACATCGCCATATAGATACTCCACAGTTAATCGGGATAAAAGCCACTATTATCTCTTTAAATTTTCCTCATCTTCCCTCTCTTTTTATTAACTCTGTTTATGTTCCTAATGCAATTGCTTCCTCTAATCTTACTCATGATTTAGATGTTTTACTTTCTTTGAATAATAGTGTTATACTCGCGGGGGACTTTAATGCTTATCATACTGCTTGGGGTTGCACTAACCAAAATGGTACTGGCGCTGCTTTGCTAAGATATGCGAATAACTATAATTTAGATATTATTGCTCCTAACACTCCTACTAGAATTGGCACTCACACTACCTCTATTATTGATTTAGTTGTCACTAATAACTTTCATTTTACTAATACCATTAATTCGCTTGATGAACTTTCTTCGGATCATAACCCAGTAATTATTGATTTTAACCTCCGCGCTATGCATGTTCTGACTAACCCGCTTGTTACTACCTGCTGGTCTAAATTTTCTAGTATCCTTGACCGTAACTTTAATTACTCTTTTACGCCATTAAATTCTCCGATTGATATTGAAGAAGCCATTAAAGACTTAACTCATAAAATCATTACTGCGCATCAAGCTGCCTCTAAGCCTATTCCTACTAACAATCAAACCTACTTACCCCCTTCTATTAAAACTCTGATAACTAATAGGAACAACGCGCGCAAACTATGGCAAATTTATCGTGATCCTCGCAGCAAAAATGTTTATAATCATCACCAGAATATTCTTAAAAGGGCAATTGCAAAATACCGGAATGATTGTTGGGATCGGCGCCTTGAAATGGTAAATGTTGAGAATGGTTCGATCTGGAAACTCTGCAGCAACCTTCGCAAGAAAAGGACTAAAATACATTCACTTCAGGATAACAATGCAGAAGTTACTACTGACATCCGAAAAGCTGAAATTCTGGCCACTTCGCTGCAGGATCAATTTCAAGAAAACCCGTCCAACAATGTTCAGGTGGATAATGATGTTGAAAGCACCATCGCGTCTTTTCTAACTCAGCACAATAGTACTAACAGTAACTTTCCTTCTACTAAAGCCTCAGCGGTGATTAACATTATCTCTAACCTTAAAATTAGCAAGACGCCTGGTATTGACCGTATTACTAACAAGATGCTTAAAAATATTCCCTTCAAATGCATTCTCCAAATCTGCAACATAACAGATGCTATCTTAACTCTTAATTACTTTCCAAAAACATGGAAAACTGCACGAATACTTCCTATTTTAAAGCCGGGTAAAGATCCTACTTCACCTAATAGCTATCGACCAATCTCCTTACTTTCCACTTTTAGTAAAATTATCGAACGGGTGATTGCTGATCTGCTAAACCACGAATCTAAGGCTATGAACATTTTAATATCTCAACAATTTGGATTTATGCAGGATCTTTCCACCACGCATCAACTGTACAACCTCTCTGAAACCATCAATGAAGGATTTTCTTGGAAGCAGGACACTGCAGTAATTTTCCTCGATGTGGCGAAAGCCTTTGATCGGGTTTGGATAAAGGGGCTAATTTATAAAATGATTAACTATAATTACTCTCCATACATTGTCAAAATTATCTATAACTATCTTTCTGACCGAAGTTTTATCGTTTCTGTTAACAATACTGATTCTAAAAACTGCAAGATTCTCGCGGGTGTTCCTCAGGGATCGATTTTGGGGCCCTTCCTGTACAATATTTTCACTAATGACATTCCACAAGACCACAGAATTAAATTGACGCTCTACGCTGATGATACAGCAATTATTACACAGGGAAGGTATATACACATTATCCAGAAAAACTTACAAAACTACATCAACACACTTGAATCATGGCTAGAAAAATGGAAAATTAAACTCAATGTCGCGAAAACTGAAGCAGTGCTATTTACCAGGAAAACTATCTATAATCCTCCTAACATAACTATTTTTAATACTAACATTTCCTGGTCTAAAGAAGCTAAGTATTTAGGTGTAATTTTTGATAGACGACTAACATTTAAGGCTCATATTAACTACTTGCGCGATAAATTTAATACTGTTTTACGTAAATTTTACTCTGTCTTGGGCAGACATTCTAAACTAACAATTGAACTAAAAACACTAATTTATTTAGCTTATCTTCGTCCGATAATAGCATATGCGAGTCCAGTCTGGGGCTCTACAGCCAAAAGCAATTTTATTATATTAGAACGACTTGAAAACAAGGTTATTCGCATGATTGTTGATGCCCCATGGTATTTTAGAAACGCCGAAATTAAATATGCACTTTCCATGCCTAGTTTTAGGGAATATGTGGCTAAAATTGCAACAAATTTTTATTCTTCACTAAATGGCTCTAGTAACTCTGTCATCCAAGCATTAAATCAATTAGAATATGATATTTCTCTGCACTCGTTCCGTAAAAGACCTCGCTGTGTTGTAAACATCAATCAGTAGACTGCATTTCTTCTCTTGCATTTTTCTCTGGTCCTGGTAACTTCCGGTTAGGTTGGCGCTCCGCGTATTATTTTTATTTTTGTTTATTCTAGTTAATACTCCTGCGTGGGTGCTATGTTGTGCTTCGGCTTAAGGTTCTCTCCGGTCTTTTTTTTCTCTTTTAGTATTGTGTTTGTTTTTTTGTTGTATATGATTTCCTTTATATTATTTACTTTTTCTCATCAATTTGTTCATGTCCTTGATCAGTTTTTCATTTCTTTGACTACTTTGAACGTTATTTAATGGTTTATTTTTTATTTCATTCACGAAGTATTTTTATTGTTTTATTTAAATTTTTTCGTAAGCTTTTTTATACATAATATGTATTTAAATTTCTTTCATAATCTAATAATTAGATAATTAATTAATTAATTGTTGTAAAATCATTCTAAAAAATTATCTGGTGTGTGAGCAAAGACAGACAAAAGAAAAGAAAAGAAAAATTCTTTTTTTTTTTTAGATTGCTGTTATGCGTTTTGCTCTCATATAAAACCAGTCGATTATTAAATTTATTATTTTATTTCTTAGTCCACATAATATATTGAATCTTTTTATGAAAAATCTACTACAAATTAATATCAATGCATCCCTTTTCTTTAAAAGAAAAGAGAAAATTTTTCTTATATTAAATGTTTAATTTTATTATGTGATCTGTTCTTTGATATTGTGTTATATTATTGTGTTGTATTGCGTTGTATTTTCATTATAAAAGATCTGTCTGCCCTGTATTCTGCTGTTTGTCATGTGCATTTTCAAGTAACTTCTTTCACGAGTATTTTCTTTTCTCAACTCAACAGCGACTACGTAATCAACTTTGTCTCTAAGTTAACTGACTAAATTGTGCTCTTCCTCTGCGGGTTGGTGCGGTTCCAGTGTCTTAGGAAAACATGAATTTTAAATTATGAATCTCTTAAGTTGGCAACTTAAAAAATGTTTAAAACAGCAAAAAATCAAAATAGAAAGTTTAGTTTGCTTTGGATTTCGAGGACAGATGTAGAAGCACCCTGTCATCGCGAAGGCATGCTGATGGAGCAGTTCGTTCTGAGAATGATTCAATTCATTGAAACTATTCATAGCTGGTGTTTGGCTAGTGTGGTTGATACTGTAATTAAGCATGAATTAATATGTTTTTGAATTTTGATTTATGTGTTGAAATTTCCTTACTGTGCAGAGCATGTCAGGGAGTGGTGACAAAGATGTTGTTGAGCAATGGGTTCCCAGTCTGTGCTCTCTCCGCTCAGCACATTCCCAAAATTGGGTGTGCAGCTGGGTAGTTTTACACCTCTGAATTGGTTATTGTGTGTTGTGCACTATGTGTGTGGAACACAGGTCTTTCCAGAGAGTTGGTGGAGTGCAAAGCATGGACCAAAGATTCAAAGCATGGAGATTAGATGGTAAATGCAATAACACAACGCATCGACAATCAGAATGCTTCGTGATTCCCAGCTGCAGATCACGCCATAGGAGAATCGAACTTTCATCCTGTTGTCTAACTAGATAGAAACTGCTACTACTGCTGCTGAATGGGGCAGTCTCAGTTGTTTAATAAAAAAATCACTGGATTTGGGTCCCAGTGGTGATATGTATAAGGAGAGGAAGCATCTCACATTTTAACACACTGGCAGGTACATTTCATAAACAAGGAACAGGTTGATGATTGGTACAGCATATGTAAGAGCTTCGCACCACTAAACAGATCGCAAAGCATGAGAGCTTTCTTAATTTTCTTCCGTACCAAACGCAAATGTTGAGCAGTTATCCCTTAAAGTCCTCCCTTTATCGACAGTGTGCATGTTTGTCGTAATATATTTCTTATCACATTTAGTAGACAGAAATATCTAGACCAAGTCCTTGAACCCGTGTGTTCTCTTGGAAGGATTGAAGAGGGAGCACCTGTTGCAATGGAGCACCCATAGGTAGAAATCAGACTTGGCTCCATGACGCTGAAGGAGGAGGATAGTGCCTTTAGGGAGGACATTTTAGGGGGAACTACCCCACATTTGCTTATCGAATGGAAGAAAACCCGGAAAACATCATAAAAGCCATCGAGTCTCCTAGGTTTTTTTTTTTTTTTTCCCTTGAAACTGTGAATCAAAATATTCCCAAGCAGAAATGAACCATATCGAAGTAAAACCAATACAAAAAAGAACATCAAATGAAAGTTCAAATTTTTTTGGAAGCAATATGCCCATAAATTTTTGTTATTGTTGTCTAAATTTAATTATATCTCTTTTCTTTTCTTTCTTTTTTTCAATTATAAATACAAAAAAAAATTTTTTTTTGTTTTCTTTTGTCATCAGAATGAAGAATCACGTACAAAAATTTATTCGATATCAAAAACAAGTAAAAATTAGTGTTTGTAATCTAAGCACTCCAATATTAAAGATTTAAAAACACATTCGTGACTCAGTGGTTATGCGCGCCGCTGGTGAGCATTATGGCTGAGGTTTCTGGGTGAGAGTTTTCTGGGTTTTCTCCCATTCGATATACAAATGCGGAATAATCCACCTTAAAAGTCTTCCCGGAAGACACTGCTCTTCTTCTTCAATGTCACGGAGCCAAGTAAGACTTCTACCTACGGTTACTCCTTTGCAACAGAAGTGTCATCTTTCTTTCCTTCCATGTGACCATACGAGTTCTTGGACTTGGTCTAGATGCTGTCGACCAATTATTAGCATTATGGTTGATTAGAGACAAGCAATAAAACAAGATTTAAAAACTCTTAAAATCATAATGAATCAAAATAGTGCAAGTTCAATTACACACACTCACACACAAAAAGGAATTCTTCTAAAATAAATAAAAAAGTGCCATTAATGTAAAATTTTCAGCATGCCATGATCTTCCAAAAAATCATCTTCCGTTTTTATTTATACAAAGAATTATTGCATTAGCATTGCCTACATTCGCTTTCGTTACTCGGCAGTTATTTTTAGAAATGACTTTGAACGAAAATTATAGCACGCACGTGCTTATTAATCCCGTGCGCGTAAAAGCGTGACACTTAGCTTATAATGGTTTTATTGAAAAAAGTTTTTTAAGATGTTTGATTTAGAAAAGATTGTTTGACAGGAAAGTGATAAGCTAGAGTGATATAGTGGATAACACTCATAGATTGGATTATAAAACTCAGGAAGTTTCCTTTGAAATGTGACTAGTGATACAGAGCCGAACGCTCCTGCTTTTATGTCGAGGATTCATGATATATATTCTTAAGCCAGAGAATCATTCTGTTGTTTTCTAGTAGGGGTAGGGCCAAAAAATTTGTAAATTCTGTGGGGATTTTTTACATCGACCCTACTGTAATTTTAACTAATGCGATTTTTACAGGTATAAGAACAAAATATTCTAGCTCCCCTTGGAAATGCTGAGATCACTGGCCCATTAAAGTGATGATCGTATAGAGCAATGATCGTCATGGGGACAAAGGTATTGCATTAATATCTCAAATATGTGCACAGTACTTCACAAGGAAGAGAGGATCGCTTTCACTCACTCGGCTGGCCAAATGGTTAGCGCTCTGGCTTTTGATGCTTCAACTTCAAATCCTGGTGGTGATATAAATGTTTGTTAGGGGTTCGGAATCCACTTTAAACCTAGGTGCCGGTTTGTTTAGCCCTCCTGTGCACAAGATGACCGTAGAGCGACAACCCAAACCGTTTTTCTTTTCTTTTTTTTTTTTTTTTTTTTTGCTCCTTTCAGGTTTATTATGTTGTGTGATGATACTTGATCCTTTCCTGTGATGATGGTCTCAATTCTTCTCCTCCTCCTCCTCTCTCTTGATCTCACCCACACTCTTTTATCCGCTCCAGATTTTCCATCCGTTTTTTATTATTGCTAGGACTTCACTTTAAAATCTGTTTAAGGGCCTATATGCTTTTCCATTGAGGGAATGCGATATCAACAATTATTTAGACAAAACAGCGTCGCTAGTCCTTTTAGAGGTTAGAGGTCGATTTCTTCCAAACAAAACATCTGGAATGGACTCCACCGCTACACAAACAGCTGAACTCCTTCACGACAAATGACCCCTTCGTAGGATATCAACCTTAGAGGTCGATGGTTTTTGATCACTGGAATCCATCTTCGGACAGTCGACCTCTCCCGGCTTC
Source organism: Caerostris darwini (assembly GCA_021605075.1). Taxonomy (NCBI): domain Eukaryota; kingdom Metazoa; phylum Arthropoda; class Arachnida; order Araneae; family Araneidae; genus Caerostris; species Caerostris darwini. Next base: position 123,032 of record BPLQ01009388.1, read on the forward strand.
AATGTAATCTCTGACGACCTTTAGCAAAATCGCCAATTAAAAAGATCAAAGGGAGAAGCTACACATTCGTTATATTTGGTAAAGGCTACAAATACACTATAAACATTTAAAATCTATATGTACAATAGATATATAAAATAGTAAGGACAATTTTACATCACACAATAAAACTTTTTTCAAAGATATGTCGACACGACATCGCTCCCACACAACTAATTTACTTCCTTTACGGGAAACCTTTTTAGAGATCAGGAATCGATTTTTTCATCAAAGGAGGGATCTTAAAATGCATCTGGATCCCTCAGGTAAATATTGTCATATTTTAACTTGTGAACAGTCAATGTTTTTGATGGCTGGAGAGCTTTTATGGAAACCTTCTCTTCTCCAGCGGTAAGACAATCTCTGACAACCTGCACTTCGCTGTTCGAAAAGCCGCCAATTAAAATATCAAAAGGCGATAGGAGTTGCATATCCTTTATTTTTTGGAAAAAAAAACCTGACCAGCTATGTTCACATATTCGCCCTTGACCGGAAACTGACCTTAATCCAGACGGCAGGCATTCCCAAAGGGAAAGAGGTTTTCACAAACACTCAACACAAATATGTGTGTGTGTGTTAAAAATTACTATACTGCATGAATTATAGTAAAGTTTTATAAGCATTTTCTTTATTTTTCAACAAACATTTTTAAACAATCTCTACAAATAAATTTTTTATTTATTTATTGAAATTATTAAAGGAATTGTCAATTTAAAAAAACAAACGTATCCCAAGTATTTAGTTTATTGCTCTTATATTAAAAAAAAAAGCAGCTGTATGCAAAAAAAAAAGTTCATTTTTATATATACAAGTTATGCTTAAATATTTTCCATGCTAAATTAAGATAGCAAGTTTTATTTTATGGAAATATTTTTAAAAAATCAAAGAAATGTTCATTCTAGTTTATATTTTTATTCAAACAAATGAAATTAACAATTAATGAAAACGAATTAGCAAATGAATAATAAGGGTAAAATCGTTGATAAGATTTTTTAACTTCCTCTAAATGGATATAACTAGCTTACGTAACTTTTAACATGCAGCATTACCTAACAATTTGAAGCAAGTCTGGGAAAGTTACAAACTTGCTGGAAACCATTAAGAGAAAGAAGTCAAAACAAACTTTGCTTCCTGAAAATCGAATTAAAAGCGACAATGCCCTTCAAAACAAGTCAGTCGGTGACTTCCTTCCAATTTACCAAACATCTAAAAATGGCACCAATATTTTTCAAACAAGCTCTCGTCTTGTTGGCCTTTGGTTTGGCGAGATAAGCAACTACTACTCCGTTGCAGAGTTTGAAAATATGTGATTTTTGGCACACTTTCAGTAAATATGTCCGGGTTTGGTTGCTGTCAGACTTTTTGCAGCTGACAGAAAGAAAGAATAAAATTTGAAGCAGGGGTAACAGTTGCCGGCAGCTGCCGCTGACAGAATAATCAGTGATTTAATTTCGAGCATGGAAATCGTTTTTGGAAAGGAATGAAAACGAAATCAATCTTCTTTCAAGAACGTCCATCTTTAAATGGCATCTTTAAATTGAATTTATTTCAAAAAATTATACAAATTATGGAATTATGCTCATCTAATGCCCATCACTTTTTCTTCTTTTTTTGCAAACATTTTAATAACAAAAAATTACTTTTCCAATAATTATGCATTTTATATTAACAATTCTGTTATTTATTAATTTTTTTAATATTAGTGGGCCCCATGTTACACAAATAATATCCAAGTCTGCCTGTCTCGAACAGCAAACTAACGGGTGATGACGGGAGGGCGTTTAAGGAATATCTTTGAATCATATCTTAAACTGTATTTATTTCAGAAAATTAAACAAATTGTGGAACTAATCGTGATTAAATTCTATACTTATCACTTTTTTTTTGCAGATATTTTTTAAAAAAATTGGTTTTCCAATAATTATGCTCTTTTTATATGTTAACAGTACTTGTTTATTTTTTTGTTTATTTATTTATTTTAACATCTGTGGGACACATGTTCTTCTAATGTTTAATGCCACGAAGGAAGAATTTTCGGGGAGGGGGCAATTGCCTTTGCGTGTCGCATGGGAGAAAATCCAAAATGATGTGAGATGCTTTATACACGTTGACACAATTGTCTTTTCGTTTCTGAAAGCAGAAACTACGACGGTCGCCAATAGTAGTATTAGTATGAACTCATTAGATGATTTGCTAACATTTAATAAAAATTAATAATAACGGGAATATCTTTAAAGTGGTTTATTGATTCCAATAATACATTATATAATATTCATCATTTTTTTTATTACTATTTTTATAGATAGGTGGGATTCGTGTTACACTTTTTTATACTAAAAGCCCACCGACGGATGAGAAAGAGAATGCATTGTCGTCCGACTTGAAAAAACTCATCAGGCAATCTGTTGATTGCATTAATAATATTTTTATTTTGTACTTATATCGTTTTATATCGATTATTTTGTATTCATAATATTATTAGTGACAACCTAGCTAGCTAAATAGTTAATATTTGATAGAGATAGCTAGTAACTGTCCATGCGAGTTGTTCAGAGACTATCGATACCAGACACGTTATACATGTTGTCAAAATGGCCATTGAGTCTCCTCGTTTCTGAAAGCAGTCAGAGCATTTGTATTTGAGCCCTTTTCCACCCTAGATGTACGATTTATTTCTTCTGAGAATATGTTTAGCATTAAAAAGAATTTGCAATCTTAGTTACAATCGACGCAAAGATGTACAATTAATAGACTTTTCGTAACGTCCTTCTGTCGTGACGGATCACCCATCGGTAGAAGCCTGACTCAGTTCCGAGTCGCTGAAAAAGAAGAGAAGTGCCTTCAGGGAGGACTGTTAGGAGGAACTACCCTGCATTTACTTATCATATAGGATAGTAAACTCCCACTAATGGGTCTCTATCCAGTCTGACTAATGAGGCAAGATCCTGAACATTACAAACTGAGCCTCCTCGTTTTTGAACAGTTTCTACTACAATGCAGGCAGGGAATTGAACCTCAGCTCTAATGCTGATGAGCGGGCCACGTTAAAGCATAAGGATTTATTATAAGCATAAAGATTTATTATGGTGGTTATATAAAGGGATGGCTACCCTTTAAATCGACTAATAGCTCTAATTTTAAAAAATAAATAAAAATATAACACTTTTGAATGCATAATTGGACTACCATCAATTACTAATAATAGTTTTTATAATTTATTTACAACTGAAATTATTAACTAGGAGTCCACGTAATGATTAATAAGTTGATTTCTATTATTTTACACACAATTAAACGCTCTTGCTAATCGTGATTGTTACTTTATTTCCATAAGCGGTTTGGCTGATATTTGTTGTGAATCAAGGGTTCTTAACCTTTTCAATGTCACAAACATCTTTTGCTATAAAGCATATCATTTCGAATACATGTGATTAGTATTATACGTGATATATAATAAAGACCACATAATCAATTGTGTTTTAAGTATTTTTACTGGGTTTTTTTTGTATTGAAAATGTTGTGTTTCTCACGTTTCATCGTACGGTGACGTATCATCTGCACTTTTAGTCAAACAAACATAGCCAAAGAGCAGTAATAAGCAATGTAATCACAGTACAGTTAAGGTCAAAACTCGCGACATCATCATTTAGTTGTTGGACGATTACTGATGATTTGACAAATAGTTGACCAGTTTCGTCACAAAATACGTCAATGGGTAATAGGACTTCAATCTAACGGCTGTCTGATGCTACTAATAATGGCTATAATATACAGGAGCAAATGATGATAAATTATTTTCCATATTCAAAACTGTATAAAGCTGTTTTCTATTTTTATTGATTGTTGTCGATATTATTGTAATCCAATTTTTAAATTCATATAATAATTTTGAGGAGGTTCTCATTTTTAATGAATTCTGATTGCTATATTTAATTTAATTGAGCAAGTGAAGATATAGACCAGGGATAGCCAAACCAAATAATCTTGCGGGCCATTTTGGAAATGCATCAATTACGAAATCATTAAAAAATATTTATTTTACTAGTGTCATAGTTGTTTTTCCACCCTTTCACTTAGCTTTTGTAAATCGATCTCAATTTGGTATTTGATTCGTAATTGGTGTTGCAAGTTAGAGTTCGTTATGTTTGAGCGTGTCGTGTGTTTGGCCCATTTCATTTTCGAAAAAAAAAACGATTCGTAGGTGTAAGTTGAACCAAAGTGCTAACAACTTGAGTCTGGTTTGCTCTACTATCAACAATCAACTGTGCGTATCTCGGGATGGTCACTGCGTCACTGAGGTCACTTAAAAGTGAAACATAGAACCTGCTATATTAGGTCCGAACTCATAACTGTTAACTCGTAAATAAAACAGGCAATATCTGTCATATATTCACAAGAACATTATTTTAAAATCAAGGTTAATTTTTTCTCATCATTTCGACAGTTAATTTGTGAATATATGGATGCACACAGAACGCATTTTTTAATACATTGATTTCCACTACTTTTTGCCATTATAAAGTAAATATATATTGTAAAAGTGTGATATATCTCTCACGGGCCAGAAAGATATTCAAGGCGGGCCGCGGGTTGGTCATCCCTGATATAGACAATCAATTTTTCTTGGTGGGATGTGGAATTCCGTTTACGAATCTTTGGTGTACTTGAATTTTAAAAGAAAAATTTCTTACAGCAAAATATTACTCTAGATGGCTATAAAACAACAGTTTGGAGGGATCTGTTGCCAAAACTAACATACGAAAAAAAAAATTTAGTACCGAAAGTCACCGACAACTGAGATTTTGGCACTGCAGATACAGAAAACAAGTCATAATTACACCAAACGCACTAATGGATTACGAAAAATGTCATTAATGTTGAGTAACAAAAATATCCGCACAGAAACTACTGTGTAACAGTGGCCGAGTGTCTAGCGCTCTGGTGCTCGGTGTCACAAGTTTTGGGTTCAAGTCCCGGTGGGGCCCTGGAAGTTTGTAGTGGTTCGAATCCAATTTAAGCCGTAGGTCCCAGTCTCATATGATTGTAAGAGCGTCGCCGAGCAAGTCAGACTTCTACCTACAGGTGTTCCATCACAACAGAAGCTGTCCCTTTTCCTCCAACCATGAAGTAGATTACTCATGGTAAGTCCGTTCCGCACTCCAGGACACTGAGGGATTAGTCAATGTTAGCTTTTTATTAATCAACATTTGGGTCCTTTAGATCACACATCAACATCGTCAATGTGCCAACTTTTTCTTTGCACAACATATTGCATTCGGTGTACGACGGTCTTAACCTTGCCCATAAACTATCATTATAGATGTTTGTAAACATAGAGTAGTAGTAAATTAGAGGTTTTCCCTCTATTCTAAAGGAACATAAAGTTGTGGCAAACATTTCTCGTCCTTTTCGTATCAGAGTTGGCGCTGTATCGCCCATTGGGTTCTTTTCTCTGCACTTATTTATTTAGAAAACCTAAACATGTTAGGAAATGATTCTGAAATTTTCGAGAAATTAAGGATATTTAGAATATAGATTATAATTATAATTTTATGATTGAAAACTCAAAGTTTACAACATTTATCTTTTGCAAGAATATTCTATTTTGAAAAATCCACATGATAGAGTGTTTCTCATTACCAAAAACTGCTATAAATGGCGCCATGTTGTACTTAAAAGTGTTACCATGAAAATCATTCCATTACAAGGAATTTTCGCCATGCTATGAAGGAGTAACTTGCCTCCAAAAGCGATAACTGTAACCGGTGAACACGATAATGCATATATTTGTTGATATTATTGTTTTTGCTTAATCTATTTCTATAGTAGGTATGATTGCGTGAATACAGACTTATTTGGTTAATTACATTAGACAATTGGCAAGGAGATAATTATAGAGAAAGTTATGAAATAAACGTTAATTTATATAAATCATTTGAGCATAAGAGCATTAACCTTCTAATTAAAAATTCATTTGATACTAATATAAGAAAAGCTGGATACAATTTGAAAAAATATAAAAATACTAATTAAATGTGTTTATTGAAATATTCTCTTAAGATTTTGTAAAATAATTTTTTAAAATTTGCAATCAATTTCACTTCTGCAAATTTTTCATATGCATTCTTTTTTAAAATATTCCCAAATATAATCTATTATTGTTGCATTCATTTACAGATTTGTTAAAAAAGTATCAAAATATTGGTACATCTATAGTTTCGAATATTAAACCTCAAAGCTGTAGACAAAAAATACAAATATTTTCAAAAAGTTAATGCTTTACCTAACACATCCTTTTACTGTCTTATAAAAATATTTAAATTTTAACAATTCTTTATTCTTATATTTCAATTATTATTCTTATGTCTGCCATTCTATCTTAATTTTCTTTATGATGAATGGGATTGATATTCTTCCTAACAAAATCTCAAGGTGTGTTTTCCTTTAATGTGAGTTTAAATTGAATTTTGAAAATTATCTATTGATATAATTTTCTATTTGATGTATATATAAAAAAGTTATTAAAAACTTTTGAAAATGCCATGTTTCTTAATATTAGTGTATTGAATTTGATAATAATTTGAATCTAATATATTATATTAAACAAATCTATTGAAGTAATTTTGTAATATGTGAGTGCCAATTTTCACTTAATCCATTCTGCTGTATAATTTTCAAATAAACTTTTATTTCATTACTACTATTCTACAATTATTTGAATATTTTCAATCATTTCTCTGTTTTTAACTATATTTATTCTTATCTAATTTGATATTACATTTAAAATTAAATAATAATGTTCTCGAAATGTTTATGAATATGTTTCAAAACCTAAAAATAACAGTATTATAACAATTACCTGCATTTTTTTTTTTTTTTTTTGTGATTAATATCATTCTTATTGAAACTTAAACTTAAGTTCTTAACTTAAAAGTTCTTATTGAAAACTTTCTGATCAATATTCTTTTTATCTTTACTCTTTTTTCAATTTTAAAATTTTCAAGCTATTTGGTTTTATTTATCTTTTAAAAAGTATTTTAATG
>BPLQ01009391.1:0-11848 GCA_021605075.1 Caerostris darwini
ACGCTAAAAACACTAAAAAAAGCTCGGAGAGCGCCCAGAGCGTGTATTTGTGACTTAAACGCATACTTGCTTATATCTATGGAAAAAAATTTGCTAGGCCAATTCTTTTAAGGGGTTTAACTAGTGGCGTGAAATGCTATTTAACGACATACACATTGTGGGAATCGCACGTTAATTTCTCCCGATATGGTACCCGGGTATATCGGCGAATGCCCAATTGGGGCTCGGCGAGCGCATGCCCGTAACTTCTACAAATAATTTCTTAGAGACACACGGATGGTGGCTATCGATTCGTGGCGTAGCCCTACATCCTCTGGAAACATCAAAAAAATTATTCCTATGTAACTTTTTATGTTATGGCCAAGTCCATTTTTGGCCAAATTCTCCCGTTATCCTGGATTTTAAAGCTCGGAGAGCGCCCAGAGCGTGTATTTGTGACTTAAACGCATACTTGCTTATATCTATGGAAAAAATTTGCTAGGCCAATTCTTTTAAGGGGTTTAACTAGTGGCGTGAAATGCTATTTAACGACATACACATTGTGGGAATCGCACGTTAATTTCTCCCGATATGGTACCCGGGTATATCGGCGAATGCCCAATTGGGGCTCGGCGAGCGCATGCCCGTAACTTCTACAAATAATTTCTTAGAGACACACGGATGGTGGCTATCGATTCGTGGCGTAGCCCTACATCCTCTGGAAACATCAAAAAAATTATTCCTATGTAACTTTTTATGTTATGGCCAAGTCCATTTTTGGCCAAATTCTCCCGTTATCCTGGATTTTCCGGGACAAATTTAGGCGCAGCCAAACATGCTGATAGGCGATCGAAATGTGTTCATCTGAGGGACTCCCATGCAAAATTTCAGCCAAATCGATCGAAAATTACTCCCTTAAAACGCTAAAAACACTAAAAAAAGCTCGGAGAGCGCCCAGAGCGTGTATTTGTGACTTAAACGCATACTTGCTTATATCTATGGAAATAAATTTGCTAGGCCAATTCTTTTAAGGGGTTTAACTAGTGGCGTGAAATGCTATTTAACGATATACACATTGTGGGAATCGCACGTTAATTTCTCCCGATATGGTACCCGGGTATATCGGCGAATGCCCAATTGGGGCTCGGCGAGCGCATGCCCGTAACTTCTACAAATAATTTCTTAGAGACACACGGATGGTGGCTATCGATTCGTGGCGTAGCCCTACATCCTCTGGAAACATCAAAAAAATTATTCCTATGTAACTTTTTATGTTATGGCCAAGTCCATTTTTGGCCAAATTCTCCCGTTATCCTGTTTTCCGGGACAAATTTTAGGCGCAGCCAAACATGCTGATAGGCGATCGAAATGTGTTCATCTGAGGGACTCCCATGCAAAATTTCAGCCAAATCGATCGAAAATTACTCCCTTAAAACGCTAAAAACACTAAAAAAAGCTCGGAGAGCGCCCAGAGCGTGTATTTGTGACTTAAACGCATACTTGCTTATATCTATGGAAATAAATTTGCTAGGCCAATTCTTTTAAGGGGTTTAACTAGTGGCGTGAAATGCTATTTAACGATATACACATTGTGGGAATCGCACGTTAATTTCTCCCGATATGGTACCCGGGTATATCGGCGAATGCCCAATTGGGGCTCGGCGAGCGCATGCCCGTAACTTCTACAAATAATTTCTTAGAGACACACGGATGGTGGCTATCGATTCGTGGCGTAGCCCTACATCCTCTGGAAACATCAAAAAAATTATTCCTATGTAACTTTTTATGTTATGGCCAAGTCCATTTTTGGCCAAATTCTCCCGTTATCCTGGATTTTCCGGGACAAATTTTAGGCGCAGCCAAACATGCTGATAGGCGATCGAAATGTGTTCATCTGAGGGACTCCCATGCAAAATTTCAGCCAAATCGATCGAAAATTACTCCCTTAAAACGCTAAAAACACTAAAAAAAGCTCGGAGAGCGCCCAGAGCGTGTATTTGTGACTTAAACGCATACTTGCTTATATCTATGGAAATAAATTTGCTAGGCCAATTCTTTTAAGGGGTTTAACTAGTGGCGTGAAATGCTATTTAACGATATACACATTGTGGGAATCGCACGTTAATTTCTCCCGATATGGTACCCGGGTATATCGGCGAATGCCCAATTGGGGCTCGGCGAGCGCATGCCCGTAACTTCTACAAATAATTTCTTAGAGACACACGGATGGTGGCTATCGATTCGTGGCGTAGCCCTACATCCTCTGGAAACATCAAAAAAATTATTCCTATGTAACTTTTTATGTTATGGCCAAGTCCATTTTTGGCCAAATTCTCCCGTTATCCTGGATTTTCCGGGACAAATTTTAGGCGCAGCCAAACATGCTGATAGGCGATCGAAATGTGTTCATCTGAGGGACTCCCATGCAAAATTTCAGCCAAATCGATCGAAAATTACTCCCTTAAAACGCTAAAAACACTAAAAAAAGCTCGGAGAGCGCCCAGAGCGTGTATTTGTGACTTAAACGCATACTTGCTTATATCTATGGAAATAAATTTGCTAGGCCAATTCTTTTAAGGGGTTTAACTAGTGGCGTGAAATGCTATTTAACGATATACACATTGTGGGAATCGCACGTTAATTTCTCCCGATATGGTACCCGGGTATATCGGCGAATGCCCAATTGGGGCTCGGCGAGCGCATGCCCGTAACTTCTACAAATAATTTCTTAGAGACACACGGATGGTGGCTATCGATTCGTGGCGTAGCCCTACATCCTCTGGAAACATCAAAAAAATTATTCCTATGTAACTTTTTTTATGTTATGGCCAAGTCCATTTTTGGCCAAATTCTCCCGTTATCCTGGATTTTCCGGGACAAATTTTAGGCGCAGCCAAACATGCTGATAGGCGATCGAAATGTGTTCATCTGAGGGACTCCCATGCAAAATTTCAGCCAAATCGATCGAAAATTACTCCCTTAAAACGCTAAAAACACTAAAAAAAGCTCGGAGAGCGCCCAGAGCGTGTATTTGTGACTTAAACGCATACTTGCTTATATCTATGGAAATAAATTTGCTAGGCCAATTCTTTTAAGGGGTTTAACTAGTGGCGTGAAATGCTATTTAACGATATACACATTGTGGGAATCGCACGTTAATTTCTCCCGATATGGTACCCGGGTATATCGGCGAATGCCCAATTGGGGCTCGGCGAGCGCATGCCCGTAACTTCTACAAATAATTTCTTAGAGACACACGGATGGTGGCTATCGATTCGTGGCGTAGCCCTACATCCTCTGGAAACATCAAAAAATTATTCCTATGTAACTTTTTATGTTATGGCCAAGTCCATTTTTGGCCAAATTCTCCCGTTATCCTGGATTTTCCGGGACAAATTTTAGGCGCAGCCAAACATGCTGATAGGCGATCGAAATGTGTTCATCTGAGGGACTCCCATGCAAAATTTCAGCCAAATCGATCGAAAATTACTCCCTTAAAACGCTAAAAACACTAAAAAAAGCTCGGAGAGCGCCCAGAGCGTGTATTTGTGACTTAAACGCATACTTGCTTATATCTATGGAAATAAATTTGCTAGGCCAATTCTTTTAAGGGGTTTAACTAGTGGCGTGAAATGCTATTTAACGATATACACATTGTGGGAATCGCACGTTAATTTCTCCCGATATGGTACCCGGGTATATCGGCGAATGCCCAATTGGGGCTCGGCGAGCGCATGCCCGTAACTTCTACAAATAATTTCTTAGAGACACACGGATGGTGGCTATCGATTCGTGGCGTAGCCCTACATCCTCTGGAAACAAAAAAAATTATTCCTATGTAACTTTTTATGTTATGGCCAAGTCCATTTTTGGCCAAATTCTCCCGTTATCCTGGATTTTCCGGGACAAATTTTAGGCGCAGCCAAACATGCTGATAGGCGATCGAAATGTGTTCATCTGAGGGACTCCCATGCAAAATTTCAGCCAAATCGATCGAAAATTACTCCCTTAAAACGCTAAAAACACTAAAAAAAGCTCGGAGAGCGCCCAGAGCGTGTATTTGTGACTTAAACGCATACTTGCTTATATCTATGGAAATAAATTTGCTAGGCCAATTCTTTTAAGGGGTTTAACTAGTGGCGTGAAATGCTATTTAACGATATACACATTGTGGGAATCGCACGTTAATTTCTCCCGATATGGTACCCGGGTATATCGGCGAATGCCCAATTGGGGCTCGGCGAGCGCATGCCCGTAACTTCTACAAATAATTTCTTAGAGACACACGGATGGTGGCTATCGATTCGTGGCGTAGCCCTACATCCTCTGGAAACATCAAAAAAATTATTCCTATGTAACTTTTTATGTTATGGCCAAGTCCATTTTTGGCCAAATTCTCCCGTTATCCTGGATTTTCCGGGACAAATTTTAGGCGCAGCCAAACATGCTGATAGGCGATCGAAATGTGTTCATCTGAGGGACTCCCATGCAAAATTTCAGCCAAATCGATCGAAAATTACTCCCTTAAAACGCTAAAAACACTAAAAAAAGCTCGGAGAGCGCCCAGAGCGTGTATTTGTGACTTAAACGCATACTTGCTTATATCTATGGAAATAAATTTGCTAGGCCAATTCTTTTAAGGGGTTTAACTAGTGGCGTGAAATGCTATTTAACGATATACACATTGTGGGAATCGCACGTTAATTTCTCCCGATATGGTACCCGGGTATATCGGCGAATGCCCAATTGGGGCTCGGCGAGCGCATGCCCGTAACTTCTACAAATAATTTCTTAGAGACACACGGATGGTGGCTATCGATTCGTGGCGTAGCCCTACATCCTCTGGAAACATCAAAAAAATTATTCCTATGTAACTTTTTATGTTATGGCCAAGTCCATTTTTGGCCAAATTCTCCCGTTATCCTGGATTTTCCGGGACAAATTTTAGGCGCAGCCAAACATGCTGATAGGCGATCGAAATGTGTTCATCTGAGGGACTCCCATGCAAAATTTCAGCCAAATCGATCGAAAATTACTCCCTTAAAACGCTAAAAACACTAAAAAAAGCTCGGAGAGCGCCCAGAGCGTGTATTTGTGACTTAAACGCATACTTGCTTATATCTATGGAAATAAATTTGCTAGGCCAATTCTTTTAAGGGGTTTAACTAGTGGCGTGAAATGCTATTTAACGATATACACATTGTGGGAATCGCACGTTAATTTCTCCCGATATGGTACCCGGGTATATCGGCGAATGCCCAATTGGGGCTCGGCGAGCGCATGCCCGTAACTTCTACAAATAATTTCTTAGAGACACACGGATGGTGGCTATCGATTCGTGGCGTAGCCCTACATCCTCTGGAAACATCAAAAAAATTATTCCTATGTAACTTTTTATGTTATGGCCAAGTCCATTTTTGGCCAAATTCTCCCGTTATCCTGGATTTTCCGGGACAAATTTTAGGCGCAGCCAAACATGCTGATAGGCGATCGAAATGTGTTCATCTGAGGGACTCCCATGCAAAATTTCAGCCAAATCGATCGAAAATTACTCCCTTAAAACGCTAAAAACACTAAAAAAAGCTCGGAGAGCGCCCAGAGCGTGTATTTGTGACTTAAACGCATACTTGCTTATATCTATGGAAATAAATTTGCTAGGCCAATTCTTTTAAGGGGTTTAACTAGTGGCGTGAAATGCTATTTAACGATATACACATTGTGGGAATCGCACGTTAATTTCTCCCGATATGGTACCCGGGTATATCGGCGAATGCCCAATTGGGGCTCGGCGAGCGCATGCCCGTAACTTCTACAAATAATTTCTTAGAGACACACGGATGGTGGCTATCGATTCGTGGCGTAGCCCTACATCCTCTGGAAACATCAAAAAAATTATTCCTATGTAACTTTTTATGTTATGGCCAAGTCCATTTTTGGCCAAATTCTCCCGTTATCCTGGATTTTCCGGGACAAATTTTAGGCGCAGCCAAACATGCTGATAGGCGATCGAAATGTGTTCATCTGAGGGACTCCCATGCAAAATTTCAGCCAAATCGATCGAAAATTACTCCCTTAAAACGCTAAAAACACTAAAAAAAGCTCGGAGAGCGCCCAGAGCGTGTATTTGTGACTTAAACGCATACTTGCTTATATCTATGGAAATAAATTTGCTAGGCCAATTCTTTTAAGGGGTTTAACTAGTGGCGTGAAATGCTATTTAACGATATACACATTGTGGGAATCGCACGTTAATTTCTCCCGATATGGTACCCGGGTATATCGGCGAATGCCCAATTGGGGCTCGGCGAGCGCATGCCCGTAACTTCTACAAATAATTTCTTAGAGACACACGGATGGTGGCTATCGATTCGTGGCGTAGCCCTACATCCTCTGGAAACATCAAAAAAATTATTCCTATGTAACTTTTTATGTTATGGCCAAGTCCATTTTTGGCCAAATTCTCCCGTTATCCTGGATTTTCCGGGACAAATTTTAGGCGCAGCCAAACATGCTGATAGGCGATCGAAATGTGTTCATCTGAGGGACTCCCATGCAAAATTTCAGCCAAATCGATCGAAAATTACTCCCTTAAAACGCTAAAAACACTAAAAAAAGCTCGGAGAGCGCCCAGAGCGTGTATTTGTGACTTAAACGCATACTTGCTTATATCTATGGAAATAAATTTGCTAGGCCAATTCTTTTAAGGGGTTTAACTAGTGGCGTGAAATGCTATTTAACGATATACACATTGTGGGAATCGCACGTTAATTTCTCCCGATATGGTACCCGGGTATATCGGCGAATGCCCAATTGGGGCTCGGCGAGCGCATGCCCGTAACTTCTACAAATAATTTCTTAGAGACACACGGATGGTGGCTATCGATTCGTGGCGTAGCCCTACATCCTCTGGAAACATCAAAAAAATTATTCCTATGTAACTTTTTATGTTATGGCCAAGTCCATTTTTGGCCAAATTCTCCCGTTATCCTGGATTTTCCGGGACAAATTTTAGGCGCAGCCAAACATGCTGATAGGCGATCGAAATGTGTTCATCTGAGGGACTCCCATGCAAAATTTCAGCCAAATCGATCGAAAATTACTCCCTTAAAACGCTAAAAACACTAAAAAAAGCTCGGAGAGCGCCCAGAGCGTGTATTTGTGACTTAAACGCATACTTGCTTATATCTATGGAAATAAATTTGCTAGGCCAATTCTTTTAAGGGGTTTAACTAGTGGCGTGAAATGCTATTTAACGATATACACATTGTGGGAATCGCACGTTAATTTCTCCCGATATGGTACCCGGGTATATCGGCGAATGCCCAATTGGGGCTCGGCGAGCGCATGCCCGTAACTTCTACAAATAATTTCTTAGAGACACACGGATGGTGGCTATCGATTCGTGGCGTAGCCCTACATCCTCTGGAAACATCAAAAAAATTATTCCTATGTAACTTTTTATGTTATGGCCAAGTCCATTTTTGGCCAAATTCTCCCGTTATCCTGGATTTTCCGGGACAAATTTTAGGCGCAGCCAAACATGCTGATAGGCGATCGAAATGTGTTCATCTGAGGGACTCCCATGCAAAATTTCAGCCAAATCGATCGAAAATTACTCCCTTAAAACGCTAAAAACACTAAAAAAAGCTCGGAGAGCGCCCAGAGCGTGTATTTGTGACTTAAACGCATACTTGCTTATATCTATGGAAATAAATTTGCTAGGCCAATTCTTTTAAGGGGTTTAACTAGTGGCGTGAAATGCTATTTAACGATATACACATTGTGGGAATCGCACGTTAATTTCTCCCGATATGGTACCCGGGTATATCGGCGAATGCCCAATTGGGGCTCGGCGAGCGCATGCCCGTAACTTCTACAAATAATTTCTTAGAGACACACGGATGGTGGCTATCGATTCGTGGCGTAGCCCTACATCCTCTGGAAACATCAAAAAAATTATTCCTATGTAACTTTTTATGTTATGGCCAAGTCCATTTTTGGCCAAATTCTCCCGTTATCCTGGATTTTCCGGGACAAATTTTAGGCGCAGCCAAACATGCTGATAGGCGATCGAAATGTGTTCATCTGAGGGACTCCCATGCAAAATTTCAGCCAAATCGATCGAAAATTACTCCCTTAAAACGCTAAAAACACTAAAAAAAGCTCGGAGAGCGCCCAGAGCGTGTATTTGTGACTTAAACGCATACTTGCTTATATCTATGGAAATAAATTTGCTAGGCCAATTCTTTTAAGGGGTTTAACTAGTGGCGTGAAATGCTATTTAACGATATACACATTGTGGGAATCGCAGTTAATTTCTCCCGATATGGTACCCGGGTATATCGGCGAATGCCCAATTGGGGCTCGGCGAGCGCATGCCCGTAACTTCTACAAATAATTTCTTAGAGACACACGGATGGTGGCTATCGATTCGTGGCGTAGCCCTACATCCTCTGGAAACATCAAAAAAATTATTCCTATGTAACTTTTTATGTTATGGCCAAGTCCATTTTTGGCCAAATTCTCCCGTTATCCTGGATTTTCCGGGACAAATTTTAGGCGCAGCCAAACATGCTGATAGGCGATCGAAATGTGTTCATCTGAGGGACTCCCATGCAAAATTTCAGCCAAATCGATCGAAAATTACTCCCTTAAAACGCTAAAAACACTAAAAAAAGCTCGGAGAGCGCCCAGAGCGTGTATTTGTGACTTAAACGCATACTTGCTTATATCTATGGAAATAAATTTGCTAGGCCAATTCTTTTAAGGGGTTTAACTAGTGGCGTGAAATGCTATTTAACGATAATATACACATTGTGGGAATCGCACGTTAATTTCTCCCGATATGGTACCCGGGTATATCGGCGAATGCCCAATTGGGGCTCGGCGAGCGCATGCCCGTAACTTCTACAAATAATTTCTTAGAGACACACGGATGGTGGCTATCGATTCGTGGCGTAGCCCTACATCCTCTGGAAACATCAAAAAAATTATTCCTATGTAACTTTTTATGTTATGGCCAAGTCCATTTTTGGCCAAATTCTCCCGTTATCCTGGATTTTCCGGGACAAATTTTAGGCGCAGCCAAACATGCTGATAGGCGATCGAAATGTGTTCATCTGAGGGACTCCCATGCAAAATTTCAGCCAAATCGATCGAAAATTACTCCCTTAAAACGCTAAAAACACTAAAAAAAGCTCGGAGAGCGCCCAGAGCGTGTATTTGTGACTTAAACGCATACTTGCTTATATCTATGGAAATAAATTTGCTAGGCCAATTCTTTTAAGGGGTTTAACTAGTGGCGTGAAATGCTATTTAACGATATACACATTGTGGGAATCGCACGTTAATTTCTCCCGATATGGTACCCGGGTATATCGGCGAATGCCCAATTGGGGCTCGGCGAGCGCATGCCCGTAACTTCTACAAATAATTTCTTAGAGACACACGGATGGTGGCTATCGATTCGTGGCGTAGCCCTACATCCTCTGGAAACATCAAAAAAATTATTCCTATGTAACTTTTTATGTTATGGCCAAGTCCATTTTTGGCCAAATTCTCCCGTTATCCTGGATTTTCCGGGACAAATTTTAGGCGCAGCCAAACATGCTGATAGGCGATCGAAATGTGTTCATCTGAGGGACTCCCATGCAAAATTTCAGCCAAATCGATCGAAAATTACTCCCTTAAAACGCTAAAAACACTAAAAAAAGCTCGGAGAGCGCCCAGAGCGTGTATTTGTGACTTAAACGCATACTTGCTTATATCTATGGAAATAAATTTGCTAGGCCAATTCTTTTAAGGGGTTTAACTAGTGGCGTGAAATGCTATTTAACGATATACACATTGTGGGAATCGCACGTTAATTTCTCCCGATATGGTACCCGGGTATATCGGCGAATGCCCAATTGGGGCTCGGCGAGCGCATGCCCGTAACTTCTACAAATAATTTCTTAGAGACACACGGATGGTGGCTATCGATTCGTGGCGTAGCCCTACATCCTCTGGAAACATCAAAAAAATTATTCCTATGTAACTTTTTATGTTATGGCCAAGTCCATTTTTGGCCAAATTCTCCCGTTATCCTGGATTTTCCGGGACAAATTTTAGGCGCAGCCAAACATGCTGATAGGCGATCGAAATGTGTTCATCTGAGGGACTCCCATGCAAAATTTCAGCCAAATCGATCGAAAATTACTCCCTTAAAACGCTAAAAACACTAAAAAAAGCTCGGAGAGCGCCCAGAGCGTGTATTTGTGACTTAAACGCATACTTGCTTATATCTATGGAAATAAATTTGCTAGGCCACTTTTAAGGGGTTTAACTAGTGGCGTGAAATGCTATTTAACGATATACACATTGTGGGAATCGCACGTTAATTTCTCCCGATATGGTACCCGGGTATATCGGCGAATGCCCAATTGGGGCTCGGCGAGCGCATGCCCGTAACTTCTACAAATAATTTCTTAGAGACACACGGATGGTGGCTATCGATTCGTGGCGTAGCCCTACATCCTCTGGAAACATCAAAAAAATTATTCCTATGTAACTTTTTATGTTATGGCCAAGTCCATTTTTGGCCAAATTCTCCCGTTATCCTGGATTTTCCGGGACAAATTTTAGGCGCAGCCAAACATGCTGATAGGCGATCGAAATGTGTTCATCTGAGGGACTCCCATGCAAAATTTCAGCCAAATCGATCGAAAATTACTCCCTTAAAACGCTAAAAACACTAAAAAAAGCTCGGAGAGCGCCCAGAGCGTGTATTTGTGACTTAAACGCATACTTGCTTATATCTATGGAAATAAATTTGCTAGGCCAATTCTTTTAAGGGGTTTAACTAGTGGCGTGAAATGCTATTTAACGATATACACATTGTGGGAATCGCACGTTAATTTCTCCCGATATGGTACCCGGGTATATCGGCGAATGCCCAATTGGGGCTCGGCGAGCGCATGCCCGTAACTTCTACAAATAATTTCTTAGAGACACACGGATGGTGGCTATCGATTCGTGGCGTAGCCCTACATCCTCTGGAAACATCAAAAAAATTATTCCTATGTAACTTTTTATGTTATGGCCAAGTCCATTTTTGGCCAAATTCTCCCGTTATCCTGGATTTTCCGGGACAAATTTTAGGCGCAGCCAAACATGCTGATAGGCGATCGAAATGTGTTCATCTGAGGGACTCCCATGCAAAATTTCAGCCAAATCGATCGAAAATTACTCCCTTAAAACGCTAAAAACACTAAAAAAAGCTCGGAGAGCGCCCAGAGCGTGTATTTGTGACTTAAACGCATACTTGCTTATATCTATGGAAATAAATTTGCTAGGCCAATTCTTTTAAGGGGTTTAACTAGTGGCGTGAAATGCTATTTAACGATATACACATTGTGGGAATCGCACGTTAATTTCTCCCGATATGGTACCCGGGTATATCGGCGAATGCCCAATTGGGGCTCGGCGAGCGCATGCCCGTAACTTCTACAAATAATTTCTTAGAGACACACGGATGGTGGCTATCGATTCGTGGCGTAGCCCTACATCCTCTGGAAACATCAAAAAAATTATTCCTATGTAACTTTTTATGTTATGGCCAAGTCCATTTTTGGCCAAATTCTCCCGTTATCCTGGATTTTCCGGGACAAATTTTAGGCGCAGCCAAACATGCTGATAGGCGATCGAAATGTGTTCATCTGAGGGACTCCCATGCAAAATTTCAGCCAAATCGATCGAAAATTACTCCCTTAAAACGCTAAAAACACTAACGCATACTTGCTTATATCTATGGAAAAAATTTGCTAGGCCAATTCTTTTAAGGGGTTTAACTAGTGGCGTGAAATGCTATTTAACGATATACACATTGTGG
>BPLQ01009392.1:0-11905 GCA_021605075.1 Caerostris darwini
CCGTGCGCCGAGTATTTGGAGGAAAAGTGACCGTCGCTTGCCCTTCTCTTTTACCGCGTCGCTTTCGACCACGCCGTCGACTGTGAAGTGTTTTCCTGTGTGTCTACTTTGTGTTTTTCTGTGTTTTATTTTGCGTGGTGTACCCGCAAGGATCTATTACGTGTGTGCACTGCATTTGTGTGTTTTCAACGATTCTGTGTGTGTTTTTTCACTGTGATTCTGACAAGTTTTTGAACTCTGAAAAGTTAGTAATGAGCGGCTAAATACCGCAAAAGCTGCCCCGGTGAGTCCTTCCACACTATTTTTTATGAATCTACATACTTTTGTGTATATTTGTATATATTTTGTTTTTCTGTATCATTTTTTATCATATTTTTATGGCGAATCTTAAATTTGCCGAGTTACATGAACTTTTTTTGTTTACATTTTGTATTCCTTTTCTTACATGCTTTATTTTATTTTATTGTTTTTAATTTGTGTTTTTATATATTGCCATTGATTGTACTTTTATATTATGCCCCCATTTTTGCTTTCCGTTTCTTTTTTGTTTATTTTTAGTGTTTTTTGGCTTGATTTTTTCTGTATTCTTGTTTTCGGTACCATTTTTTCTTACTTTCCTTTATTCTTTTTGATTTTCTGTTTGTATATTATGAAACTACATGCTCTTTCCTTTCTTCTGGTATTTTGCTCTTGACTCTAGCTTTATTTTTTATATTTTTTTATTATTTTTAGTTTGTCATGTATCCGAGGATTGTGAGGGTGGATTTTTTCTACCTTTCCCTTTCCTCACTCCTATCTTCTTTATTTTTGTTGCTAGGAATGTTTTTACATGACATTATAGAGAATCGCACAGGGATTAATTCCCGATTTTATTTTTTATTGTACTCTTCTTTGGAGACTTTTTATTAATTTTTGAAGTTTGTGGTTTTCTCTGGCGAAGGGAGAAAAGTGAGGGATTTTCCTGCCACTTTCTCTTTCTACGGTCATACTCTTTTTATTTTTCATTCTTTCTCTCCAATTTTTAATATGTTCTTCCTCAATGTTTCCTCTTTAATTTGATGCATCCATTTATTTTCTGCGACTTTTTGTTGCGAATGGATGGCATTTTTAATTTTCGATTTTTAGGCAACCCGCGGGAGTTCCGCTGCCGCCATTTTCTTTCTCGAAGCTTCTAGATGGTCTTTCCCGCGCTTCGGGTCGATGACTCAAGCTAGGGGAGCTATTAGGGGGCCAACCTTTGTTGAGAATTAGTGCTTTGTCACTCTGACGTCACTTTTGATAAGGGACCAGTCACAAATTGCAGCGTTTGCTAACTTTTTGGACTTGGTTTCTGCAAGTGATTTTCGAGGCCCTTCGAGAATTTTCTCGAATCTTCACGAGCTTGAGGGGTCGTATATGTTCTGCATTTTAGTATTGTTTTTTCCTGGTTAGGGACCATATACTATATGCGGTTTTTTGTTTTTGTTTTTTTCTCTGTTTTTCCTTTCTTTCTCGCTTTTTCTTCATTTTGATCTCTGTTTTGCTTTACGGCCTTGAGGGGAGGTTTCCCTTTTCTTTGTTTTTTCTTTTTGTTTTCCTCTCTCTTTGTTTGTGTCTCCCCTGTATGAGTACTTAGTTGGGGGTACTTTTCAGGTGGGGTCATTCTCTTTTTCCCATTTTTGGAATTGTCTTTCTGCTTGGGGGGATTCTTCAGGGGGCTTTCTGCCCATCTTCTTTTCGGGGGGTTTCTTCAGGTTTCTTCTCGGGATTTGGCTTTTGACATGTAGTTTCATTTTTGCAGTTCTGTACAGCAATTTTTGCGACTCCGTGTAAATTTTTTTCAGTTGTATACTTTTTTCATTGTGTATTTTATCATTTTTTCTTGCATTGTTTTTCATTGTGAATTACTGTGCACCTTACTGTTTCTTCATGTTTTTTATATGTTTTTTGTATTTTATATTACTTTTTTGTGCACCATTTACTGTATCTTCATGTAACCTTTGTCTTTATTATTGTGCACCATTTACTGTATCTTCATGTAACTTTTTTCTATTTTTACTGTATATTTGTGTGGATTCGCGTTTTGTGTGGAGGAGTTACTCACCGGGGTGGTTTTTAGTGCACTCATTCTTTTTCTGTATTCCTCTCTCACCTTTCTGTGTACTACGAGACTTCATTAAATTCTGCTTTTGTGTTTTGAAACATTCCTCAAAATGACAGAAGAATCGGATATTGAAACTACCATCCCCCCAATGAGGAGGATATTTCAGACTCTTCGAGTGTTAAAGATTTGGATCTTGATTGTGAAAGTATGATGCACGCATTATCCTTTTATAATCACATTTTAGAGCACACCGCCACGAAAGATATTAAGAAAAAACTTAAACAAGCAATTCGTGTCAATGCGCTGGCTATTGTGAAGATAGTGGCCAGCCAAAACAATTACATTGCCCAACTGGAGGGCAGAGTCCAGGCGATGGAGAAAAAGGACCAGGAAAATATCAGCAACCAGCAGGCACTGATTACTGAGATCGTTGCTAAGGAGCTGGATAAGAAGTTTCCCGATGTCTCGGGAGCTACAAACCACCAGGAGGGTAATATTCTTGTAAACACTAAACCAACGTTTGCCGATAAAGTCAAACATACTGCTCCATTCAAAAGAGACATTAGTAAACCTAGGGTTGCCCCCAGAAGAAATTTGTTACTACTGTCAGACCCAAAGTTGTTAACTCAACAAATTCCTCTCTCAAAACGAAGACCGCCATTCGCAACAAAATTGATATCAGAAAATTAAATGTTGGTGTTAAAAGTGTACGCCCCATCAGAGATGGTGGCATTATTATTGAAACTGTTAACGAAGAGGATTTGGACAAGCTGATTGCTGAGTTCAAAAGACAAGACGAGCTTGCGAGTGACTTTAACATCGCAAAACCTGCAGCGAGATGGCCACAAATTATTTGCTTCGATGTTGACACTGACACAACTAAAGAAGACATTCTAGACTATCTAAGGCAGCAATTCCCAAAAGAGGACACTATTGACAAAGACTTTGTCATCAACCACAGCTTTACCAGTAAAAGAGGGAAAAACTGGATAGTTGAGATCAACCCCAAATTGTGCAAAACAGTTTTGAAGGAAAAAAGGATCAACCTGGGCTGGGAACGAATCAGCTTCAAAGAATATGTGCGCCCCACCCACTGCTTCAAATGTGGGAAATTTGGACATGTGGCAAAATACTGTAGCAGTAAGGAGGAAATTTGCACCAATTGTGGTAATTCTGATCACAATTGGAAAAATTGCAAGGAAACTCCAACCTGCATCAACTGTCTCGCTTATAACAAAAAATTTAAGACGTCTTTTGCAACTTCTCATCCCTGCACTGATAGAAGCTGCAAGATCTTTGAGAAGGAGAAGAACTTCATCTTAGCCAGAACAAACTATGGATAATTCTTCCAATATCCTTTCTATCAAAGGCGCCCACATCAATCTTGGAAATTCACGTGCAGCAAATACCCAACTGAATCAATCCATTACTTCACTCAATTTTGACTTTCTCTCTATTAACGAACCATATACCTTTGACAACAAGATCACCTGCATACCGAAGGAGTACAAGATTATTGCTCATGGAGTGCAACCCAAGGCGGCCCTTATCATCAAAAATAAATTCCATTGTCAAATGATCTTTCAGAACAGGTTTCTGGTTGTTGCGCAGATCTACATTCAAAACATTGACTGTCTGGTCATTTCGGCATACTGCCCGCCTAGTGGTGAACTCAGAAACTACCTTGACAACATCCAATTTTGGATTGATAAATACCCGCACTTCAAGGTTCTTCTCTTTGGAGACTTCAATGCGAAGTCTAAAGTGTGGGGAAAAAGAAATGACGATGAAAGAGGTAAACAATTGATTTCTTTCTCCAATCTGTTTGATATGAATATTGAGAATCTCCAGATCTTCCTCCGACTTTTGACTGTTGCAGAGGTCAGAGTTGGATAGACCTACTCCTCACCAAGAACATTGCACAAGGAATATCTCTTGCAGTTTTGGACGAAATTTCCAACAGTGACCATCGTCTTCTCCATTGCATATGGACTCTCTGTTGTGACTCCTCCATCACCCAACAACATTTCATTTCTCTTAACCTCCGTAACTGGCTCGAGGTTAAATGCAAAGTCTCCAAAATTATTAAACAATACACTCTTCTCGAACCCACTGACTTGAATATGACTATTTCCCATATTCAGAATGAAATAGTTACATCATTATCCAGACCCACCGGTAACTCTACTACTACTAACAAAAGAAGGAATGCAATATGGTGGACAAAAGAATTGCAAATCAAACGAAGCAAGACTAGAGCGCTCCGTAGGCTTTACCAAAAAGAAACTAACTCTTCACTCCGCACTATTAAAAAAGCCGCTTTTAAAAAATCTCTCGCAGAATACAAGAAACAAATTATCAATACGAAAAGAAACAAATTCAAACATTTCATTAACAGCATCACCACTTCAAATTGTTTCGGAAAAATTTCAATATTATTACCAATAAAAAACCAAGAACACTTGCTACTACAAACATTGTGAAAGAAGACGGTACCCTTACGAACACTATCACAGAAACACACTCCACCATACTTGACTTCCATTTTCCCCTTACAGGAGCTCCAGCCAACATTTACCACTTTGACCGTGACCCCAATTTCTTGGAAATTTCACATGGTGAATTGGAGTCTATTATTGAAAACATTAAACCCAGAAAGGCACCAGGTCCTGATGGTATTCCGGGCGAGATATTAAAAGAACTTTACTATGCTGCCCCAGATTGGTTCAGAGGCCTATTTAACCAACTCCTGGCAAAAGGTGAATTCCCTGCAATCTGGAAAACGGCTAAGGTAGCACTTATACCAAAAACACACAAGGACCACACTCATCCTAGTGGATACAGACCCATCTGCCTATTGCCTTGCTGGGGGAAAATTTTAGACAAAATTATTGCTGAGAGACTGTCTTTTTTTCCTTGAAGAAAGAAATCTTCTCAACAAACATCAATTTGGATTTCGAAAAAAGAGATCCACTTTAAATGCCCTGCAAAATATCATTTCCTTCATCTCTAACGCTCATGCAAGAAACCACGTCACGTGCATCATCTCACTTGATGTGGCAAATGCCTTCAATTCTGCAAATTGGTCTATTCTGCAACAGAAACTTCAAACCCTTAACATCCCGACCTATCTCAAGGCAATTCTTCATAGCTTTTTGCAGGACAGAACAGTCACATTGGGCGAGGTTTTCCAACCTTACGACAAGGGTATCCCACAGGGCTCCTGCTTGGGCCCGATTCTTTGGAATATCTACATCGACGGAATTTTAGACATTGACCTTGGTCATTCTTCATGCATTCGCAGATGACGTTGTGATTTTGTTCAGTGCTCCAGCCACTTACCACTTCTCATCTTTGTGCACTGCTCCACTTCAAAAGGTTTCTGACTGGCTTATTGAAAATGACCTCCAATTAAACCACGATAAGAGCATCTTTTCCATCTTTGCCAAAAAGAACTACTCCCATATTCCTAACATCAAAATTGGAACTCATAAAATTAAATATCTGAAACAATTTAAGTATTTGGGACTTATCATGGATAAACAGCTTTCCTGGCATCCCCACCTTGATTATGTCACCAGTAAAGTTACCAAATTAATGCAGAAAATCAATAGGACAACCAGGGTCTACTGGGGACTGTCTCCACCAGTTAAAAAAGAGATCTATAGAAGGGTCTTAGAAAAGATTATGCTCTATGGACATGAAATCTGGTTCAATGGGAAAGCAAAACAGGTCGCCAAGCTCAACAAATTGCAAAGAATTGGCCTTCTAAATGTCACGAAATGCTATCGTACTGTTTCGACAGATGCCCTACAAATTTTGGCCGGTGTCCCACCCATTGAGGTGACATTACGTTCCCTCACTAAACTTTATCAACTTAGGCACTTACATTTAGACATCTCATTAAACAATCAACTCTTCTCCTACAACAACTTGGAAAAACGTTCTAACATTGAACCTCCCTGGCGCAAACAGAAATTTAAGTGGAGGCACATTTCTGACAGGGAAGGAGGGCACTGTATTTTTACAGATGGCTCAAAAATGAATAACAGGGTTGGCAGTGCCATGGTGGTTGTTGAAAACGGTGTGGAAACATCGCACAAGTTTGTTCGCATTAATGATGAAGCCTCTGTCTTTATGGCAGAATTGAGGGCAATTGAAATGGCCATTCAGCATATTATTGCACATAACATTCTCCACTCTAAAATTATAACAGACTCAAGATCTGTACTTCAAGCACTCAACAATCCAGCAAACTGCTCTCCCAGTATCTTCCACCTCAAGCAGCTTCTCTCTGGGACTTCCGCAAACATTGAACTTATCTGGACCAGGGCCCACATTGGTATACATGGCAATGAGCTTGCGGACCAACTTGCTAAACAAGCTACATCAAAGGACACCATTGATCATCATATGTACATCCCCATCCGGTACATCAAGAAGCTTCTTCATCATGAAATCTTAACAGCTTGGCAGAATCACTGGGTGAACTCCGCTAAGGGTAGAGCCGTCTTTGAGATCTACGGTAAGGTCAATCCGAAAAGAATCCTTGGAAACTTCTTCTTGAACCAGATCATCACTGGGCATGGTGCCATTGCAAGTTACCAATGCAAGTTCTTCAACAGAAGCTCCTCCTGCTCATGCGGTCTTCCCTTTGAAGACCGAAATCACATCATCTACCACTGCAGCCAGTGGTCAACCATTCGTAAGACACATTTCCCAAAAAACTTTAGAAACATCAAACTTGTACACCTGCTTGAAAACCATCAGGTCAGGGTAGGTGTCGAACTTATTTTGAAAAACAAACTTGAGACTATTTTAGACGGTCTTAATGAACTTTAACCATTGCCTTGAAACGTGTTACCTTCTTCAAGGAAGACCATTCCTCTTTGAACTTCCAAACTTCTGACTCACAAACAAGACTTTTCCCAACCATTTCTTCTGTTACCTTTTCTCTTTAGGTTTTTTGTATTTTCTCACCATTTAGAACTTTTGTATGCATTGTTTTACCTTTGTTACCATTTTGTTTTTCTTTTTGCATTTGTATACTCTGTAAATTTTGTTTTTTAATAAACTGGCGTTTGGTCTGGTCCCACTGTGGTGGTGCAGTACTGGGACGCTCGTAGAGTGCATGTGCCGGGTGTTTTTGCCGGGTTGATCTCGTACTGATGTCTGGCTTGCTGTTGGCAGCGCCGATCATCATTTTCGTGTGCCCCCCTAGGGGGGCGGGACGAGTTCTTCCTCGATTACCCTACTGGGGGCCTTCCATGTTGGGGGAAGGTGCTTGATAAACTATTATCAGACAGACTCTCTTTCCACCTAGAAAAAGACGGAATGCTGAGTGATCTTCAATACGGCTTCCGTAAAAACCGCTCCACGATCCTGGCACTCAATAGCATTTTAGATTTTCACCAGTCGGCCAAAGAGGATAATCAGTTGACATGTCTCATCTCAATAGACATGACTAATGTATTTAACTCGGTCGATTGGGACCTTCTAATCAATAAGCTTCTTAAGCTACGCATCCCATTGTACATCCAGAGCATGATTTCCAGTTTTCTCCAGGATAGGAGAGCCAACCTTAATGGATATTCTAAATCTTACAATAAAGGCATCCCACAAGGATCCAGCCTGGGACCCATTTTATGGAACATTTTCATTAATGACCTCCTGGAAACCGACTTTGGCCCTAATACCAAAGTTCAGGCCTTTGCTGACGATGTTTTGATTATGATTAAAGCACCTGCAGCATATTGTTTTACCAAAGCAAGCATGCCGTCGCTCAACATCCTGGACACCTGGACCAGGGATAATTTCATGACCATAAATCACTCTAAGAGCTCCTTCACGATCCTAGCCTCCAAAAAAGTTTCCCGTATCCCACCTATCAAATTGGCGGGCAATAGCATTAAATACACGAAAAATCTTAAGTACCTGGGAGTCATCTTCGACCCAAAACTCACTTGGATTCAACACCTTAATTGTATACAAGACAAAATAAACAGCCTCCAACACAAAATCTACAGAATTTCAAGAGCGACCTGGGGACTTAATCCCAGAGTCAAAAAGGAAATCCATAACAAAGTTACTGAAAAGATAATCTCATATGGTCATGAAATCTGGTACCAGGATAAGACGAAGCAAAATATTAAGATTCTGAAATTGCAAAGGTCTGGTCTTCTCAACATTACTAAATGTTACAAGACGGTTTCCACGGATGCCCTTCAAGTCCTAGCTGGAATCCCACCCCTGGATCTCAAGTTGAAATTTTCTTCCACCCTTTTTCGGCTTAAAATTGGCAACCAGCCAGCCACTATCCAGAACTTACTAATACAGCCACAATCCTTCAACTACCAAAAGCCTATTATCCCACCATGGACTAAAACTGCATTCAGTTGGAAGTACTACGACAGCAATAATATCACAACCGGCACACTGATCTACACTGATGGGTCCAAGATGAACAATAAAGTAGGAGGCGCCATTGTTGTTTTTGAAGATGGTGTAGAGATCTTCAGTCAAGGTTTCCGGCTGAGTGACCACGAAACGGTCTTCTCGGCAGAAAGAACGGCCATTGAAACAGCAGTTGACTTTGTTGTTCATAACAATATACAAGTGTCCAGTATCATCTCGGACTCCAGATCAGTGTTGCAGGCCTTGGAAAATCCAAACAATATTGATACGCATATCATTACTATTAAAGACAAAATCTCCAGCTACGATGGTACTATTCATCTGTTCTGGATCAAGGCACACGACGGTTTCGCCGGCAATGAAAAGGCAGATGAATATGCCAAAGTAGCCACAAGGAAAGATCGATCAGATAGATATAACTTCTAACTTTGACTTAAACTTTATCAAAAAGCTCATTAAGAAGGAGATTGTGGCCGCATGGCAGGACCGATGGAACATCTCATCGAAAGGAAGGGAGGTTTTTACTTTGTTCCCTGAAGTAAAGATCTCTAGAATTCAAGGAGACTTTCTAATTAACCAGCTGATTACGGGCCATGGGCGTCTTGGACTCTACCAAGAGAGGTTCTTCCGGGGAAGTGGCACCTGTCCATGTGGACATCCATCAGAGGACAGAACCCACCTTATATATGATTGTACACAGTGGAACAACTTCAGAGAGAAATCCTTCCCCAAAAATTATCGTGAGGTGAAATTGGAGCTATTGCTCTTCAATCAAATTTCCAGAGACGGTCTGAGAGACATCATGGCCTTGAAGCTTCAAGCTGCCCTCCAGTCAATCAATGACTGATACTTGCCACTCACCCTGCAAAAGACTGGACTAAGACTCTACAATATTTGAACACTGTCTATTAATTCTGTGAACCACAGACTTTGAGACTCTAATCATCACACTCTGAACTCATTGCGTAACAAGAGAAATTTTTCTCTCTTTTCTATATTACTATTTTTACTTGTTTCTTGTGTTTCTCAGAATTGCTTTTGTAACCAACTGCCTTTTTATGCTATTGTACTGTACTATTACCCTTTGTATTTACCTGTGTCGCGTTTTTTTGTATATACTTTGTGTTTGTCTTCTGAGTTGTATATACTTTATTGTAACCAAGTTTGTGAATTTTATTTCTATAAATGGGGCTAGGTCATGACCCTGCGGTGGAGTTAGCAGCGCGGTTGCTTGGCTAGCATGTGTGCTGGTGCACCGTCCGTGTTCCTAAGACTACTGTATTGGGGTTGCTGTTGCAGCACTGATCATCAGCGTCGATGCGCCTTCGGGCAGGACGACTTAACATTGTCGAATTACCCTACTGGGGGGGAGACCGGTTCCTGCAGCAAGAGAGGAAGGTTGTGTTTTCGACTGCTCCGCGCACCGTGTTTTCGGAGGAAAAGTGACCGTCGCTAGCCCTTCCCTACTCCGCGTTCTTTTCGACCGCGCCGCCGTTTGTGAAGCTTTGTTCTGTGTTCTTCCATTGTGATCTTTTGTGTTTTTTTATTGCGTGGTGTACCCGCAAGGATTACTTTAGTGAGTGTTCATCTTTGTGTGTTTTTTTACGACTTCATTGTTTTTTTTCATCGTGAATCTGACAAGTTTCTTTGATTCTGATAAGTCAGTAATGAGCGGCTAAATACCGCAAAAGCTGCCCCGGTGAATCCTTCCACACTATTTTATTATGAATCTACATGCATTTGTGTATATTTGTATATATTTTGTTTTCTGGTATTATTTTTTCTCGTATTTTTATGGCGAATCTTAAATTTGCCGAGTTATGAGCACTTTTTTGTTTACTTTTTGTTTTCCCAATTTTGTTTGTTTTAATTTGTCTAATTGTTTTAAATTTGTTTTTTTATAAATTGCCATTGTTTGTTCTTTCATATTATGCTCCCATTTTATCTTTCCGATTTTTATTTTGTACATTTTTTGTGTTTTTTGGCAGGCATTTTTTAGTTTTTTATTTTCCAGTTCTATTTTTCATCCCTTTCATTATCTTTATCGTTTTATTGTTTATCTCTTATGAAACTTCATGCTCTTCTCTTTCTTCGGGTACTTTGTTTTTGACTGTACCTTTATTTTTTCTATTTTTAATTATTTTTTTAGTTTGTCATGTTTCTGAGGATTGAGAGGGTGGATTCTTTCTACCTTTCCTCACTCCTATCTTTCTTTTTTCTGGGACTAGGTTATTTATTTTTGCATGTCCCATTAGAGAATCGCTTAGGGATCAATTCCCTATCTTGTTTTTTATTGTATCTTGACTTTCTACTATTTTTTGAACTTTATTTTTTTCTCTGGCGTAGGAAGAAAAGTGAGGAATTTTCCTTCCCTTTTCTCTTTCTACGGCCATATTCTTTTTAGATTTCATTCTTTCTCTCCAAATTTTTAATATGTTATTCCTCAATGTTTCCTCTTTAATTTGATGCATCCATTTATTTTCTGCGACTTTTTGTTGCGAATGGATGGCATTTTTATTTTTCTGTTTTTAGGCAACCCGCGGGTGTTCCGCTGCCGCCATTTTCTTTCTCGAGCCTTCCAGACGATCTTTCCCGCGCTTTGGGTCGATGACTCAAGCTAGGGGAGCTTTTAGGGGGCCATCCTTTGTTGAATTTTTGTGCTTTGTCACTCTGACGTCACTTTTGATAAGGGACCAGTCACAAATTGCTGCGTTTGCTAACTTTTTGGACTTGGTCTCTGCAAGTGATTTTCGAGGCCCTTCCAGAAACTTCTAGAATTTTCTAGCTCTTGAGGGGCCGTATATGTCTTGCGTTTTAGTATTGGTTTTTTTGGGTGTTGGGGACCATATACTAAGCGCGGATTTTTACTCCTTTTCTTGTATCATTGTTTTCGCACTTTAGTATTGGTTTTTTTTGGTGTTGGGGACCATATACTAAGTGCGTATTTTTACTCCTATTTTTTCTTTTTTCATTAATCTTTCTGTTTCCGCCTTTTGGGGTGGTATTTTACTTTTTCTTCTTATTTTTGGGCTTTTATCCCTTTTTATTTTTTTGACTTGATATTTACTCTTCGTCTTCCTGATCCTCCAACTGTCTGTTTACCGGGTTGGGGGGTAACTTTCAGGTGGAGAATTCATTGTTTTCCTGTTACGGGACTTCAATTTTGATTTTCTACTGGGGGGATAATTTTCAGAGGGCAAATTGCCCATCCTCTTTTTGGGGGGTAATTTTCAGATTTCAATTCGGGAACTGACTTTTTTATGTGCATCCTTTTTATGTGACTCCATGTACATTTTTCTTACTAGTGTTACTCCTGTTTGATTATTGTGCGACAATAACTATATCACCATGTACCCTTTTTGAACATTCTTAACAATTTTTATTTTTTGATTATTATATCGCACTAGA
>BPLQ01009393.1:0-60951 GCA_021605075.1 Caerostris darwini
GAAGAAGCCTTAAAATGTGGACACAAAAAATCTAAACAGGCTGTTCGAAACATAATACGACTATTCAACTCACAGATGTGAGGCCTCCGTCCGAATATAGAAACCAAATAGCATCCGAAAAACGAGTCTGACTTTAAGCTTAAATGAAATCGTCAAATGGACTATTTAAAAAAAGTTGTTCTATTCTCTTTCAAATAATAGAACTTTGATCGAAGACATTCGAAGCCTCCTCCCATCTCTCCAGCCTAATGGGAAGACTTTATGGTGAAAGGGGATTTATTATGCTCCCCACCCCCTTGGAAGCAATGACATTAAATTTTTGATTCGAGATAACTTGTCGGTTTAGAACTGAACTTACTTCTTAATTTGTTCCAAGACCGTACATTTGAAAACACAAAAGATACCAAATATTAAAATAAATGTATATAAGTTTCTTCAAATAAAATCTCAAATTTATATTTTAGAATTTATTAGTATGAACATGTAAAGAAAAAACCTGAAAATATTAATATTTTAATAAAAATACATTAGATCATTTACATGTTGAAAACGTCCATTGAGTCGGAAATTATAACTGCAGAATCATTAATAAAATATTATTGTGGAAATTAAAAAAAAAACACTTACTCGTCGTTAGGAGGTGTATCAAATGGTTCTTCATCTCCAAATCCAAACACACAGCATAGTATGATGCCGATGAAGATAAAAATGAGCACGAAGATGTAACCCAAAGCGAAAATATACAGATCTGAAATTAAAAATGGTACGTTTCCTTAAAGAAAAGAGAATTCAGTTTAAATATTATACCGTCCGTAATAGCACCAAAACATAATACTAAAAAAGACGATTTTAAAATAAGTTTAATATTACAGAAAATTTAAAATATTCCAGTTTTTTACTTAATTTTAATTTCAATATGAATATTTGCTTGAATTTAAGCTAAACAACAACAACAAATAATAATAATAATGGACTCAGTGTAAAGAAAATTATTTTAAAAGTTAGAATTTTAAATTTGAGGAAACAGACGCACAAATATTTTGCTTTTTCATTAAAAAATGGTGTTTCTTGTAAATAAAAACTCGTTGAAAAACAAATATATATTATATTATATTAAACAAGTATTATATAATAGAAAAAGTATTTATATTGGTTCTTTTTAATAACTGAAAATTATGTTAATAAATAAAATGATGTAATTTTATCCTGGACTCTTTATTTATTAAATATTTTAAATAACTCTCTTATTTATGCATTGTATACAATTTTCTGATGTATAAGCACGTCAAACCAAATAATTTCTCAACTTACTTAGCAAAAATATTTTCTACATTTAAAAGAATAAATAGAAAATTTTTAATCATTCAATTAAATTTTAATTTAGATCAATTCTTTCTTTTTGAGCATTTCTAATTCATTTTTTAATCATTTCCTTCCAGAAAAGTGATTTATTTTTGCGTTTTCTATGAATTACTTGATGTCCAGAAACAAGATTTCTTTGCTAGACTTTACAGAAAAATGAAAATTCCAGGAACATTTTTCAATGATTTTATAACGCTGTAGATGTCCAAATAGGGGCTGCAGCAATATTTTCCTCCTTACATCTAACAGAAATATAAACTTTGTCTTTAATATGGAAAATTTAGCAATGTCCATAAATGTATAATTTACAAAAAAAGTAATTAAGCGATGATGAAGACTTATTAAGACTATATTGAAATGACTATATTAAAGTATTTTAGGCAAATTCAAATTATTTTAAAAGTTAGAATTTTAAATTCAAGGAAACAGACGCACAAATATTTTGCTTTTTCAATAAAAAAAAGTGTTTCTTGCAAATAAAACTCATTGAAAACAAATATTATATTGATAATAGAAAAAGTATTTTTATTGGTACTTTTTTAATAACTGGAGAATTATTTTAATAAACAAAATTATGTAATTTTTTCCTGTACGCTTTATTTATTAAATAATTTAACTAATTTTGTATTCTAAATGATTAAACATGATATTGAAATATTTATCATTTCGCAGAAGTATTTTTAATTTCAAATATTTTAAGCACACTGTAAATTTCACTGTAAACTCATTGTTTTTCACACTGTAAATTCACTTAAGTTACAAATGCACTTTTAAATGTTACAGACTTTCATATATAAATAATATTACATTTCAAAAACAACCAAACAACAAAAGAGCAAAATAACAAAAGTTGCTGTTTCACTCAAAAAAGCCACATATTCACTTGAATGTTACAAGGAATTTAAGATATAATAACTCAGACTTATTTATATTATTGTAAAACTTATGAAAGTTCCTCTACTTACTGAGATCATATGAAGTCATGATTGGAAATTTTTTCTCACCGAGTTTTATCGCCTGAATCAGTTTTAGCGTCTCACAAAGCCACGAATAACTCAAACACTAATGAATATTTTGAATCAAATTTCACGCAGATGTCAAGGATAGTGATAGCAACCTAAAAAAAAATTTAATTCCATAAGCTCCGGGAATTTTAAATTGAAAATTGCTATTAATTTTGGACACAGTGGCATCAAGTATTAGTGTATTCAATTATAGTATAGTTTTCAAGTATTATAGATAATGAAGTAGTTATAAATAAAAGAAATATTTATCAGATTAGAAATAATTGTAATATTCGAAAGAGTTCTGCATTTTCAAAAATTATCTAAAAAGGTGCAAATTTGTTGTTTACTATGGCTACGTCACGATAGGCATAGTAATATTGGTAGTAATATTGGTTTTTGAATAAAGGAGTCTTTTTTTACAGCCCACTGAGAGCATACGTGTTTTTACTTGGAGACCAGAACCATGCATTAAATTAGATTAATTTTGATAAATGATTTCATTCGAAAATATCGAATACATCAAAAATAAATAATTTACAATAAGCACACTGTATATATATATATATATATATATATATATATACATATATATATATTGTAAATAATTTATTTTTTATATATTCTATATACATATGCAGAGTAGGTGCAGATAGTTTTAAGAAAGGAATGCTTAAATATTAAATATATATATATATATATATATATTGTAAATAATTTATTTTTTATATATTCTATATACATATGCAGAGTAGGTGCAGATAGTTTTAAGAAAGGAATGCTTAAATATTAAATATATATATATATATATATTAAAATAAAAGTATTTCACACTAGAATTTACAAACATAAATTCTTCTATATAATTAAACTTTACTGTTTGTGTGTGTATAAGCGTCTTTATATAAATGTTTAATAGCATAAACATATATATGACGTTGCTATTTAAAAATTAGAATAAATGATAAAATTAAGTTTTCAATTATAATAATTGTGAGTGTGTTAGTGTTAACAACATTGTTATAACTACATTCCTTGGCGTAGAACTATCCGGTGATTAGTAGATCGTACTTTTACAAGCCCAGAGAATCGTTCGAAATCTGACAAGAGTGTTGAGTCGAATTGACTATGGTTACGTCACGTTGATGGACATGGTAACTGAAGTTCAAAAATAAGTTAGGCCAGAAGCCAAGGAAAGCATCAATAATTTTGGTTATTGTCATTATGGTAAGAAAGTCATAGTCTGATCAACACTCTCTCAATTTACAGGTGCTTAATTTACATGAATATTAATACATTGCTGTTATTATTATTAATAAATTATAATTATTTTACTAAAACAGAGGACTTTGAATTCTTACAACAAGTTACCATACAGAAATTATATATGCAACATATTTTATAAAGTGATTAATATTATCCAATGGCGTTGTGCAAGTAGTTAATTTTTGTATTAACTACTAATAAAATAATTTCCATAACGCCATTAGTATAGATTATGTGCTCACTATCAAATATGCATAAATCAAATATGTTTAATATTTATAAATATAAATGTAATACGCTAAAATGATAAATTTACAATACTGGATGTAAATTAATTGAAATACTATAGTTCGATTTTGATATCAAAAAAAATTTAAGAAATATACTTAAAAAAGAATAAAAAATGATTTTATTCTAGGCAGGAGGGATACATACGTTGATACAGGTAGCTTAGAAAATTGGAATTCGAAACGAAAGGAATGAAAAAAGAAAATATGTAAATTTTTGTTTATCATATTTCTCCATGAAATACAATTATTAAATACAAACAATAAGAAATTGTAAAAAAAACAAGTAATATCTAGCTATAAAAAATATAATGAAGTATAAAAAACTTCCACCTAAAAATGTTTTAATCCTCCTGTATAAAGGAAAAAATACTAATAATTTTATATGCAAATTATGCTAAAAAATGTTTCATTAAAATCAGTCAAAAATCGATAGTTAAAACACTGTTATAAGAGATAAAATATATTCAAAATGATGACAGAGGTTATATTATGAAGCTATGGAGTAAACCTAACAATTCCAAAGATTATAAAATTAAAATGTGCATCAATTATGGAATTTGTAAAATAAAACAGATATATTATTCAGGTCGTATTCCATTTTAGGAACGTGATAAATCGTCTGAAAATTTTAAAATTAAAAAAAAAATACGAGACATATGTAAAGAAAAAAGGATATAAATTTAGTTAAAAATAAAATAACTTTGTAGTTTTATGAAATAAATATGTTCTTGGTCAGATGTAATGGATTTGTTTGTTTTTTAAACGGGGCTATGAATTAAGTGAAGCGAGTGAGGAAAAGTAATCTTTTATAATAAAAAGACGTTGGAATAATTTGAACAATAACATTTATATAAAGAAAATGTGTAAGGTATTTGCATAAAAGCGATAGATTAAAATTCCTAAAAATTTAAAATCTTAGAATTTAATTACGACAAACACATTTAAATTGACTTACCGAAAACAAAACTATTCACTACTAAATTTAAGTAAAGAAAAGATTTTAAAAAAGAAATCAATTGTACTACTAACGTTGAAAATTAAAACACCTGAGTTGAATACATCTGCAACGAAAAAAAATATGCTACAGTTCAAACATTTCTGATAAATATATTAACAATAATGATTACTTTGTGCTAATATAATTTTTACTCACAGTTTACATAGGGATTTTGATACAATTCATATTTATAAAATGTTTTTAACGGAATTGATGCAGTTTTTTATTATGACTTCTTTGGGATATTTTTAATTCAAATTACTAGTTTTCTAAAAAAAATTACTTAGAAAGAAAAATAACAAGAAAGAAATTTAAGAAAAATTTATTTCACTGAAAGTTTAGAGGCCAAAAGTATTACAAGAAGACAAATAAATACTTTTTAAAAAAAGTATTGCTAAATGTTATTTAACATCAAATATAAATGATTAGTATATTTTCTAATATAAATATACAATGAATAATGTTATTCTAACAATGAATGTACAATGAATATTATATATCTCGTAATATTTTTGGCCTCTAAATTTTCCGAAAAATAAATTTTTCTTAAATTTTTTCTCTTCTTATTTTTCTTTTTAACTAATTTAGTTATATACATATATATATATGATTAACAAAGTTTATTATTTTAAAAATTATTTAAAATATTCCTCAAATTTCTCAGACAAGAAAACTTACCTCCGATCTGGATGATTTAAAGCTTTCTTCGCAAATAAGTCGAGATGTCTTTAGATTTTCTAGTTTAACAGTGTTGCCATGGTAACATTTCTGGCTTCCTCTATCTTCATTGGTGGGCGTTTGAGGCGGTGAGAAACGTAAGAGAAGAAGAAACAGAAATGGGGATCCAAAACTTTTTTCACCCACAAATCGCGCAGAATTATTACTTTACACCCATTTTGTTACTCGATTTGAATTACTACGATTGTTACTTAGTACCATTATCAACAATATGAACATGTGTATTTGTTTACACCCCAAATGCTTTCTTTTGCTGTCCTTACGAATGTTTAATTGTTTTGTAGGAAAATAGGAATTTTTTCCGAGTAGGAATGTAAAGAGAAACGCAAAACACAGTTTATTACAACTATCAACTTTTAATTTTCTTAATTTATGCAGTATAAGATTAATTTGTAATGAAATAGTGATGATGACTGAAGGAATTTTTGAGATATGGATTTAAACCTTAGAATTTATTTGTGCAACTTATAGGCTGCTGCGTGCAATGAATATATTTTGTTTCTTGGAAGTTTGTGTAAAAATAAGCTTCAACGTATTTCCACGCCTAAACGTTTTTTATTTCAAAGATAATAGGCATAAAGTCTCCTAAAAAATAAAATAAGAAACCCAATTTAACTGCACATGGTGAATGCTTTGTGCTTTTGTAAAAAAATAAGTATTTCGTCATATGCTAATGTATTCGAGTAGATGAGTATAAAATAACAAAAATTTAATACAATTTTTCACTATAATTGTCTAAATATCGAACCATATTCAAAGTAAATAAAAGAATTCCCAAAAACGTTTTTTAAAAAAAAGTATTTGACTTATGTTGGAAATTTCATCTACCTTAAATACAGAGAAATTTTTCAAAAATTGTTCAATTAAAATGCAAAGCACGCTCATTTAAATTATGGTTTTCACAAACTTTATATTTAATTAAATAAATATATATGAAAATATTAAAATTTTTATGACACTTTGATCTGGAGTAATTCCAAATTGAATAGTTGATGTATTGCAGATATGATGCGTTGAATCAACAAAAATTGTAGAAATACGTAATTTTAATTATATAATAAATATTTAATCCACATTGCTATGAAACCTCGCAAAATAAGACATATGCTTTGACATATATCCATGAGTCTATCATCCCTTCTCAAAATCACATCATTCATTTGTAAATCCTTATCATCCCTTAACCTTTCTTTATCTTAATTAATTTCTACAAGATTTTAATTAATTACTATCCTGAGCTTCAAAATATTTAGCGAGTGCAAGAGAGGTAAAAAATCATTTTTAAAAATTATAAAAATGTTTAATACTTGTCCTCCTTTTATAGCCCTACCCGCTAAAACAAGGATATTATTTTTCTCTAATTAGGATTGTGACTAGTATTCTGTAATAATTCCGAGAGCTGAAATTCACTGAAATTTTTTCAATAGATTATTTTCACATCTCATTAGTGTTTTAATCCGAGATTTTTGCATCCACTTTGTCAGTGGTATTGAACTTCATTAAGCTTCTTTCCT
The DNA here is from genome assembly GCA_021605075.1 of Caerostris darwini. Lineage (NCBI taxonomy): Eukaryota > Metazoa > Arthropoda > Arachnida > Araneae > Araneidae > Caerostris > Caerostris darwini. Next base: position 7,172 of record BPLQ01009393.1, read on the forward strand.
AACCTCTTTTCATCATTCATTATCTTTAATGTTTTATTGTTTTTTAAATCCTTATTAATACGCTATTTTATTTATTTTATATATTTATTAACTTCTATTTTAACTCATTTTATGACTTCGTTAAGGGTTTATTTAACTTATTTTAAATTAGTAATTAATTTTAAAATTCAAATTTCATTATAAATAACCAATATTCAAATTGAAATATAACACTAAAAAGTGAATTTACTGTTGCAAAAAAAATAAAATTTTTAATTTCATAGATCGCAATAGAATATATGAATAAACAATATTTTCTGTTTCTTTTTCTGTGATCATTGAGTAACTAATAATGATTTAAAAAAATAACAGTATTTAATGTTTGAGTTTATCCAAGTTCATTTTTTTCATTACTATGTTTGTAAAATCGAGCCTGAATGGTCGAGAGGCTATCTCGCTGGCGCTCGGTACCACAGGTTTCGAGATCGAGTCCCGGTGGTGCTATGGATATTTGGAGTGGTTTGGAATCCACTTTAAACCTTAGGTCCCGATCTAGCAGGGGCGTAGCGGAGGTATTGTTACTCCGCGTCCATAGCTTATCTTCCATCTGCACGCAACTGCTAGGTAGTGCTAAGTGAGTAACGTCTGTGCACAATTTGCCTTAAGGCATCCTCGATAACTGCCTTTCCAATAAAAAGTTTCATAAGGTATTCGTGACTTTGGATCATAACTCAAATTTAAACACTTTTTATAATAGTTCTAATTAACATTTTGTTCAACATAATTTTGGTTTTTAGCTTCGGAAATCTAGATTTTACGTAAATAAATGCATGTGAAAGTCTATAAAGATTTTTATATCATTATTATTTCAGGTTTTAAATAATTTAAATTATTTATTTCCGTATCAAGGTAGGTGAAAGTGGAAACTGCTTCAAATTTCCATCATTTCAGATTTCTAAAAAAAAAATAAAAAATTTTTTGCCTTAGAGTGGCCCTATATCTTATTATTTTATCTTACTTAGGTTGATGAATAATATTTATTGATAATTCGATTTTGATATTATGACTTTAAAATTCGATACTTGGTATAAATTGATAATTCGATATTTGATATAATTTCGATAATTCGACAGTTGGTATAATTCGATAGTTGACTGTAAATTTTTATGCTTAATTTTTTTAACTATTGTAATACTTTTTAATTGATTGCTATAGTTCATCTTATTTATAGTTCTTATAGTTTTGTTTGCTAATAAACAAAATTATAAAAACAATGTGAATAAAACAATTAATATTTTTTATATCATTCATTAAATTTTACTATAGATTTCCGCTGCAATACATTTGAAATGCTTTCAATCTAAAAACATCCTTATCCGTATTATTTAGTAATTGTTTAAAAAAAAAATGTTCTGGGAATGGTCGTAAAAAATGTATGGTCCTTAAATGGAACACAGTTAGACATACATATATTTGTAGAATCAAATCAAGTTAAAGTAGTATTTGTGAAAGTAGATTAACAAGGAAATAAGTAGTTATTTGTTTAATACTACTGTGTCCAAAAAGTAAGACCAATTTTAAATTTAATTCCCGGGGATTATGCAATTTCATTTTTTTTTCTCTTTTAGGTTGCTGGCAATGTCCTTGACATATGTGTGAAATTAGACGTCAAAATATTCATTAGTGTTTGAGTTACGCTTGGCTTTGTGAGATGTTAAAACTGATTCCGGCAATTTTTGCTTTTTTTTTAAATTCCGGCAAATTCCCGGGGCTCATGGAATTTCAATTTCTTTTCTTTGTTAGGTTGCTAGCACTGTTCTTGGCATCTGTAGGAAATTTGATTCAAAATATTCATCAGGCTTTGAGTTACGCTTGGCTTTGTGAGACCCTAAAACTGATTCTAGCGATTTTTTAAATGTCTGGATTACTTGAGCAAAGAATTTGTATTAAATTTTGTTTGTGGAAATTTATAGAATGTTGCAGATGCATTCAGTGAGCATTGTTATATCGGAAAGAAATGTTTACAAGTGGTATAAACAGTTCAAAGAAGGCAGAGAAGGCGTTGAAGACGAAGTGCCCTCTGGTCGACCATCAACCTAAACCGAAGAAGCTCACATCCAAAAAATTAAAGATTTGGTGCTTTCTAACCGTCGAATTACAATTAGAGACCTTGCAGATGATTTTGGAATTTCAAAAGGATCGTTCAATTGCATTTTAAAACATGTTTTGGGCCTCAAACGCGTCAAATCTCGATTGGTGCCGAAAACACTGAATTATTTTGAAAAACATCGTCGCTTTGAAGTGTGCGAAACAATTCATTCTGACTATCAGGACATGTTGAAATGCATCACGCCTGGAGATGAGACTTGGATTGAGGCTTACGATCCAGAAACAACCGATCAATCGTGAGAATAACGTGACAAGCAAGATGGAAATGAGCACGCAAAGTCGCTCAAAAATCAAGGTCCTATTGACTGTTTTCTTCGATTACCGTGGTGTGGTGCATCATGAATTCCTTCCGTCGGGCCAAACTGTCAACAAGAAATATTATTTGAGGGTTATGCGTCGTTCACCGTTTTGAGTCGATTGAAGAGATTCAACTTGAATCGCCGAAAGCTTTGAAGGCCGTCCCTGCCGATGACTTTTTAGCATGCATTGAGGATTGGAAAAAGCGTTGGCATAAGTGCATTGTGTCCGGAGGGGATTGCTATGAAGACGATGAAATAAATTTGGAAGAATAAATAAAGAGTTTTTGGTAAAAATAAAAAGTGGTCTTACTTTTTGGGCACAGTAATACAAACCAAAACGGAAGGCTTTATATGCATCATTGGCAAGGATTTAATTGACTCATCGCAAAGTCCTGCAGCAAAAAGCGTGCATATTGATTAGTTGAGTGGTATCCCTTATGTAAGGTGTTAAGGGGCGGTACGAATGGAGGGAGCGGAGACAAAAGAGGGTAGGGCAGAACCCGCACTTTAAAGGGAGAGGGGTGAGACTGCTTTCATCATTTCACGCTCTCCAGCTGACAAACTATTGAATGTTTCAGTCGGAAGCAAATGCGGAAGATGGGGGGAATTAATGAAATTAGAGCACCGATATAAAAGCACAGATAGAAGAAAGCTGGGCAATAATTCGCAGTTTGATCTCCATTGAGTTAAAAGCTTTTGCGCTTGATGTTACACGGGCCAAGATTTCCTTCCGAAAAATTCAATTATGTGGGCACTTATAAGGGTAATCCTGAAGTTTAAATTAAACCCCTAAATAATAATTAAAAATTCCTAATTATTTATTAAAATTGATCAGTTACGAACTTGAGTATTTGAAATTAACGATTACACTTTAAGGTTTATTAAAAAATATTAATATATTACCTTCACAAGGAATCGAACGTTAGGAACAAGGCTCTGGCTGGGAATGAGACATTTACATCTTTTCGTCAAGCATTTTATAGAGGAATTTAATTCTGTAAAATATATTTATTCTGATTTTCAATGTCAATTTCAGCTAAAGAAACAATTATGTATAGTTCTAAATAATCATATCAATTCATTTACATGTTATTAATTGCTCTAAAAATGGTTTTTTCCCCTAAACTGTCTCATATTTCTTTGTATAAATTTAATATCTTCTGAAATATTCACAGACATTTTCATGGCTGCAAATTTTCTTCCAATTGTCTTTACTAGGAAATGATTCAAGCTTCTGCCAACGAAAAATACATTCATATTTTATCTTGTTTTGATAAAAGTCTTGTCAGCCATCTTTTATTCGCTATTCAATTCCGCTGTGTTTTTCCTTCAAATAAAGTTTGAATCCCGTTGTCAGTGGTCAGTCCCTTTGTCAGTGATTCTTAAACAGTTTTATTACATTTCGCCCCTAACCTCTTTTTATCATTCAAATGCCTTTAAATTTTTTTATCTCATTTAATCTCCTTATTAATATATTATTTTAGGTATATTTTGCCTTGTATGAAATTTATGAGAACTAAATAATATAGTTAAAATCTTGGCAAAAAGTAGATTAATATTCATTCTATCTATAAAGTAGATTATTGTTTAGTTTTATTAATCTACTTCTAATAATCTTAATTAATCTTCAGTGCTAGAAAATGAATGAGATGTTTCAAAGATTAAAAATTACCAATTAAAAAATCATGTACAAGAAAAAGTGTAATGCTGTGTAAAATTATTTTTAAAATTGATTTTTTTTGAAAAATATTACACTACACACATGAAAAAAAAGATAGGTAAAATTAGTAAAAATATAATGTAATTCCATTTTTGAGGTCACATTATACACATTGTTAAAATATCGTAACAAAGAGTAACTATGATTAATTGGAATCAAAATAATGATTGACAGGATTCCTTATAAACTCATTAGAGGTAATGGAACTTGTAATGTTAATGAATAAGGTCAAAAAACGAGTCCTCAAATGATTATAAGTGAGAATATAAAAGTAATTTTCTCCAAGTCCTTGAAAATAAATAGTTAATTTTCGATTTTCCATAATAAGTTCAGTAAATCGTAATAGCACGCTTTTTGTTTCAGTGGAATTAGTAGTTTTTTTATGCATGATTTATAAGCATGATGAAATGTTTCAGAATAATTATCTGCGTCCTACATATAATTATAGCTTCAAAGAATATATTGAATACAGAGGATTCATATTACGAATAAATACGCAATTTTAGCTCAACTACCCTATCTCAAATGCATGTTTCTCTTAGAATCTATGGTAAGTTGTAGAATATTCGTGGTAAGTTGTATGTTAAGTATAGAAGGTATGGTAAGTGTAAGCGTATTCTATGGTAAGTGTAAGTGTATTCTATGGTAAGTTGTAGAATATTCGCTGTACGGGCTCCGGATCAGAAACTTGGCGAGCTTCATGGATCATTTGAAGGAAATTAATGATAGTGCTGATAAGGAAGAGAAAAGACAGGTTAAAATTGAAAAAAAAATTACTTTGTAACAATCTTTTTAAAGGTTACATACTTGCGCGAATTGACCATATTGCAGTTACTCATATTAACATCGCAAATTAACAGTGAGAGGTAGATTAATTGTAATGGCACTGAGATCTTATTATAACTTTTAACTGCAAGAAATATCATAATAATTTTGATGCGTGGTTGTTGGGAAAAATGAACAAAGGAAAATTAATATGGCACTTAGATTTCGCGCTTTATCATTTCTTAAATATCAAATCAAGTCCTCATCAGAAGTCTAATGCATGATCCACTACAACGTTCGAGTTTTTAAATGTGAGCACTATGCAATTGTATATGGAGATTCTAAGCAATTCTTAAAGAGATTTTATCTCACCTTTTTTTTTCTGGTCATATATTTCATAGACATATGTAATTTAGGTCTTATATACCATTTCCGAAAATGACTTTGAAGTCAAATGACATTGAGTAAAATTTCCGACTAAAATATTAAAAGATTATATCATTATGTATGTTTTAAAAGAGCGAATTCTTTAATTTTTTTTAATTTCAGAAATTAAATTTGAAATCTAAAATTATTACTGCCAACCCATCCTTACACTTTCTATATATCCTTTTACACCATTCTTACACGAGATACCCAGTATGAAATTAAAAACTATTTCCCTTTTGTTTATTGACTTGCTTAACATCAGGAGCTCCTTTCTGAATTCTTTGATTAGATGAAGACTGGAAGGCTTTGCAAAACATAAATATTTATAATATTAATCAACTTGAAATTAATTTTAATTTTAAAAAACGAAATACCCTAAAATGTATCAATTAAATTATGCGTTTTTCTTTTCTCATGTGTAAGTAAATCATAGAGATTGCTGTAAATAAATTGAATTTTTGAAAATTAAGTATTTGATGCATCTATCTGATTTATGAAAAAATATTCAATGGTTAATAATATATTCCAAATTTATCTTCAACAACAAAGAACATCCAAAATAATTTTCATAATCGTTTTGAAACAATTACCTTACTCCTATTATTACATTTCATAAACCATCTTTCCCTACATATTAAGCTATTTAAAATAATGGCATTTTCGTCTTTTTTTTTCCCTTTAAATCAGACAGCATTCTATAGCATGTAATTTTGTAATTTTTGCATTTTTTTTTTTATTTTGTACTGACCAATGTTTAGAAAATAAAAATAATGGTTCCTTCAAATTACTTTAATAAATAAAAATAATCATTCATTTAATTAAAATGTCGTTGTAATAATCTCTTGGTAAAATGAAGGTGATTCATTCCGTCTAATTTATTTCAGTAGAAACTAAGATCCAAGCCGGTAAAGAAACTTATTAATTAATAAGCCGAATATGATATATTGCAGGACAATAGCCAACCAATAAAAAAAACTATTATTTTTTAAAATATATATTATAAAAAAAAGGACATGAAGAGTTTTGACAAATTGGTGAAGTTATTTAGAGATATTTAGATAGATCTCTATAGAGATCTTTTGCATAAAAAATACGCTAAGATGCAACACATGCACAGTTCAAAATTAAAAAAAAAGGTTACAAACATATTGATATTTCTATGAACTAGTTATTCTACTTAAAAGGCCTGTTGAAAAAAAAATATATTTGAATGTCTCTTGGTACATGCTTCACGTAATACGTGCTATGTTTTGAACTTTAAAAGACATTGTATTCGCAACATACTTTTCACACATTTTCTGAAGTTTTCCTTTTTTTTAACTGCATTCAAATTGTTATTAATTCCAGTGTATCTATTATTATTATTTACTAATTATAAATTTGATTGCATGTTAAAGAATCATAATGATCTTCATGATACATAGTTTGGGATGCTTTCAAGAAAGAAAAACTTACATTTTAACACGCGCATGAAAGAAATATGCATAATTGTTTTTAAAAACTTTTTTGAGAAAATTCCTACTAGTGAAACTTTTTTTCCTTCATAGAACTCGAACCCGAAACCTGTGGTACCGAGTGGCAGAGCGTTAGTCACTCGCCCATAGGAAAAATTAGTAAATAACAAATCCACAACTGTGACTTTCAGGAAGTAAAAGCTTCAAATAAAAGGCGGGAAAAATCTACTTCTAAAGGATGAAACATTGGAAAGCGTGATAGCGTCACCGAAACATATTTTATAGCTGTAAGCAACTTTCCCCTCACGATTTTGGGGTTGAGTAAAAGCAGAAAATCATTGTCCTTATCTTATCAAGATATCAATGCACGGGGCGGACTTAACTAACTGGGACAGACAAGAACTTCACAAAAAAAAAACCTTCCTCAAAATAGAATAAATGTAAAGAAAGACTGAACCTATATGAAAAAAAAAATAAATAAGAATCCGCAACCCTCATACCACGAGAGGGGTCACTTAATTGGAAAACGATTATATTTGGAGGTATAAATTACGGTTAAACATTTGCAAACGTAGAAAAGAAGAAGAAATTTTCGTTAGGAGAAAAAGAATGGAGAAAAAAAAAGGAAATAAAAAAATTACAAAACAATGCTTTGCTAAGTAACGCTTTGAAAGTAATTCTTCTGAACGTTAATGACATGCCAAATGCAATTTTTTTATCCCTTTACAATAACGGCACGTTTAATCATCACATAGGATCCTTTATTTGGTGGTTTTATGAAACGCCATATGTTTTACTTTGAAATGCCCATTATGGAAAATAATGTAATTTAAATGAAGAATGTTAAAAAAAATTTCCGGAAAAATATCTTTTCATATTAACATCATATTAATCAATCGAGTCAAAAACATAAAATATTGGGTTGACGAGAAAGTACTCACAATTTAAGTATAACCAAACGTAAGTAAAGACCAAACGTACCATCTTACCAACCCAATATAATTAGCATAGTCATTGATTCAGCAAGATTTTCTTTCACCTTATTACCTCGTTTTAATTATGGCAGTAAAATTAAATCTAAAACTCTAAATTAAAAATATCAACAAGCAAAAGTGTGTCATATATTTAAGAAACAATTTCGTTTTTTTTTTATTAGAATAGATTAAATTAGAATAAAAAAACTAATATGATTTTAAATTTCATATTATTATAATAAGTCTATTTCCCCTGAAAATGTCTTTAAATTTATTTTCGTTTTTTGATGATATTTTCATAATTAAATTGAATACTTATAAAATTATACTTGTATTGAATACTTTATACTTGTATAAATTATATGCAATTTAGATGAAATTATAGTTTTTGATTTAATTGCAAATAAAAATTGCAAAGTTAATTAAATCTAAATTATTGAACGATGCGAACTGAATGTAATATTTTTTATCTCCTGCATAACCAAAAATCACGAAAAAATTATATTTAAATGAACTATTTAAAAATTAAATAAACGTTTTAATTAGATAGACTAAATAAAAATAAATAAACTAAAAAAATGAAGAAAAAAAAACAATTAAAAATTTAAAATATTCTTACAATAGAAGAGTTAAAAAATATCATCTGAGTTATTTAAGTAAAAATTCATAAGTTGATCTGATTTACAGTAATTTATCACAACTCTTCAACTTATTCAGATTAAATTATTGAAGATTAAGAACAATTTTTTATTCGTTTTAAAAATTTCCATGAAGCTGAAACATATTCATGCGTATTTTTTTTTGACTTTGAAAGCATACATATATTTGAACTTTATTCTTTTAAATACTGTTTTTACATTTGTATTCGCATTATTTGGGCTGCACCCTAACAAGACAATTAAAATTTATATATGTTTTATAATTTTTTAATTTGTCTTTAATTTTATTTATGTAAATAAAATTAAAGATAATAAACAGCCATATCATCAATAAATTTATAGCCTTCTATACAGCAACGGGCTATTAAGGGTGTCCATGAACAACTAACTAAAGATTTTAAAACGCTATTAAAATTTAATTTCGAATCGGATGAGTCTAAAATATGAAAGTAAAAAATTCATCATTTGTTTTGACAAATTGTTCTACATTCTGACAAATAAAGCTGTATTGATTTTTAAAATTTATCAATAAATGTTGATAAATTATCAATAAATGTCGATAAATTAACAATAGATGTTTAATAGATAAATTATCAATAGATGTTGATCAATAGATAAATCATCAACAGATGTTGATAAATCAATAGATCAATCAATTAATAGATTAAATAAAGAATGTAACACAGTACATATATTGTGTATTTATTCAAACAAATTTTTGAACATTCTCAATATATCCCATTAGTTCAATACAGTGATTAATTAATAAAAACTTTATTAATAATTGAATTTATCATTAATTTTATTTATTTTAAAAATAAATATATCATTAAATATAAAAAAAAAAAAAATTTAAGATAATGGAAATTCATAACATCCTGAACAACCAATATTTTAATTAAATTAGAAAGCTTTATAAAATACAGATTATAATTACCTAAAATGCATTGATTCGAAAAAGTAATTAATAAAATTAAATTTTAAAATGCATTATGCTAATATTTGTGATAAATATAACACTTAGTTATTCGTATTCAAATTTCATATTATGTCTTATTTTTATTTTGTTTTCTGTGATAAATTTTATTAAGATCCTTTAAAAATGAAAATCTAATATGTATTCTTTGTATTATTGGAGTGATTGAAAAATTGTAATGTATTTAATTCATCATATTTTCTTTTGCATGACACCAGAATTAAAACTCATTTTTTTTGTCTAAATTAGTTGTAGTACCAGAGTAAAGATTTATTTTACGTCATTTTATAATTATAAGCAAACAAGAAACAACAATTAAATTATTAATTTATTATTTAGTCTACAATGTAAATATTTCCATCATGTAATTTTCTGCAGTACGAACTATCCTGCTTTAACTCCATCAGATGGATTTAAAGAAACACTCGCAGGAACGTCTCTAAAGAAAAAAAAATTGAATGTATAATGTATATATATATATATATATATATATATAGTAGACATAACATATAATATATGTAAATGAATATATATATAACATATAATATAATAGAAATTTGTGCTTTAGTTATTTTTAATTACGAAATTAAGTCGATCAGGTTTTCCTTCTTTAATTTGTGTTTGTAAATCTAAATATTTGCCAGCAGTTTCGCTACCTTTTCACATAGGCAGCTTTTCACTCCTAAAATCAATCCCGTAGAGCTCGCCGGAACTTTTTCTTCCTTCCAATCTGGTTTGAAGACCACACGCAAATAATACGACACATTTTCCGATCCAGAAAAATCTTGCATTATCAAACGCCTCAACTTCAAAAATACACTCGAAAAGAAATTGGGTGATCTGCGTAAACATAGTTCTCACCGTGCCCGGGAATTCTGCTATAAATGGGTTTTGAAAATGAATGCTGCATACTGATACTTGCCAATTCACTGGCCCCTTAAAGTGTTGCTACCTCATTGTATTTTCTTTGGAAATATGGGTTCGCTCAAATATGGGTTCAAATTCTAAGCAGGCTGCCCAAAGCATAATAGGACTATTCAACTCACAGATATGAGGCCTCCGTCTGGAATAGAAACCAAATAGCATCCGAAAAACGATTCTAGACTTTAAGATTCAATGAAATCTTCAAATGGACTATTTGAAAAAGTTGTTCTATTCTCTTTCAAGTAACAGCACTTTGATTGGAAGACTTTCGTAGACTGCCTCCCATCTCTTCCAGCCTAATGGGAAGACTTTATGGCGAACGCATTTATTATGCCCCCCCCGCAACCCTTGTATAATGGCATTAGATTTTGATTCGACATAACTTGTCGGTTTAGAACTGAACTTACTTAATTTGTACCAAGACCATACATTTGAAAATATAAAAAGATACCAAATATTAAAATAAAAGGATGGAAGCTTCTTCAAATAAAATCTCAAATTTATATTTTAAAATCTATTGGTATGAACATGTAAAGAAAGAACCCGAAAAGATTAATATTTTAATAAAAATACATCAGATCATATACAAGTTGAAAATGTCCATTGAGTCGAAAATTATAACTGCAGAATAAAATATTATTATTATTAAAATATTGTTATGAAAATAAAAATAAAAAACAATTTACTCATCGTTAGGAGGTGTTATCAGGTGGTTCTTCATCTCCAAATCCATACACACAGAATAAAAGTATTCCGATAAAAAATAAAATGAACAAGAAGATGTTAACCAAAGTAAAAATGTAGACATCTGAAAATAAGAATGGTCATTTATCATTTCCCAGAAGTAGAAATTTTTAATTTCAATATTTTAAAAACACTGGTATCCAGATTTTACAGGGATTTTTTTCTTCTTTTTTTTCAAATTAGGAAGTGTACAATAATTTTTTTAAACATGTCTATTTTTTTAATTTAATAAAGAATTTAGAAGAGGATTTAAAAAAGAACTTTAAAACAGACTATGGTACTTAATAAAAACAGTTTACTATTTTTTTTTAGTATTAGCGTAGAAGGAGTGATTGAAATGGAACTAATAAGTGTATTAAAATTAATTGAATTCACTTATTTAGATAACTCGAAAATTATAAATAAGAGAAGTATTTATCAGATCAGAAATAATTGCAATATTAGAAAGAGTTCTGCACTTTCAAAAATAATCTAAAAATGTGCGGATTTTATGTTTACATATGTATGTTTAAGAAATGTGAATGTATCAATAAAATTGTTTTAATGGATCTACGACTGTGTCCAAAAAGTAAGATCAGTTTTGAATTTGAATTTCCTAATAATTTTTCAAACATGTTTTTCTTTTTTTAATTTAATAAAAACATTTAGAAGATGATTTAAAAATAAACATTTGCTTGCGTTACGCTATGGTACTTAATAAAAACAGTTTACTATTTTTTTTTTTTTTTTTTTAGTATTAGCCGACTAAAACGGTGACCCTAAATGGATCTTTTGAATATAGGGACTAATAAGTGTATCTGCTAAATTATTGAATACGGTGGTTATAGATAACGAAGTATATATAAATAAATGAAGTATTTATCAGATCAGAAATAATTGCAATATTAGAAAGAGTTCTGCACTTTCAAAAAAAATCATTTAAATGTATTTTGAAATTTAACATCTTCAGTATGTTCAATTGAAATTGAATGTTTTCAATAAAATTTTCATTTATTTTACTTGAGCTTGGGTTGGGTTTAATGGATCTACTAGACGTGACCAGAAAAGAAACGCGTCCTCTGCCTTCTTTGAACTGTTTTTACCACTTGTAAATATTTGTTTCCGATATAGGAATGCTCACCGAATTCCTCCTGCAACATTCTATACGCTTCCGCAAACAAAATTTAATGCATGTGCTTTTCTCAATGAATTCAGACATTTCAAAAATCGCCCGAATCCCTTTTAGCGTCTCACAAAGCTAAGCGTAACTGAAACACTAATAAATATTTTGACGTCAAATTTCACACAGATGTCAACGCGTGACTCAAATACTAATTAATATTTCACACAGATGTAAAGGACAGTGCCAACAACCTAAAAAAGAAAAAAAATTGGAATACTGTATGCCCGGGAAATTAGGTCTTTCTTTTTGGACACGATAGTATATAAACTCATGTTTGTGAAAATTGCAACACCATGAACGAATTACGCGAGTGAGCTGAAATTTTCAGGAAATGCAAATAAGTGCATGATATGCAAATGATTAGAATTTCAAATCCGTAGCTCATGCGTATGTTGAGCAGCGCCCTCTGAACGGCGGATGGATCCGAATAAATAGACGGCTGTAGCGAGGCGTGTATGGTTTTCAGTGGTTATCTGCTAGTGGTTAACGCTAGCTCAATCGTTACTTATGCCTCTTCGACGAAAGAGAGCGAGATTTGAACAACTTACAGAGTTTGAACGGGGGAGAATCATCGGCCTTCGTGAAGCTGGATTGTCTTATCGTGCAGTAGCCGCTCGTGTGCAGCGTAACAGCAGCACAGTGATGCGTCTTTGGAAGCAGTGGACGGACGAGTGTCGGACAAGTCGGAAATCCGGGAGTGGACCCCGAAATGTGACGTCAGCTCGCGATGATAGACACCTGGTCCGCATGGAGCTGACGGACAGTACAGCTTCCTCTAGACAATTGGCAGCACAGTGGTCAATAGCTACAGGTGTATCATTGTGTTCTTCCTCAATTCGTAGACGTCTGCTGCAGTGTGGACTGCGCGCAAGGACTCCTTTATACAGGATCCCTCTCACACTAAACCATTACCGCCTGCGGCTACAATGGGCCGCTCAGCATAGAGACTAGCGTGGTGATTGGCAGCATGTCGTGTTTTCTGACGAATCCCGCTTTAATTTGTAGTACCATGATGGCCGCATTCGTGTCAGACGGTATGCCGGTGAACGCCACCTTCCGGAGTGCATTATCGAACGCCACAGTGGACGAACACCCGAAGTTATGGTCTAGGGTGCCATAGCATATCATTGTCGATCTCAATTGCTAAGAATTGTGGGCAATCTGAACAGCAACCGGTACATCAGTGAAGTTCTACAGCCCCAAGCTGTTCCCTTCCTTCAAAGCTTGCCAGGCGCTGTATTTCAACAGGGCAATGCCCGCCCTCATATCGCTAGGACTGTTCAATCCTTTTTTGCAACGCGGCAGGTACAGCTTCTTCCTTGGCCTGCGTATTCCCCGGATATGTCGCCGATTGAACATGTGTGGGATTTCGTTGGTCGGCGTCTCGCTCGTGATCCTCGTCCTGTTGCTTCTGCAGACGAACTTTGGGTGCGCATACAAACAATATGGAATGCTGTTCCTCAGGCAGACATTCAAAATTTGTTTGACTCCCTGCCACGTCGTGTAGCAGCACTTATTGCGCCGCGTGGTGGCTACACAAAATACTGATTCCGATCTCTTGTTATTGTTTGTTTGCTTTGAACATTTAATCATTTATTTGTACCACTACCTCTCAACTGTGTATTAAATTTCATTCAATTATGACGATTCCTTCATGGTACTGCAATTTTCACAAACATGAGTTTAGATTATATTGAATGATAATATTACTTAAGTATAATTTTCTGACTGATTATTAAGTGGAAATATATTCTAAAATAAAATATTAATACAGTAACAATGGCGACATTATGCAACATTTAAGTAAATGCGTTCAGTAGAAATTAAGTAACCTGTATAAAATATGATAAAATAATACATTATGTAACTGACTATCTTGCTTTTAGGGAACAAATATGGATATAAAGATGAAAAAGATTAAAAAAAAATGTGTGCATTTATAAATAATAGGTGGTGGGAAACATTTTATTTATCAGCTGTATATTAAAAACTTAAGTAAAGTAAAATGATTTAAAAAAAAAATTTAAACATAAAAAGTGTAAATTGTAATAAAACAGTAGAGTTAACAAAATCATGGTATTTATATACAGAAATTAATCATTTTCAGATTATAAAAGTAGAAATATTATAGTGAGTAAAAGGAATTAAAGTTGCATATTTGGATGGGATGAAAAAGTAGATAAATTAGTATTTCGAAAGAAATAGATTTCATTCCTTCAAATATTAAGTAGAATTTATAGGATAAAAACAAATTGAGGGCATACTTATCACTAAGAATAATAATCCTATCTAATTTAAATTTTACTATTTGTAATCTTTTCATTCATATCTCTTGATATTCAAAGGAATGGATTGCGAAAGATTTGAGATTAAATTCTCAGTATCAAAACAGAAATCTAATTCAAGGGTATTATGCTGGAAAATTACAGTGTGGATTCGCAGTAAGCCTGATGTTGGCTTGCCTTTCTTTCCGATCTTCAAGCGACAGTGAGAAAGCGGACGAGCAGCAATACGTGATCCGCCGAGAATTTAGGACTGGGTGGGAAACGTTGGGATATTCGGCCTGAATCGATATAGTTTCATATCGGTTATTTTCTGTCGGGATAGTTGTAAACGCACAATAATTAGCATATGAATGTTTAGATGAAGGAACGCTTTATGTAGGTCTCTTTTTAAGATTTAAACACCATTGGTCAGATGTATTGGATTTGCTTCCATGGTACAATGGTTTCCAACTTGCCTTGCTTAAGATTTAAAGTATTATAAATTATATCAATAAGAAATATGATAAATCATTATTATATCTTTTGGAACTTGATCTGATTTAATGCTTAATACATGATTAGAATATCTACTTGCATCTGTTTGTCCATGTATTTATTTCCATACATTATCCATATATATATGTTCACAATCCATATGATTATTTTCCCTCCATTGTTGTTTTTATCGTGTCCCTCATGGAAGGAGGTAAGAGGGATGCAGCTTCTATTCTGATGGAACACCAGTAGGTAGAAGTCTGACTTCTGCTCCGAGACGCTGAGTCAGAGGAGACTGGGACATACGGCTTAAAGTGGATTCCGAACCACTACAAACATCCATGACACCGCCGAGACTCGAACCCGAAACCTGTGGCACCGAGAGCCAGAGCGCTAAACACTCGGCCATTCAGGCCCTTTCCCACCATTCGTTTTCCTCTTATTCTAACACATATAATGTTTCCACTTTATTTCAGAATTTCATCAACATTTTAATTCTATTACTACTATTAGCTCACACTATCCCTATATGTATCTTGTTCAAATTTTCAATCGTTAGTAAAATACTTTTTATTCATCCACTCACGTTCAAATACAAATAAAGTTTATTCAAATATTAATTCATTAATTAAATTTAATTAATTAGATTTTAGTTGCATGTATCTAATAACAGATGGCTCCAGATGTAAGAGGAAAATTTCAACTTTATTTGTAAAGGACTTTTCTGCAATATAGGGGGAAAAAAGTGGGAATTGTTTTCTTAATTTTTTCAATTTTATGATAAGTTTTAACAAAATATGATGATAAAGGTGGGGATTTTTAAAGTAGTTAAAATGATGTAATTTCTTTCATACAGATAATCTACGGATTTTATCTTACAAAGCTCAAAATTTATATATACAAATTATTTGCTGCTTTGTGCAATGTGTAGGTTTTATTTCTTAGAGATTTGTGTAAAAATTAGTTTCAAAATATCTCAACCGAAACGTGCGTTTTTATTTCAAAGATAATAATCAGCATGAAAAAGCATGACTGTAAAATGTGCTTCTAAAAATACTGATTCAGTTAAAAGCAGTTGATCAACGGTCGAATGTGGCTTTGTGAAAAATAGGTCATGCGCAATCGCGCCACATGCTACTATCTGCGAGTAGATGAGCATTAAAATCTTAACAAAAAATTAATATAACTGACTAAATATCGAGTCATATTAAGTAAACAAAATAATTTCCAAAAGACTTTTAAAAAGAATTTTGTAAAGTACCTTACACTATGTTAAACCTTTCCTCTAAAGGAAAAGGAAAAGTTAAAATCGGTATCCAGAATATAAATTATAATATAGTTTTACAAACTTCATATATATATATATAGAAATATATATATATAATTGTATAATGTAATCCACATTGTTTTGAAACTTGACAAAATTAGAATATATTTTCATATAAATCCTCGAATCTACTGTCACATCTTAAAATCCCCAAAATGAGTTAATTATTTCCATCTCGTAAATGAACATAATATGCACAGCAAACCTTACCCTAATTAATTTCTATAAGATTTTAATTTATTTACTACCCAGAGTGTCAAAAAATTATTATTATTTAAAATGAAAGCACAAGAGAGGAAAAAAAAATTATTTCCAATCAATTATAAAGATGTATTATATTTTTCTTTCTTTTGCATATACTACTACTACAAAGTAGTACTATCTGCACTACCTTGTAATAGTAGTATATACTACCTGTTAAAACAAGAGTATTATGTTTCACATATTGGATTGTGTCCTTTTATGTATCTTAATTCAGAAATCTGAAATTCTCTGCATTTTTTTTAATTGGTTATTTTCACATCTCATTAGAATTTTAAACAGGAAATTTATAGATATTGCATTCACTCTATCAGTGGTTCTTAAATAGTGTGATTACCTGCCGTCTTTTCATCATTAAATGTCTTTAAAATTTTATTTAATTTATTTTATTTCCTTACTAATACGTTATTTTAGGTATATTATATTCTTATTAATATTTTATTTAAAGTATATTATATTATTATTAATATTTTATTGAAAGTATATTATATCCTTATTAATATTTAATGTTATTTATTTTTATATCTTTTTATTATTTAATTTTACTCATTTTATGTACTAGTTATTGTTTTTTTTACATTTAGTTTGCATTGTTTTTTAAATGTAAACATTTCAATTTTTTTTTCATTAATTTTCTAATAAAAATTAATTCTGCATAGTATATACCTTATTTCGTTTTATAACTATCAATTCAATCTAAAAAAAGACAATTCCATATGGCTTCAAATAATTAGATGAATATTTTACACCTTATTAATCTCTCTAGGGCAGAAAGCTTTTTCCCCCAAAAAATCTTTGTAAAAATTTACTTACAAAAGCTCTTAGAGTTGCAGATTTGTTTCCAATTGCCTTTATGTTAAAAGCAAAGTGATTTATGCTTTTGCCAAAAGATTTAAAGCTTTTACCAGAGAAAAAATAGGAAGATTCTGTAGCATTTCTATCCCATTATAAAGGTCTCGCTCAGTATATTTCATTCACTATTTTGTACCGCTGCGCTTCTCCTCTAAATAAAATCTGAGTCTTTCTTCATTATTACATGGAATAAAAAAATAGGTTCAAGGGAACGCAAAAATTTAAACAAAGTGATTCCCAAAAATATCGCTTTTTTAATAAACCTTAAAGTAGGCCTCTGTTGTCCTGTATATTTACCCTTGACTGACTTTACCCTTGTATTTGTATTTATTTGAAATTACTTAATATCTTTATTTTATTGCATATTTAACATCCATTTTTACGATCATCTCCATAAAATATTTTCTGTAAATAATTTATTTCAATGAATCTTGTTTTTTTGGAGATTTTTTTAGATATGTTTGAATATCAATCAACTGCTACAAAATGTTATGAACAATGTTACAATAGAAAATCCTTAAATAAATGACTATTTTTTGAATAAATTTTAAAGAATGAATGAAAAAATAAATATTTTTAAAATAAACAGTTCTTATGAAAGCCACCATAAAATTTTGATTTTGAATTATTTTTTATTAATTAAAATTAAATTGGTTATTAACAAGATTGGCGTAAACTAATTGGTACAAAAATAAACTTTCGTCGTAAAATTGATAGAAACAAATTTTTGAAAAAATACTTTATATATTTTATTTTTATTTCGAATGGCGGGTTAAATTTTTATTTTCAATGGCTTTATATATTTTATTTTTATTTACAATGGTCCAAACAACACAACTGGATCAAAACAATAACAAATAGCAAATGGCAAGCGAAGAATTCTATATTAAAAGTTATTTTCTGTGATATGCACAAAGAGTAAAAGAGACGTTAAGCCTCTACCATTCTAACAATACTAATCTATCAAATGATAGGATGTGTGTTATGTTTCTTGAAGTACTGAATGCTAAAACTAGCCTGAATGGCTGAGTGGTTAGCGCTTTGGCGCTCTGTACCACAGGTTTCGGGTTCGAATCCCGGCAGAGCCATGGGTGTTTGCAGTAGTTTGGAATCCACTTTAAATCGTAGGTCCCGGTCTAACAGAATCGTAGAGCGGTGCGGGTGTAGTGTTACTCCGCGTCTGCAGCTAATCTTCAAGCTGCACGCAAATCCTGGGTAGTGCATAGTGAGTAACGTCGGTGCAACACTTGACTTAAGGCAACTGTCTAAGTGTTTTGGAGTTTGCCAGCTGCATTGGAAAAAAAAACTTTACAAAGCCTTTCTAAAAAAAAGTTCCATAAGGTATTCGTGCCTTTGGATCATAACACAAATTTAAACACTATTTATAATAGTTCTAATTAACATTTTGTGAAACATAATTTTGGTTTTCTGCTTCGGAAATCTAGATTTTACGTAAATAAATGCATGTAAAAGTTTATAAAGACTTTTATATCATTATTATTTCAGGTTTTAAATAATTTAAATTATTTATTTCCGTAACAAGGTAGATGTGAGACGCTAAAACTGATTCGAGGGATTTTTGAAATGTCTAGATTAATTGAGCAAAGAACTTGCATTCAATTTTGTTTGTGGAAACTTATAGAATGCTACTTTAAACACCATCTAACTTTTACTATTACATATTACTTTTAATATCAATACATACATATAAAGCTACTTTAAATACCATCACCCATTATTGTATGTAACATGCAGTTAACAAACAATTTGATATTATTATTTTTTTAATAAAATTTTCAGTGAAACCGTACTTTTAAAAATGCTCTGCAGTTAAAATATATTTTCTCTTTCTCTCCTTCTGTTTCTTTAAATAGAGAGAGGGAAGTTTGAATCAAATTTATATTTGCATCTTATTTTTAAATATTGTTAGTTCATAAGTATAAAAGAATAAAGTTATGAATGAATGAGGATAATGAATAAAAGGCAATTAAATTTGCATTTAATTATATGAACATAAGTTTAATTCAATGTATTTATCAAAAGCCTTATCCTAATTCCGCATTTAAAATTCGAAGTGCTCCTTTCGAGCTATTATTACCTAAATTGGCTTCTCTAATAATACACTCATGTCCATAAATTAAGGATAATTGAGAATCACACAGAAAATGAACTCTAAAATAAAAATTTCACCTGTAGAATTATCGCACACATCTTGAAGAAGAATATGCAAATTACAGGAAACCACCAGACGGCGCGGATAGTACGTCACAATGACGAGAGTGTAAGAAAGGGGTATATAAGGAATGGTGGCAAAGAAGTAAAATTGTTCACAAGCGCTTTAAAAGCCTTTCAGTGCAATAACCGCATAG
Source organism: Caerostris darwini (assembly GCA_021605075.1). Lineage (NCBI taxonomy): Eukaryota > Metazoa > Arthropoda > Arachnida > Araneae > Araneidae > Caerostris > Caerostris darwini. Next base: position 26,994 of record BPLQ01009393.1, read on the forward strand.
TTATGGCACAAAGGAAGCATTTGGATGATTTTCTATGTGGTAGAATTATCGGACGACTGGAATGTGGACGTACACAGATGGAAGTATCCGAGGAACTTGGAATCGCCCAGAGTGTCATCTCCAGGCTTTGGCAACGATTCCAATATGATGGTAATGTGAGTAGATGTTACAGCACAGGTCGCCCTCGAGTTACAACGCCGAATGAGGACCGGTATTTAGCAGTTACTTCCAAAAGAAACAGACGGAGCACAGCATCAGACCTGTCTCGTCAGCTCTCTTCCGCTACCGGTACGACAGATTCAAAGCAGATTATTTCCATAGATATGGGCAAGTATACGTGTACAGATGCTTAGGGCACATTGGTCTATATGCTCGGAGGCCTGTCAGATGTGTTCCACTTACCGTGACTCACTGTCGCTTGCGATTAACCTGGAGTAGAGAGCATACATTGTGGACACCGCAACAGTGGTCTTGTGTGACCGGACTTGTCTCGCCGGACTTTTATATGGAGAGCGCCAGATACCCGTTACCACCAAGAGAACACCATTGAACGGTGGTACAGGATGGTACATTACGGTGGTGCAGGATGGCTCGTTTGGGGAGGAATTATTCTTGGTTCCAGAACTGACCTGCGTGTTCAGAGTGTAACGATGACAGGCCACATCTATCGGGATGCCATTCTTTAACAACATGTACGTTTGTTTCGGGGCGCCATGGGTGCTGAATTTCTGTTTATGGATGACAACGCCCGTCCTCACCGTGCAAGCATTGTAGACGAATGCCTTCAATTGGAGGATATCACCCGTATGGATTGGGCAGCATACTCACCAGACTTGAATCCAATAGAGCATGTGTGGGATATGATTGCCCAACGAATTGCTGCCCGCCAACCCTCCCACCTGTCAACCGGAACTTCGGAGGGCATTGCTTGATGAGTGGTGTAATATTGCCCAAGATCAGATTGATAATTTGGTACTCAGCATGCCTAGGCGTTGTAAGGCCTGTATTGCATCGTCTGGGAGACATAGTCCATATTAACCATCATACTAACCATGTTATACTGTTTTTTGTAAATAGGTTCTTTTTTGAAATTTGCTCCAGGGAGTAAAAATCGCAATTTTTATGAATTATGTCAAACATATTGCGTCTTTTTTGCTCTTTACCTTTTGTTTAATAAATAGACTTTACAAATAAGTCAAATTTGTTTTGCTTCTGTCTCTTTCTTTGCCTGAACTTCATTATCCTTAATTTATGGACATGAGTGTAATAAACAGCCTATATTTGAAATACGAAAAGAAGATTTGATCTAATCAATCGGGCATTTGCATTTGAGCTTAAATGAGAAAGGCGCTACCTCTTGACTTCTGAACTCAAAGATCGTATACTTTTTAAATGATGGAAAAAAAAAAAAAACTAAACCACGAAAAATCATGTTCTCCCTCCTTTAATTGATAAACCCAAAAAGGCTTTCATAGAATGGTTTAGAATTTTGAGAAATGCAATTTGAACTAATATTTGTCTGCCGCAGGCCAATCATTAATATTTACGTACACAATTATTTGTAAAAATATAAAATATTTCTGCTGAATTTTAATTAGAATATCGCCTAGTAAAAAATCTAGTGACGTAATCCGTGTGTAAGATAAAATTTTGGTTTTTCCCTCAGAGAAAATATGAAAAAAAAATAGCATAAATATTCATGCAGTTAAACTGTAATTGCTGCAATTTTGTATTTATTTTTATATATTTGTATTTATTTTCATTTATATTTGTATTTATTTTCATTTATATTTGTATTTATTTTCATTTATATTTGTATTTATTTTCATTTATTTTTATACATTTGTATTTATTTTCATTTATTTTTATACATTTGTATTTATTTTGATTTATTTTTATATACAACTATGCCCAAAAAGAAAGATCAATTATTAGTTTTTTCAAAAACACCATTATTTATGTTTCCAAATTTATTTCATCGCCTTCAAATCCCCTCCTGTCACAATGCAGTTATGCCAACGTTTCTTCCAATACTCAATACATACTAAAAAGTCATTGGTAGGGATGGCCTTCAAAGTGTTGAATCTCTTTAATCGATTTCAAACGGTGTCCCCGGAGTGGTCTTTTGAATTTAGTGAATAGACAGAATTCGCACGGTATGAATATGGTGGTTGTGGAATGATTTGGATTTCATTTTTGGCCAAAAAGTCACAAAGAATGAATGCAGTGTGAGCTGGCGCATTCAGTGTTTTCGGTGCCAATCGAGATTTCAAGTTTGTGAAACCCAAAATGGAACTGACCAATCCTTTTGAAATTCCAACATCTTTTTGAGTCGATTGAAGAGACTCAACGGTATTCGCCTCGCTCTTTGAAGGCCATCTCTGTCGATGGCTTGTCAGCATGCATTGGGGATTGGAAAAAAAGTTGGCATAAGTGCATTGTGTCCGGAAGGGATTACTTTGAAGGCGATGAAATAAATTTGGAAGAATAAATAATGAGTTTTTGGAAAAAATAAAAATTGGTCTTACTTTTTGGGTACAGTAGTATTTAAAAATTAAGTGCCGAAATTAAATTTGATTTTAAAATAATATTCTTGCGAATATATGAGAGATATTGCCTATTTTGTTCATGAGCTTACAGTTATGAGTTCGCAGAATATTTAAATTATTTTCTGCGAACTCATGAGGCGCGCTCATCGATTTGCAACAGCTAAGCAAAAGAGTGGAGAACAGATACCGCACTAGTAAAATAAATATTTTTTTAAATTCTTTTATATATATATATATATTATATTTCATTTTGAGTGTTATATATTTATTTACAATGTGCAGTTAGTATCATTATTATTATAGTACCTATGTTTACATGTAAAACTAACAGTTGTTGTTGTTGTTGTTATTGTGTCTATGGATTTAAAATATAATTATTAATGTTAGATCAAGTCAAAAGTTTTCTCGATAGCGACCGCAAGCAATGGCGCCGCTTCACTATACAGGGCTTCTCTTAAGTTGTCCTCGATTGGCACCATACCCAATTGCAAAACATGGGGAGTGAGTGCTGGGCACTCAAGAATGTGCTTAGGTGTTAGGAAAGCGTTGCGGCAATTTTTGCAGGGGATGTATTCCCTGATCTTGTCTGGGAGAATCTTCATCCCTATGTAATGATTAGTTCTGTAATATCCCTCTATTGGTTATTGGTTGAGCAGACTGCTCCTATAATAATTTTCGATCCTCTGTGTTGAACAGAGTCCATTTTAGAAGACTAGGAGCTTGGATTCCAAATTGGGGCGGCGTATTCAAGCAGAGGTCAGATGATGGAGCAGAATGCGTTTTTTTCAGTTTTAGGCCTTGATCCCCAAGTAGTTCCACATAGTTTTCTGAGAATACTTAACTTTCTCAGAGCTTTATTAGCAGTGTGTACGATGTGCCTTGTGAAGCCAAGTTCAGGATCCAGGGTAATGCCTAGATAGGTGGGAATTCTATCCTCCTGATGGGAGAATCGTTGATTTTGATATCTAAATTAAATGTACCCCTCCGTTTCCTATCACTAGAAAAGACACAATAATTGGTCTTGTCCGCATTGATAGACAGTTTAAGATCCTTTGCCCAACTAGCAATGCGCTTCAAAGTGACGTTTAAGGCTTCCTGAGAAGTTGTAATATCTCTGTGAGTGTGCCAGATTGCAATATCATCAGCGTAACAGGCAATTCTTGTATCTGAATGAATATGGGAATGGATGGTGCTCATGTAAATAAGGAACAATAGAGGACTAAGAACTGAGCCCAGAGGTACCCCAGCCCATAATCTATATGACTTCGATCGCACCGCTGAACCTAACAGAGAATTTTCTACCTCTGAGAAAATCATTAATCCATAAAAGCGCATTGCCTTTGATTCCGGTACTGTGAATAATATGTATAAGTTTTTGTGGCCAAACCCGGTCAAAAGCTGCAGATGGATCCAAAAATGCAGCAACAGTTTTCCTATGAGGTTTTTCCTGGAGGCTATTGATAATTGATTGACTCAGGTAAAACAACTGATCCACAGTGCTATGTTTTGCTCGATAGGCTGTTTGATAAAAGTGGAGTAAATTGTTCTTTACCAGGAAGTCCATAATTCGGCGGTGGATGATTCTTTCCATAAGTTTACAGATGATGCAAGTTAGAGAGATAGATCTGTAGCTTTTACAGATGGTGGCATTCTTTCCAAGCTTAAGTATTGGTATAATAATAGAGTTTTTCTAAATCTTGGGCAATTTTCCAGTGCAGCAAAACACCACATTCCAAGATGAAAGCGGAAGGACAGTTGGATTCCATTCTGGAATGATCAAAACATCGAAGAACTTATTCATGAAAGAGATTCTATTAGTCAAAAGCTCCAGGTGAACAACAATGAAGAACTTAGGCGTAAGCTTGTGGACATCAGCCATAAAGTTGAAACTAACAGTAAACACAAAAATATTAACTCTTAATGTTTCAATTTTTCATTCCAAAAAAATGTATGTAGTGAGTCTAGAACTAATATGGGGATATATAATTTTATAAGCTGCCCATGGAGTTAGGATGCATTTCCAAAGTGGTCTGCAAGATCATTTGTGTTGGACACCCCTGTTCTGCCTAGTGTGGCTTGGCTATTTGTAGTGGTGACATGGATGTTTGTGATTTGGAATCCACTTTAAACCTTAGGCCCTGGTCTGATAGGATCGTAGAGTGTTGTCTTAAGGCTGAGTCAGTCTTCAGCCCTCGTGGTTCCTCGCTAAAAGGGAAGCTGCATAAAATATACACATCATTCATTAAATATATAACGTTATAAAATATGTACGCCAATGAAAATGCCAAATATTCATTGAAATTATCACATCAAATTCATTTTAAATGATATTTTCAAATTTTGTTCCTTTTAAATGAATTGTTTCACACATAAAAAATAATTTTGAATTTAAAAAAAGAAATATATTTACTTACGTTTCAATAAAAGTTTATATTTAAAAAAATATTTGAATTATAAATTTTTATATATTAAAAATATATTCATTCAAAAATATATAAGTGTTAATTTGTTACTGTTCCATATGAATAAAATATATAAAATTCAAGAAGAAAAAAAAGATAATTTAAATTAAAACATTTAAGTTCCCATTTAAAATTAACGTAAAATTTACTTTAGATAATTTAATTTTTAAATTTATTTAATCCTTTTAAAAAAAATTGCAGATATGTAAGTAATTTTTGTTTTGAAACTGCCAGGGTTGAAATCCGCCATTTCGAAGAACTGTCAGGTCATCTTAAACAACAAGTCAAATCACTTTATTAGAACGCCTCCGTAAGTAAATTAGAAAACCGGCTGCATGCGCTACTGTAACTATCAATTAATTTCTTTTCCATTTACATCTTCAAAGCCCGCCGGGGAAGAAGCTCTTACAAGAACAGTGGGACGGGAAATGGTTCGCTTAGTGAGGGGAGAAACTTCGGGTGGGAGTTAGTGGCGCTGTAAAAAAAGAGGAGCTTGTTTACTTGATGGAGGCTGGGAGCAAAGATAAAGTGGTAAAAGGATAATTCTTTCAAACGTCAGGTCTTGAAAAGTTAATTTCTGTACGTGCATTAATGGCGGGGCGGCCAATGAGATTAGAGAGTTAACTTAATAGCAACTAACTGAAGGAAGCTCGCTTATTAATTGATTTGGCACTCAAGATGCAAAAGATTTCTTCATTTCAGTTTAATCTAAATTTCTGAGTAATCTGATTATCGTGACTGTTCTGGAACTTATTACTCTGCGCTCCTCTTGCTGTTAATAAGTAAATACATATATTGTTGCGTTCCAATATTTTTTATTTAGTTTTTATGTGATAAGTTTGAGATTTTTTTTCAGTTCCTTGTTTTCAGCAATCTGTAAATAAAATAAAGAATTTTTTTCACTTTAAATAATGCTATATACAGTGAATTTTTTTATCTAAATGGTATGATATGCTTATGCTTAATTTATTATTGAAAAGATTAAATACTTGCATATAAAAGGGCATTAGACATAAGATGCCTGTTGGATAGGGTTTTGAACTTTGTAACTAAATAGTTTGATTCGAAAACCAATAGCCTCTTGATCAACGCTGAATCTACTACATTTTGCCATTTAGAAAGACAAATAACCTCAAGACAAAATTCTCACCATTGTTAAACAGCACAATATAGGTCATCCTTGAATTTCTTTGTAGAAAAACTCCTGTAAATAAATGTTTGTACGTATTGCAGAAAGTACTGAATACCGGAATAACGCAATGTAAAAGTTGCATGGCAAATTTATAAAAAACCTTCCTTATTTTGTTATGAATAAGTTGTATTCTGTAACAAGAATTTTTATGTTTACAAAATAAAACATGTTTCCTGTTGATACCTTAAAATAATAAATTTTATAATATATATATTTATTAAAAATATATATATATTTTGTAAAATATATACATATATATAATATATATATATTTTACAAAATATATATATCCCTTACTCAATTTGACAATAGGCAGTGAGGTCCCACAATGTCTGAGAGAAGCCGTTTGCCCGATTCGTTAAGGTGGCGGTCAGTCGGATGGATGGAAATGGGGTTGTCTTAATCTGATGCTGCTAGGAGTCATGTGCCTCGCAGTGTGGTCCACCTTCTCTGGAATCAATATCAAACCAAAGCTTCTGTGTCCAGAAGACATGTTCCAGGTCGACCACGAGTTACAAACTTGCAGAAGACAATTTTATTGCTCTTTCGGCCCGAAGGAGAATAAGCATGTCTGTGTCGCCACTCGCCAGACCACTCAGACTGTAGCATCAGGGAGAATATCAGCTAGTACAGTGCGAAGGCGTCTTCACAATTCAAGTCTCTATCCAAGGCGACCAGTTGTGCATGTCCCCCTCAACGGACGACAGAGAAGGGTCCGCTTATCTTGGGCAAGAGAACACATTTCTTTTACCAGACAGCGATGGGCTCCTGTACTCTTTACAGACGAGTCCAGATTCACACTGGAGAGCGATTCAGCTGATCTGGAAGGAACAAAGCACTTGATACCATCAATCCAACACTGTTGAAAGACACCTTTACCGAGGTGATGGAATAACGGTTTGGGCAGGATCTCACTCGGTGGTCACACTGACCCGCATGTGTTCCAGGGAGGAACTGTGACTGGTTTGAGATGTCGGGAAGAGATCCTTGATCCATATGTCCACCCATATGCCGGTGCAATTGGAATTTTTTTATTTTGATGGATGATAATGCACGACCTCACAGAGCTGTAGTTGTTGAGGAATATCGTGAGGGGCTTGGTTTGGAGCGTAGGGAAAGGTCAGCCGGATCTCCAGACCTGAATCCGATAGAGCACCTTTGGTATTATCTTGGTAGACAGGTTGCTGCTTTAAAGGCTCGTTCCCACCGAGGCGAGAGACGTGAAGATGCAAGAGGCAAGCGACAAAATTTTTTCGACCCCTTCACAGCGAAACGTCAGAAATAGCATTACACATAGTGAAAAACCGCTTGAAGTTGAAAGTTGGGCTACTCCACGCGGCGAACTGCAAACCGGTTTCAGGCGACCGCGGTCAGGTCAAATTTTGGTCGCTTGCATCTTGTCGCCTTGATGAGCACGAGCCTTAAGTCCTTCTCCAAGGTCTTTAGGAGAGGTATAACAAAGCTCTGGTCTTCGCTTCCCATTTCGATTAATTTACAGCATGGAAAGTCGATGCCGCCAATGCATTCAAGCTAAGACTGGGCATATCCCTTATTAAAACTCATTTTTGGTATGTTTCTATGACATTTCACCACATAAAACTGTGATTATTTTGGGTTTTTTTTTTTATGTAAACTTCTATGTTGCAGTCAATACATAACCGTTTTGTGCACATGCCATCCAAATGTGGTGTTTCTACATTCATTCATTTGCAAATTAGGCACGAAAAACCAGTTGTTCCTTAACTTTTGAAGGGCAGTATATTTATATATATTTATAGTAGCACTGCTACGAACAGTCTACAAACAATTTAAATTTCTATGCTGGCCGCTTTCCTATTGGTCCCTTACCTGCCGAGGAAAACTTACGAGATGCGCTCCCCAGTGCCACCGTTTTTCATACAGGCGCGTGCAGGAAAAAAAGAGGTGCGTTTTGCAACATAAAACCTTTTTACTTTCACAGAAAAAATAAAATGAAAAAAAAATCTAAATTTAAAGTATAGAATAACAGTGTAATAAAATAGACGTTAGAACTTATCTGCTGTGTCATATTTCCTAAAACAAGGTTGAACACATAAACCAACATCACATTCATTGCATTGATAGAAGGTTTCCCGACGAATTTTTGTTTTTGAGCAAACAATACATTTCCTCGATGCATTTTTCTTTGATGACGTTGATGGTACTAAGTTCGGAAAGTGTCTAGCATTAAGTCGTAAAGGACAATCGCTTTGTAACTTTTGTCGTTTGGCAGATCGTGGTGCAGTAACATGAATGTTTTCTATTATGCGTTCCTTCAAATGCATGCTGAAGTCGTAATTGTCAATGTTTGGAAGTTGCTTTATCCGTAAGATGAAGCCATTCCAAATAGCCATATCCAACAGATGGCGAAATATTGTTATATAATTTCTCTTTACCCGTATGTTGGTTGATATATTGGTCTGCAAAACTGTTAGTTTCGGTAACGATATGAAGCCCAAGCTACTCATCAAAAAATAACTCAAAGAAGAGAAGTGGGTTCGAAGGATCCAGAATAGTTTTCTTTATTCCTGGCTGTCCCTAAAATGGAAACCGAGGAGGCGGCATAAGTAAATTTTTTATATGCAGTCGTACCCAACGGCGGGCGTCTTTCAGAGAATAGTCGCAATCAGAATCCTCTTCATCTGACGTAATATTCTATTCCGATGTTTCTGATCCTGAAGATGACGGAAAATAGTCATCTAAATCACTCTCATCACTGTCAGACATTTTCGTAAAAAGAACTTCTATTTCGCACAATAAACGAAAACGGAAGCAAAAAAAGAATAAAAAAAGCACTACCTACTCAAACAGAAACAGAAGCAAAAACTGCACAGCTATGACTTTCACTGTTTCAGAAACATCCCCTTTACCAATACCCTTCCCTCTTCTCTAAAATAAGAAAATCCGTTTCAAACATTGTCAAGGTCATTTTGTGGCATTCCAAGACCGTGGGAGCAGTTTTCTTTATAGCAGCGCAATGCAAAGGATCGTACCTCGGAAAGGCGTATATATACGCCGGCAGTTAAGGGGTTAACATATCTCATTGAAATTATAAAAAGAATTTCCAGAAAACATATGGAATAAAATTAAAATATTATATTTTAAAATATTAAATTAAAATAAAATTTTGTATTAATATTTTTTCTTCTTAAATTCTTTTTAAAACTTTTAGAAAATATTCATTTTAGAGTTTCGAAACCGTATGTTCCTCAGACTAAGATTGAAAAGCATTTGAACAAAGTCTGCCTGTAGCAGATTTCCAGAAAGGAGATGTTTGTCATAGTCCAATTAAATGTACTAATTTTTTAAACACTGTTGTGAATCCTAGCTTCCTGTTATGTTCAATTTTAGTTCGATGTTCTTATTGAACCGTGTGGAGAAAATGATGCTTGTTTTAAAAAAGTCGTTCAGACCTGCCTGTCTTGTTGGAGAAAATCCATAAACACTCTTCTACTGTTCCAATACCACGGTTTCCAAGGTCGTCTGCCTGTAGCAGATTTCCAGAAAGGAGATGTTTAGTCCAATTAAATGTACTAATTTTTTTAAACACTGTTGTGAATCCTAGTTTTAGTTCGATGTTCTTATTGAACCGTGTGGAGAAAATGATGCTTGTTTTAAAAAAGTCGTTCAGACCTAATTGGCCTCATTCGCCTGTCTTGTTGGAGAAAATCCATAAACACTCTTCTACTGTTCCAATACCACGGTGTTCCAAGGTCGTCTGCCTGTAGCAGATTTCCAGAAAGGAGATGTTTGTCATAGTCCAATTAAATGTACTAATTTTTTTTTAAACACTGTTGTGAATCCTAGCTTCCTGTTATGTTCAATTTTAGTTCGATGTTCTTATTGAACCGTGTGGAGAAAATGATGCTTGTTTTAAAAAAGTCGTTCAGACCTAATTGGCCTCATTCGCCTGTCTTGTTGGAGAAAATCCATAAACACTCTTCTACTGTTCCAATACCACGGTGTTCCAAGGTCGTCTGCCTGTAGCAGATTTCCAGAAAGGAGATGTTTGTCATAGTCCAATTAAATGTACTAATTTTTTTAAACACTGTTGTGAATCCTAGCTTCCTGTTATGTTCAATTTTAGTTCGATGTTCTTATTGAACCGTGTGGAGAAAATGATGCTTGTTTTAAAAAAGTCGTTCAGACCTAATTGGCCTCATTCGCCTGTCTTGTTGGAGAAAATCCATAAACACTCTTCTACTGTTCCAATACCACGGTGTTCCAAGGTCGTCTGCCTGTAGCAGATTTCCAGAAAGGAGATGTTTGTCATAGTCCAATTAAATGTACTAATTTTTTTAAACACTGTTGTGAATCCTAGCTTCCTGTTATGTTCAATTTTAGTTCGATGTTCTTATTGAACCGTGTGGAAAAATGATGCTTGTTTTAAAAAATGCTTGTTTTAAAAAGTCGTTCAGACCTAATTGGCCTCATTCGCCTGTCTTGTTGGAGAAAATCCATAAACACTCTTCTACTGTTCCAATACCACGGTGTTCCAAGGTCGTCTGCCTGTAGCAGATTTCCAGAAAGGAGATGTTTGTCATAGTCCAATTAAATGTACTAATTTTTTTAAACACTGTTGTGAATCCTAGCTTCCTGTTATGTTCAATTTTAGTTCGATGTTCTTATTGAACCGTGTGGAGAAAATGATGCTTGTTTTAAAAAGTCGTTCAGACCTAATTGGCCTCATTCGCCTGTCTTGTTGGAGAAAATCCATAAACACTCTTCTACTGTTCCAATACCACGGTGTTCCAAGGTCGTCTGCCTGTAGCAGATTTCCAGAAAGGAGATGTTTGTCATAGTCCAATTAAATGTACTAATTTTTTTTAAACACTGTTGTGAATCCTAGCTTCCTGTTATGTTCAATTTTAGTTCGATGTTCTTATTGAACCGTGTGGAGAAAATGATGCTTGTTTTAAAAAAGTCGTTCAGACCTAATTGGCCTCATTCGATTCATAAACATCAGTTTTATATTAGAGATATTATTATTTTGATAAATTTTTATCTCATTTAAAATAATGATTTAGTTGTTCATTTGACTAATTTAAGAAAGAAAACTAATTAAAACATGCCAAATAAATATTGTAATTGTCACTGGTGTATATAAAAGCAAGTTTATTACAAAAATAAATTGTTTATAATCTCTTAATGTTTTCTATCAATTCGAATAATCTTTCGTATTTTTACCGCAATTTCTTATAAATTTCAATAAAATTACAATAAACTACAATTTTAATGTGATAGTAATGCTATTTTGTAATTGGCATGATTAAAAAAAAATATGGTCCTTAAGCTTTTTTGTTTTCAGAAGGTTATTTTTCTTCGTAAAATGTTAAAAAAATTTCTGCTTGGAATTCTGCTTTTTTTCACGGAAGTAGCTTGTTCGAAAACACAAAAATGTTCAAAGCGTCCAAATATTGTCTTCATTTACGCTGATGATATGGTGAGTAATTTCTTGTCTATTGTAAAGCATTCTAATTTATTTTATTAGTAATTATATTGAGTCCCAAATTTTATTCTTGATTTATTTTAATAGTCCTATGGCTAAATGTTCATGAAAAAAGGAGACTAACCTTTTGATTTTTGACTTTTATTTCTTATAATCGAGGCCTGGTGACCAGCGCTCTTGCGCTTAGGTCCTGGTGGTGTAATGAAAATTTGTAGTGGTTTGGAATCTACTTTAATACTACTTTTTCTCCAATATGACTGCTACCACACCACACCACATCACTGCGCCTAGAGCTGAGTTGCCCCTTTACAATTTGGGAATGATATGGGTGAGAAGAAGTCTGATTGGGCACTTGTGACGCTCTACGGTCATGTGAGACTGGGACCTACGACTTAAGTGGATTCCGAACCACTACAAACATCCATGGCTCCATCCAATGTGACTGTAGAGATAGGGCTGACATCCCTACTTCGTAAAAAAAAAAAAAAAAAAAGAAAACTTCTGTTTCGGAATCTGCCAATATGCAGACGGCTATGGTCTAACAAGGACTGTAATACTAGGGAGTAAGTTATTTGTTATAGTCGAAACATAGTAAGAAAAGCTTTTTTTAAAAGATGCTAAATTACGAAATGTTCTTTATTACTAACGTCATTATTCCAAAAAAAGTAATTTGATTGAAAGCAACTGCTTGTGATTAATTCATAAGTCGTACAAATAAATATAGCAGCTTCTTTTATCTAGAATTTGCGATTCCCTGTTTATTCTTTCAAATCCCTTAATTATTTTTTCAACTCCCTTTATACTGTTATCTAACATTACCGTTCATTTATATTTCATGTATTTGTTCAGACAGGAGAAGAATTTAGCGTACAATTCATTTGGTTTACGTTCCCTTGAATTCGCGTGTTTCCAATAAAGTTACTATTTTTAACGATATTAAGGAAAATAAAATATTTGTTATTTCAATTTAATCACTTATTCAGTTTCTATTAAGGATGGGACATTTTGTGATTTTAGTATCACTGCGAAAGAAAAGCCCATTTGGCAAATGCTAGTAAAAGATTCACATTCCGCTAGTAGTTCATAGAAGAGTTTCGAAGCTATTCATTCTTACAAAACTGACTTTCATTCAAAAAATTGTTAGTTAACCATTTGTATTCAGAAATTTATTTGTTAGTTTAGCATCTTTCTTGTTTGTGCACGTATGGTTTTTTTTTCTTAAACAGCGACGGTGCTAAAAGAGTTTTACTTATTTTCTAAACGGTTTCTACACTTATGTTATTTAAAATGTGACACACAAAAGTTGTGATATTTTGACAACGTCACAGACAGTCATATTGACACAGCCAATCTCTGCTGTCTACATTATTTAATCTTTGCATAAATATATATTGTATAAATAAATTGAATTGCTTTAATAATAATTTTTTATTCATTAATAGTGATATTGAAAAATTATAATATTAAAGTAAATTATTTTCTTACTAAACTATTGAAATATTTTATATTCTTTCATAGGATAAATATTTTCTAATTTGTATTTATCAAACGTTTTAGGGAAAAAAGAAATGCATCAAGGGGGAAATAATCAGATAGAACGAAAATTTGTACAAAAGGAAATGATAAATATATTTAAGTGGGGAAAAATAAATAAAAAAAAAAAAACTCATTGAAATTTCAGAAGGATGTAATGTTTCATTCGGTAGATACAAACCAATTAATAAAACATTGGTCTTTTATTGCCTCTTGTACTGACTGTTAGCTCACTTGGCATTGATGTGCAGAATTGATGATTAACGGATGTCTTCCAGTGAGATTATTTGTTTAATTTTTGTCAAAAGTTTGTAGTCACCAATTGTCCAATTGAGAGATCCTGAGAGTGTCTGAGGTGCCTGCTAACATGCATTATTGGCGACAAAACTGACAATTTAGGAATGTGTTTGACAAGCATATAGATTTATTGTCGTATCCCCTGAAGAGCGAAAGAAAATCAGATATCCTGGTGCTCCCGAATAATATTGGCTATGTTGAATGCCAGATCGGAGTATAAATACTATTTCAGATAATGTATAGTGGTTGCAACAGATGGGCAATCAAAGAAGAGAAGTAAAATCGACATCAGAAGATAGTTAATATAAATCATTGCGTATGTAGTTGGACTCAATCCTGTTGAAATTAAAAGTAATAAAAAAAGAGGCTTAAAATATTGTGGATAACATATTTGTAATGCAGGAAAACAAAAGAGCTTATCATATGGCATAGAATCCAATACTACAATTTCCAGCTGTTGAGCTATGTGATTAATGATAACTACATCAGTATGTTCTCACTATTTGGACATTTCCATATACGCTTAATTTGTCCTCTGGCTGAATTCGATGTCCTAGATCAGGGATGAATAAATTTGTGTATACATAGTACTCAGCTGTACCTTGGGAAAGCATTTTATCAAAAAGTGTTTAAAAATTATATAATGCCTATACACTTTCTGTATATGCATTATAAAAAACATATTAAAATAAAAAAAGCCAATGAAAAGTTTGAATCCTGATATTACACTAATAATTGTAAATAATTGCTTGTAACAATATGAGTTTAAATCTCTGGCACTCGGCACACTCGGCACTCGGCACTTTTTTATTTATTGAATATTTATATATTCTTTACATTTCATTTTTGTTGTTAAATATTCCTTTACAATGTGCGTTAGTATCATTATTATTCTATTATCTATGTTTACATGTGAGAATAATTGTCAAGATAAAAATAATAACTCATAATGTTTCCTTTTTCACTCCCAAAAAATGTCTATAGTGGGTCTAATATGGGAATTTATAATTTTATTTGCGGCCCGTGGAGTGATAATGCCTTTCCAAACTGGCCCGCAAGATCATTTGTGTTGGCCGCCCCTGTTCTAGAGCAAGTCCCAATTTGACCCCAAAATAAATTAATTTGGAATGAAATTTCACTATTAGGTAAGTATTTGTGTGAGTTAGAAGAAAAAGTGCCTCAAATTATGCATAGAAAAAAATGGGATAACTGTCATTGTACTGCACGGCTGGAATGACATCAGCTTCCATGGATCTCTTCAGATCCCCACCCCCAACATCGACGCCCTCGCCCTCAACGGATTGACACTGCGAAACTACTACGGGGAATGGCACTGCACACTTTCAAGAGCTGCCCTACTCACGGGGAGATATCCGATGCGCTATGGTAACGTTTTTTTTTCACGAAAAATCTTGGGATATTTTTTTTACAGTTTTATTATTTCTGTATATAGGAAATGTTAATCAATGTACCATTTTTCTTCTTCATTGCCACTAAAGTCCCATGGTGGGCTAAAGCAGTCTGCCTACCGACAGATTTCAAAACATGAGGCAATTTATTTTTACGGGGTAGGGTTATCAGCCCTACTCCCAACAGTCATATTAGACCGGAACCTACGCTTTAAAGTGGATTCCGAACCACTACAACCATGACACCGCCGGAACCGGAAACCTGTGGCACCAGAACGCTAGTCAATGTACCATTACTCGTATGTATTTAAAATTATAGAAAATGATCTGAAGGGACTAGGAGAAACAGCGCTTAAGTCTTCTAAATTAAAGAAGATGAGTTAAAACATCTATTAATGCCTGAAACTGTTTAATAAGTAATGACCTGACACGATCGATGTGCGACCACAGTGTTTTGGCCAATATATCGCCGATGAAAAAAGTGTGCAACGTTTTCTGATATAAAAAGGGATAGTACTTTATATAAAATATTGTTTATTAAAAATTCTATCAATATATAAAAAAATGCACGTATAAAACATTATAAGTCACTGCTTAATGTGTCATAAATTTTTATTTGAAGCTTAAATTTACACTTGCGTTATAATTTATATCACTTTTTATTATCGAGATCATAATTTCTGAAAAAAAATAACAGAAACAATCTGCATGATTCTGCATCAAAAGTAAAATAAGCTGGCCAATTTTTTTATATAAAAAGTTTTTGAATTTTTGTTGTAAATATTATATAACAAAAATATAAAATGCTTGAATTTTTCCGGACTACAGTATGGAATCCTCGGTGGAGAAGCATCTGGTCTACCTTTAAACGAAATCATTCTTCCAGCCTACCTGAAAAGTTTTGCTTACGAAACGCATATGATTGGGAAAGTAGGCCATCCATTATCAATTTGCGTACCTCTTAACATGTGTTATTATACTATTCAATCATTGAATTTAAATTAAAAGTAATTAAATTCTAATAGCAAAAAACTATTTTAAACTATCGAAGTCACTATTGAAATATTTTCAAGTATCACGGGTGTAAGACAACTGTTAGGAACATAGTCCGTGAAGTTTTCTAATAATAAATTTTATTCATTCAAAATTTTTAGTAACTAAAATCATTTTAAAAAGGTGAACAATAAAAATACTATTAATAAATCTTTTAATAGTATATAAAATTGTAAGTTAATATTGTATAAAATAAAAAATAAATTAACATCGACATTCTAAGTTTTATTAAGAAAAGAATATGCTGCATTGCATTTTGAGTTGTGATTCCAATGTTTAAACAGTCCAGGATTGTTAATATGATAATAGACGTGCCAGGCAACTTAAAAAGATTAGAGAAATATATCTTTTTAAATGTATAACTACATATACCTGATATTGAAGAAAGACTCCATTCACCTGATATATCGTGATAATAGGCAAATTAAAGGCACGCGTTTACTGCCATAGCATTATAAGAAGATAAACAGCATGGATCAAATTTCAGTGCATGCGAGACATGAATTTTGACTGAATTATCAGTACTTGTGATTTTGATTAAAAGACAACAATCACGTTAAACGGTACAAGTTGTAATCTCTGAATAGAAACCAGAAAATGCTCAAGTGTCAAGTCAAACTACTTCAATATCGGAAAAAGATACGTTTTTTTGGCATTTGCATAATGCATCTTTCGAAACAAAAACAAAATTGTTGTAGAAAGTTTTCCAGTAATTGCAAGTACTACCTTCAATAAATAATAGAAATAACGAATATAACATTCGCTCTGGAAAGATTCGTATGGTGTTTCAAAAGCGTAATACATATGGCAATGCAGATTTATACTATATAGGAATCACTTTGAAAAAATTTAAACTTTGACATTTAAAAGTCCTTTATTCTATAGACTTTATCACTAGCTAGTAGAAAGGCCCTCTTGAGATATCCATGAATCAGCGAAAAGTGACTTTGTTCCCATCCAGGTGTTTGTTGCCGACAACAGTATAGTGAAAGTATTTGCTCGTGTTTTCCTGATGATCCAATATGGACGAGAAAACATAATTATTTATATAAATATTACAGAATTCAGATGGATGATTGCCTCATTGCATAAGCCTACCTAGTGTTTCTTGAAGACAGTGGCATAAGTGCCAACTCGTGTCTGGACAACTCGTGTATTTCAACATGTTACATTCTTGGCAATTTTTGTTCGGAAATATGGTAATTTATACATTTATTAAAATCTATGCAGGTTAAATATTTATTTAGTTTGTAATCAGTTTTGTTTTGAAGAGAAGAACAATTCATTATAAATGAATGAATTAATATTAATATTTCAGTGTATTAAAATATTTTTTTGAAATATACTAGGATATCTCAAAATTGACAAAATGAGGGCTATACACATCTATAGTTGTTTCATGGTCCTGGCTAAATCTACCTTAAATAGTTAAGTTCCCATAGCATTCCATTTTCATTTGAAACATTCTCGGATTTTGTACATTATCAGATCTCTGCAAATTATTTTTCTTTTCAGTGGCATCTTGGATATAAAAAAAAAGAATGCACTCCTACTTACAGAGGTTTTGACTCCTATTTGGGATACTGGAACGGATTTTCAGACTACTATGACCACACTTACTACGAACAACAAATAGTCATTCCAAATAGAAAGGTACGGATATTATTTCATGGATCTATTAAGTGAATCGAAACATCCCTATTGTAGTGAAATAAACAGATACGTTTTTCTTTTTCTTTTACTAATTTTGGTGTGTTGTTTGAAGTATTGTTTACGGCAAAAGTGCGGATTTTACCCTCATATATAAAAGGATAATGAATAGATTTTCTGAATGTATACTCTTCAGCATGTAAAAAGCAACATATTTATGAAAGATCAAATCACCATCTTGGAAACTATGCTTTTAGGGGACTGTTCTGGCGTAGTCTTTGTGAGCACTTAGATCTGTTAGAGAGAGGTGTAGTGTTGCTAGGGAATGATTGGTGCATTAATTGTATGTAGAAAGGAGCAAGTATGTTTCTTGAATCAAGAGTTATATCAGACTAAATAACCAGCAGGTGATACTTACAATATGTTTCAGCTCATTGTGATCTTTCTGCATATGGGCTTCCGTAATTTCCTCCATGCTCAGGACTGATTCGCCATCAGAAATTGCATCTATAATGGGCGAATTAATATAGTAATTGGACTTAAAAAGACTCAATGAAAGGCGCAATATTCGGTTTGTCGCTCAGCGGTTTTTTTTTTTTTTTTTTTTGCATGCTTTAGGCTAATTAGACCGGGACCTACAGTTTAACGTGGGTTCCCAACCAATAGTAAACATTCATGTAACCACCAGAATTCGAGCCTAAAAGCTGAGATATCAAAGTCCGGAGCGTGTCAAAGTCCGGAAGTGTCAAATTAATTATTTTTTCTGGTCCATCATGTAACGATGGAGTGAAAATATACCAGTCTTTGATTCATGTTTATTTGAGATAAGAAAAACTTAAATTTCGTTAATCGTGCTAATTTTTAACGGCAATAAAAATGTACGCTTAATTTTAACTTCCAAATATAGCCCCGTTAATTTTTTAATGTGTGATTAGGTTATGTATATGAATACTACAACCAGCCGCATTAATTTGAATTGTAACAATATATTTAGTGGGTGACCTACCAAAAGGAATTTTGCACTTTTGTGTTATATTTTCTATATCCAACAGTTGCACTAATTTTAATCATCTGCAGAAAATTAGATTTTCTTATTCAGTATACTGGATTAAAATATTTAAATAAGCGCATTTTTAATTTAGTTTATTTTCTTAAAACTTTACATTAAACGAGATATTATTTTTATAAAAGATTTGCTGTTAAAAAAATTTAATCACAATGTATGTGTTTATTAATTAAATAAAATGAAAGATTTATGTATAATTATGAAAAGATAATATTTTTTCTTTCAATATTTATTAATAAATTACAAATAAAGAAGATTTACCATTGCTCCCTATTAACATTATTTACTTTGGCAATTTTGTTGCCATTACTAAATGTCGATAAAAGAATCTAATAAAAATGATGAATTGGAATTAAAGAAATATATGTGTTATATGATATACTTTATGTATTATGATATAAAAACATATATCTAAGAGATTAGAGCAATCTCATTTGCAACATATTCATTGAAATATACACCTAAAATTTCATCCTGCAAAAGCATTTGAAAATAAAAAAAATGCAAAAAAGAATCAATAAATAAATTTTAAGTGATAAATAAGTTCAATAAGAATGACTTACATTAAATATTCTTAATTTCTATGGAGTTAAAAACTAAGTTGCGACTGCGAGAGTTGAATATAACTTAGAAATAAACTTAATACAATTCTGTAGGATACGCTAAACAACCTTTTCCTGTCAAAGAGGTGTTAAAATCTGGTATTAAAATTTTTTTAACTGGTGTTAAAATTAAAAATTGTAAAAACTTCTCTATCCGAATCATTGAATCAACTGTTACTCCTATCGCCATGTTGTGTAAAATGTAGGCACAACTCTTAAAATTAACTATTAGTTATTTGTTTTGTCAATTGGAATCGACCGCTAATTCTCGCCAACGTAGTTAAACGTGCTGCTTTCTATCAATGGTGAAATTTAACCTCATCAAATTTTAAATAATATTTCATTTTCTTTATAAGATGTTTCTGTTTCTGTAGTACAACGAACAATGGACAGCAATAATATTTGAATGTAAAACGGGACTATTTCAGTCTCAATGTAAAATTTGGACTCATCTCTGAACTAAGATATTTTAAAATTAAATTATTTGACTCTACTGTGTTTGTGAATTGATCTTTTAAAAAAACTCTTATATCGTATGTATCAGTTTTTAAAAAGACGCTTTCACTTCTATATTTTAATGATCAGATAGAAGGCACAAGGCATATAAAGGTGTTCATCTATTCTTAATCAGACTTATTAAATATAGACACGGAATAGACTTATATAAATATAGAGAATTGGTTGAGTTATTCGTGTTTACAGAATTTTTTAGATAAATTATTAAATATTTTAATTATATATTGAATAAATAAAATTTTTTTTAATTTGAAAAGCTTGACTAATATTAATACATATATAATTTAAATTTTTAAAATTCATTTTATTTCTTAAGGTACAACACCAGTCACGAACTCACAAGGCAGATATGCGACTCACGTCTTTACTGAAGCCATTAAAAACATTATAAATGTTCACGATCTATCAAAGGTAACAAGAAACAATTCCGCATTTTTTTCAATTTTCTTTAAGAAGATAAAAATATTTTAAAAATATTTAAAAATTTTTTTTTTTTAAATATTAAAAATATTTTAAACATTTTATTATTATTTATTTACGAAAAAAGTAAGATGAAAATATTTTCTTTGAAAATTGAAGTCTCAATATAATAAAAAGAAAATTTGGTAAAGATCATGCTAACAACATTTGCTATAATAAAATAAATGCTGAATATTGTGCTGCATTATGAATTGTTCTCATACTGTTCTTCTCCAACGGAATTTTCTATATCATTTCATGTATTCAACTTATAGCCATTTGTCAAACGCTTAACTAATAAATGAGCTCAATTTTGTTCAGTCAATGCTTTGAGAAATGAGTCGATTCAACAGAAGTTATGACTTTGTCTCTCATTGGCTGGGTTGTCTGGTGAAAGTTTTCTGCGGCCGATTCATGGCTCATGGCCGCTGGTTAGATTATTAGGGCTGAAGTTTAATCCGCTAGCGGCTTTGTTGTACACACTGTTTTAAAAGTGAGAAGACTCGATGATGTTTGTGATATTCAGCATTTCTTGGTTTTCTTCTTCGTGATAAGCAAATGAGGGGTAGTTCTCCCTAAAAGTCCTCCCGGAAAGCACTGGCCTCCTTCTACGGTGACATGGAGTCAAGTCAGACTTTTACCTACGAGTGCTCCATCACAACAGATCCCTTTCCCTCCATCCATGACTCGTGGGAAGTCAGTTCTGCACGCGAGGACACTGAGGATTAGACAAAACAACACGTTTTCTCCTTTTTCTCGTTAGATATTTTCGTTTGAAAAACGATTTGCAGTTTCCCTTAAAATTCTTCTCGAAAGGTTTTATTCTTTTACTTTTTAACAGTGAATATCCTCGACGCAACGTAAAATCAGTAAATCCCTTATAAATTTGTTAACGTATCGGTGGTTCTCAAGAACCCCATTTTAAAAAAGGAACAAAATCAGCTGTCAAAGAACTGGCATTCTACTTTCATGGCGATCAATAAGATAACGCTTTAAATTGGCCTCAAAAAGCAAAAGTCCCAAAAAGCCTCCCATGGAAAAAAATGGATAGAAGATTAACAAAATAAATTAAAAATAGCTAATAGTAGTTCTATAGAAGTCAGACGGAACAAACAAATTTTTGTTTTAGCTCAAATTAAAGTCCCAATATCTGATTTTTAGAGGGTAAATTTGTTTTGAAATTTTGAAGTATTTGTTTCAAAATTGTGCTGTTGTACAGAGTAAAAATGATGCTATCGTAAATAACATTATGAAACTCTAAAAGTTGAATGAGCGAAATACGTTCTTGAAAAACGTTAGACGCTGCTGGCTTTCAGATTATTAGACTGTTGACAGCAAATGTGTTGCATATTCAGCGCAACTCAGGGTGCATCACGGGGAACGTGATAAATCGCGTCCATTATTTAGGAGGATTATTTTCCACCTGCAGATTTAATTGTGTTCATGCGTTGGCGTAGACATAGAAGCCTTCTGTCCATTATTATTTGTCGGGCCTTCAGTTTGGCAATCCCTCACGTTTACCTATGCATAGATTACAAATACAGGTTAAAAAAAAATTCGAGTCATTCAATTGAATTTGGCTAATTAAATCTTACCAAATGCATGTAAAGGCAAATCTTATAAATTTTATTGGAAAATGAATGCAATAATTTTCATCTTTTTCAGCCCCTTCTCCTATACCTGGCGCACCTAGCTGTACATTCTGGCAACCCATACCAGCCTGTGCAAGCTCCTTCAGAAGACATTGCGCAGATGATGTCAACAGAAGAATACATGCCGGTATAGATACCAAATTCTACCAATAGTTATTGATTGCACTACTCTTTTGTAGTTATTTTCGAAATGATAACACTTAGCTTTTTACAAAAAAATTTCAAGAATTCGTATGGTAACAAACTTCTGTATTCTTCTAAAAATTTTAATAAATTTATTCTCATTACAAATCGTTTTATATGCTTATTTTTTTTTATTTTCAGAAATAAGAATTTTTAATTTTATGCACAGAATAAAGAATTAAATATTAAGTTCACATTCCTAGATTAATTAGGAAAGAATAATTTTATAAACAGCATTGCTGATGTTTATTTGAAACCGGATTACAAATTTTTATAATTTTTTCCATTGTCTTTAATTTTTTCTGTAATGTGCAGGTTTGGAAACCAGATTGCAACTGTGTGTGGTTGATTGAGATACTTGAGGTCATGGTTGGAGAACTCACAGCTTTATTGAGACACGCACAAACACCACACACTTACAATTAGAGACATACACTATTTACCAATTTAAAAACAGATAATTATAGATTCGTAGAAGGACTCCACTTTTAATTCAAAAACCGGATACTCGACTACGCGCGAAAGGCACTTCCTCTCTGGGTGAGAGTCTGTTGTCACTGCAACTATCTTATTTCATTCGTTCGGTGGTTCTAATTTTCTTATTAGCCGCAGTTTTCAGGTCCGAGATGTATTAATCAATCCATTCAGACATTTATTAAATATTCTTTATTTACAAATAATATATACATGGTTGATGGTAACAGCTCATCTGGAAGACAACAGCTCATCTCTTCTACTAAGCTGGATAGTTTAAGAAAGTAACTGATCACGAAGCAATCATCTGCTCGACTTAGAAATGAAATAAAAAAATTGAATGTGAAAAAACATAATTAAAAAAAAAATTACAGAAAATACTTGATATGTAGAGAGGGGAAAAAAAACAGCTCATCTTACAGGCAACAACGCAACTGCGAGTCCAGAATTAAAACCGATCTTTATAAGACTAACAACGTGACGCTGGGTAGCGCTGCTAAAGCATACAAACTTCAACATCTGTAGGTCAATTAATGCGTAGGGATGCGCTAAATATATTTCCTTTCGGGATGAGAGATGATATACTAAACGTTTCTCAATGAGAGAGCAGGTTGCTCTGTACTTTCTCTCGGTTGAGAGTCTCGAGACCGACTGACTATTTATCCTGAACGTCAGGGGGCTCTATGGGTAGTGTGTAGGAGGAAGCGCTATTATATTACTGCATTTCAAGAAATAAGTCATGAGAATGCTCCATTTAATAAGTATAATCAAGACTTTCCGATTGTAAAATGCAAAAAGGAAGTTAATTTAAAATCAAAACAAATATCAGTGTGATGGTAAATAATGTTTTGACGGCCTGATAATAACCATCTACGTTATATAACTGTTCGATAGATAAGTATTCTTATATATATGTATATATATATATATATATACACTCAAGAGCCAAAACATTAAGTAATTTTATGGTTTCTTTGCAGATTCTGACACGCTCCGTCTTTTGGTGTTCTGTTAAATTATGGGGGACCCAACGACAAATAATTTTTTCATATACAGTTCTTCATGAATAATTCTGTGTATAGCTGTGGATACAATGTTAAGTTTCTTCTGTATCATTTGGTAAGTTCAGCGATTATCATCGACTAGCATTTTTCGTATGGCCGACACATTTTCTGGAACTACAGCTGATGAAGGTCTTCCTTTGTGTTCTTGATCCAGCAAAGAACTTCGACCTCTACGAAATTCTGTAAACCACCTAAATACAGTAGCAAGAGATGAACTTCGTCTCTATATGTTAATTGTAGACGTTGAAGGCCTTCTTCTCACTCCACTTTAAAATCATAGAATATCATAGAGCTATAATGCTCTCACGTCAATTCCATGTTCCTCTCTTCCAAAATCTATTCTACGACAGCTAAATTGCAATTGGTGCCACAAATTATCGTCTGCGGCCATAAAAGATTTCAACTTTACAAATTTAACGAATATTTTTTTCCTGCGTTTGTCGTCTGCCACTGTCTCAAACGTTTCAGAGTTACCCTCGTATTATTATTATATTCATTTAGGTCTGATCTATACATGAATTCCATAGGTTTCACGGCTACCAAAAATATAGCAGCCTGAGATAATTGTTTGATCATCTTAATATTATGAACCTCCGATAGCGTTCATAATATGATTGGTTTCAAAGAAGAAGGATCTATGCACGGCTCTTGGTCTAGTTGTTATGAGTACAGCAGTCTAGCAAGAGGGGAATCATGTGTAAATAAGCTAAAAATGTCGGCTGCAAGGAATGAGGAGGCTTGACGTAAATTAAAATATCTTGTGTAAAAAGGCAAAGTCGAAAATATCTTCTAATTAGTGATAGATTTACTCGACATGCAAATAAGCGGCTGTTACTCTAAATGAGCTGCAGAAAGAAAACCACCTTTGCAGATTTCGAGGAATATGAGTTTAACTAATTATTTATGAGTTTAACTAATGATCAAAAAGGAATAGTTATGATATGTAAAAGATTCATTCAAATATTCATGAATCTTTCATTGACGCAGCCTAATGGCTGGTGTTCTGACCTTTAGTACCACATTCATTAATTTCGAATCTTGGCTTTAGTATGGATATTAGTTACTGTTTCGGAATCCAAGTTACACTTTAGGTCCCTGAGTAATTAGCCTTCAGTGTGCAAATATTTACCTAGTATGACAATCGGAATAATGCATTCGCTTAGACTTTTCCGTTACATATTGTTTTCTGTCTAAATTTAATGAATTTCCTAATTCTAGATTGCGCTGTGTCTAAAAAAACTGCTTTCTTTAACAATTATCACACAGGACAATACAGTTGTTACACATTCATTAAAAGTTTCTGCATATTAGTTATGTCGCGGGTTGGAATACTCGTTAAATCAATGCAATAAATTGAAATGATAAGTTTTTCATTATTCAGATGTTATATAAAAATGAATACAAAATATATACTATATGAAAAACCTTTTAATGTGTTATATTTGTCCAGATTGCAGTTAAGCTTCAACTTCATTTTAATACTTGGGGCACAACAATTAAAGTGACTTTTTGCAAGTTCACATAAGATTGATAAAATTTATTACTGTAAACCACACAAGGTTTAATATCGAATTTATCAGTCCCAAAATATATACTTTTTTGAATAATTTTGCACAAAATAACATAATATGTATCTTTATGGGATTGATTATTCTTTGTAATATTTCCTTCGAAACATTTTTATAAAAATCTAAGAAACACATATATGCTATAAAACATGCAAAATTATATTTAGTTTGCAATAAAAAAAAATTATTCTTGGCAATTTCCTATCATTCCTAAGTACGTTCAACGAGCAAAATACAAAAAAATCTTATTTAATTATCGAATTGAGAATTTTTGTAAAAAAAAATTATATATAATTATTTAATTTTATATCATTTTTTTTTATAAATCGTTGAATGAAATTGTCGTCTTACCCTTCTACAGAAACCGTGAGCTATTCTGAAGTTCGGTAAAACTTGTCTGTAAATATTTGAACAGCGAAAAATATAAAGTCAGACCATAGCCAAATTTTCAAAATTCTTGATATTGCTGCGTCTAATAATCTAAGAAAAATACATCTAATGTGTACTTTAAATCTGTCATCATAAACATATCATTTCACTCAATCTCATTCACTTGCATATATAAACGACAATAAATCCTAAATTGTATATAAAACTTTTTCCCTAATAAATAGAAATTTAATTATCCATGAATATATCTACTTATCATGTTAATTTCTAAGAAAAATTGGGTTAGATTTCTAAACTTTATATGTCATTAAATTGTAATTTTTAACAAGTACAAAAACTGCTAATGATATATGATGACATGTTTTTAAGTATTCTGCATGAACTATGATTTTAAAGACAGCAGCAGAAAGAAATGTAAGTTGAGGGTGAAAATATCATTAAAAAATGCAATTGAAGGGAAAGTATATGGAACATGCAAAAACATATTGAATATGTTATTGTAACTTAAATAATTAATAAAAATATTAATAAAAATTAAACTATTTGATTTTTCATATTAAAAGTTGAAAAGTTAAAACAAAAAAATGAATGCATTTAATTAAGAAATTATGTTAAACAAAATGAAAGTGAAGAAACTATAAATAATATCAGGACATTAAGAATGGGAGAAATGTATGAGAGTCCTAAGCCAAATCTTTTTGAAAGTAACTGCTTGAATTAAATAGAATAAAATAAGTGGTCGTCCTAATACAACAATAGTATGGGCGTACCTGTGAAGAGATAACACATATTCCTCGGCATCATTCTGCAGAGCTCCTAATTTTACACCCAAAATGGATTCTAAAAAAGAAAGCATGAATGAATATTTGGTTTGGCCAGAGAAATCTTTCCATCCATGGAATCTATATGTGAAAAAATTGATTCCACCCAATAAATATTTATTTTTTTGCAATTTAAAATAAAGACTTTTGAAAATACAGTTTGGATGCTTTCTCATAAAACATAAATTTGCTGATTTCCTTACATTCAGTATATACTGTAAGGGAAATCGTAACCACAAAATGAGACTCTGCATTATGCCAGGTAAATTTCAGTAATTTTTTTCTTTAATTTCTCCCATTAGTGAGGGAGGGGGAAGATGTAAGTGGCAAGCCCTGTCTTTCAAGTGAATTGATCACTAAAACCACAGAATTGACCTCAGAAATCGCATCATTAAGATTCACTTTACATTTGCAATTACGGAAGCAAATATAATTATTTACAGTTAGTGCTGCAAGTTTCTTAAGATAAATTCAAGAAGTTTTCATTACAATAGAAATGATTTAAAGATCATTTAAGACCTTGTATATTACAAAGCAGATTGATTGTACTTTAAAAGGGGAAATGCCAGGGCAAAGAAAAAAAAGAAAGTCCAAAAAAGAGTTGGATTGATGAAGTGGAAAATGATCTGGAGAACCTAAGGATCACAAATCGGAAACCCCAGCTCTGGCAGACGTCTATAAATTCGTATTGCTAGGAAGGTCATGGTCCAACATGCACTGTATGGCCGGGAAGTTAGTTAGTTAGTTAGTTGAATTTATTGTAGGTTTGACCGACTCATGGCTAAGTGGAAACGTAGGCCAATGGTGAGCATTAGGGCAGAGGTTCAATCCACTGGACGCTTTGTAGATGCTGTTTCAAAAAACGAAGTGACTCGATGGCGTTTATGATGTTCACAGTCTTTACTCGGTAATTTTTGTCTGAACTCTGTTAGCAGCTAAGATCAGAAAACGATGAAGTAAGCTGGATTTTTGGAAAATATTTGCCATATAACCATATTAGTTTTATTTCTAAAGGAATTTGAGTGTCACATTAAATTATTTTTAGTGACTTTATTGTAATATATTGTTTTTTCACTTTAATTATTTTTATTTGGCACAAAGCAGTAGATTTTTTTTTTGTTTAGTATCGACAGATGCATCTCGTCTTCCACTTATGCATGTCTGGAGAGGTGAAGACATTTCTTTTGGCACTACATTAGAGATAACCTTCCCATAGGTACAAAACAATTTTATACACATTGTCACAATCGCCATCGAGTCTTCTGTTTACTGAAACAGTGAGTGAATCTAATGCCATCAAACCCGAATTCCGCTGTCTATGTTATTATTGAACCCCGAGACGGGATTTTCTTTTCTCCCCACTCCACCCCCCCCTTACCTAAGGCTATGTGAATTATGTACGTATGTATATGTACCTATGTACCCCCTACCATTTACACTGGTGTGAATGGAACATAGTTGGCCTTATGTAAACAGCCGATGGGTGTGAGTCTGAATGGCCGAGTGTCTAGCACTCTGTGCCACAGGTTTTGGGTTCCAGTCCCTGAGCTGCCATGGGTCTTTGTAGTGGTTGGGAATCCACTTTAAGCCGTAGGTTCCAATATCATCACATCAGAAGTTGCCCCCCCCCTTTCCCTCCATGCATGAGTGGATTATCCATCCCTTACTGCAGGGCTCTGTGGATTAGTCACACCAATACATAACAGCAACCGATAGGTGTTGAGGGGGATGATAGTGCCTATATTTGAACATATATTTGAAAATGGAGAATATATTAGCGATATGTAATGCATTTTTTTTGGTAGGACAACGTATGTCGAGTTCTGCTAGTTTAATAAAAAAAATTATATCGATCGAAGCAGTCCTGCACCTTTTATTCTATTTTCCAGCAACAACACGATTTATTTTGTTGAACGCAATTTTAAACTGAAACATGTGTTTTGGCAATGAATATCGCTGAAATAAAAACTTAAAGCAGATAGGGCATTTTCAGCCACGTTAGATATTCGCAAAAGTTTACGGTTTTCTCGTTTCTTGGATTTGGTGAATCTTCAACTTTATATCTTGCAGGAAAGATAGTACTTACTTAATTACATAATAAGATAGTACTTACATAATCATGACCATATTTTCAAAGAAAAATAATTCCATCAAAAAGTATTATTTATAGTTAACGACATAGTTCAAGAAATCATTATATTAATGCTTATGCAATGATTATTGCGATAATGAATGATGTGTCATATTTTCAGTTAAATTTTAAGATGTTTAATTCTAATGTATGTTATATTATGAAAAAATCTTTTTTTAAAGCTGCCTTGAATTGATCGAAATGATAGAGACGAAATTAAGGAACCAATACAAAGTTGAAATTGCAAAGAGTACTTAGGATTGTACTTAGAATATATGGCGGTTTCCATTAGGTCTGGTAGCTGTCTGCAGAAATATGTTTGGCTTAGAATCGTTGTACAGAGTCCCCGGAAGGAGTTTAGCTTTTTGCTTTCTGAATTAATCGGTAGCAGGTGAATTTTGCAAAAGGTTTACTCAAAATATAGCTGCTTTAAAACTATTGGAAAATTGTTTCATTTGTTGTAATTCCAATATTAGAAAATGGTGTTTGTTAAAAAACACTTCAATTTGTCCTTAATATTGATTAAAAGGGAATTACACTTGGAAATACTCACAAAGAAAGGAAATAAATTTGTAATACTCTTTAATAACATGGATTTTTTAAATTACCTGCTTCTGTACAATGCATCTGGTGAAAAAATGTATTATTAACTGAAGGTTATTATTGCAAAGACATTTTATTTTTCTTTCCAATTTCTAAGACAATACCCAAGTAGAAGCCATATTCTTTGTGTAGAACAAATTAATAATGCTTTTGCTTGTTTCTAAGATATGCTTTTATTATTTCAACATTTTTCAAGAATTATTTAAAGTATACAAACATTATACTTAAGTTATAAACAGGAAAAAAGCACCAAGAAATGTTTTTAATTTTAAGTATTTATTGCCTTCATATCTGTGAAATTGAAGAAAGGCCTTAATTATGGAGATGGCTCAATGTTAAAAGAATACTTGAATGAAAACTACATTATAGAATTGGCTTATTTCCCTTAAAATTACTCTGATTTTTAATATTATTCAAAAATAAGTAGTAACATTGCAATGTTTAGTATATTCGTGATTGCAACTCCTCCTTTACACAATATATGTTACTCTCTTTTATTTTCAATAGATTCATGCATCATTTTATCTTATAAATCAATGTAATGCCAGACTAATCATTTGTCTCTGGAACTTTTGGGAATAATCTGAACAAGTCGTTGCTTTTTTTAGTTTCTGAGTTTAGACAATTATGAACATTTAAGCAACTTTAAAATTAAATTATGTGCAATGTCACTGGTGTAGCGTGAAACATATTCCTGACTGCCTTGCTCATAAACGTAACTCAACCCAACTTCACTGGTTCCAGGGTCTCCGTCGGAGTTGTCAAGTGGGATGACGTAAGTAAGCGTTAAAAACTAGGACCTTTAAAGAGAACAGAATAAAGATTTAGGCTATACTTAACTGAATAACACGCAAAAGAGTCGAGAGGGAACCCTCTATTCATAGCACCTACCTAAATATATGTTTCGTCCGCACTCTGAATAGTTCACTCAACAATTAAAAGGCTCAGTTTTTACGAAATTTAGTTTCGAATTCTTACCATAATCACACGTGAAACTGGTTGAAATAAAATATTAGATCTCGCATTAGGTTTTTGAACCCATTCATAAGTATAATATTAAAAATATTTTTTTTTTTTTTTTTTTTTTTTTTTTTAGTTTTTTTTAAATTTTAAATAAAATAAATTTCATTTCTATTGAATAATATTTCAGACAACAGATTAAAAAAAAATTATTTTTTACGAATGAAACGTCACCAGAAAACTGCACCTGATTCGTGACTCATTCACTGGTGTGAGTGAATGCAAATCAGAATTCGTCACACATGCAAATCAGAAATTATCATCAACACATCGCACATGCAAATTAGAATTCGTGGGTGGGGAGGGAACGCCTAATATAAATTGATATAAATAGAAATGCTTGGTGGTGATTCTGTGAATAAACTCACTGAAATGCCTCGGTTTATACTAGACCTATAACGGTTTCAAGAAGAGATCCACTTTAAGATTCATAAGAACACTTTAACTTTTATTTACAAGCATTACACACACAGACATATATATACATATACAGAATTCTGGGTATTAAAAATTATTCTGTACAACGAAATGGAAATTAAAGAATTAAATTTGATACACAAGTGCAGAAAGCCCTAGTATAGATCTTTTAACTCAGTGAATATGACAATTATTATCTCCTGCTTTTGGGGGTTTTTTCGGTTCACAAAATATGTTCCCTTAGACTCTTATCTAGCAACGAAGGAGGCGTGTCTGGAAAGTAAAGCACATGGCAAGTAGGTAAGATCACTTCGGAATAGGTACCCACACGATGAGGTGTTGAACAGAATGTAACGTCTCAGCCTATATTAGACTTATAACGGCTTCAAGAAGAAGGTCCCTTTCAGTTTCATGAGAACACTTTAATTTTTATTTAAAAGCATTATATATATACAGAACTCTGGGTAATTACAAATTATTACTTACAAAAAAATGAAAATTAAAGATATCAATTGATTCACATGCTCACTTCAGAGTTATCGAGTCTATGACAAATCTAATGCACCCGGTCTAAGGCAGATGTTAATTATCACACGGTATGAAACAGGAAACCACAAAGAGCTCCTTTTGTAAACAAGCGGAATCTCCAGTGGAATCTTGTTCAGTCACTTCAGAGAAAAAGAGGAATAAAACAACTCTGCTTGTCGACTCATCACTCTTCTACTCCAAAACTCTCCTTTTAAGAAAATCCATCAAGAGGGCAGCGGGGGTGGGGTCAACTTACCTCACTTCTGATTGGAGTGGACATAACCACAGCCCATGGTCTATCTCCCATCACGATGCAGCAACTCATGGTGTAGCCCATATTCCATTTGTAATTATATCGACCTGTGAAGGTCGCATAAACAATCGCTAATTTCATGAGAACTCACTATCCATGACACTAAATATCTGCTGTCAGATTTGAGTTGCAGGTTGTTCTCATTAGAACAGAACTATAATTGCATGTAGTATTAATATCCACGATACTGCTTATCTGCTGTCAGATTTGAGTGATAGGTTGTTATTCTGCACTGGTTAAATAATATACATTCCTCTCTCCTGGAAACGGAAATGCTATATCTATTCTTGTGGGAGAAATGCTGCATTCTATATGAGCGCCCAATTCTGGCTATTATCCCTGAAATAATCTTTCCTTTTGTGCTCATTAGGATGTGGCAACGTTCAACATATGGGTCTTTGAAGGTAAAAAACAAGTTTTTATAAATCGTGAATAAGATACTCAGAATATCAGCTGCAAGAAATGAGTTTTACATTTTAAATGACTTTAAAAAATGTTATATAAAGTTGGAATTTATTGGGCAAACTATGTTGGGATGTTTTTGGGTTCATATTAAATATATAATTATTATCATAGGTTTTAAACATTACTCAGCCCAAATTTCTGCAACTTCTGAAGAACATTATTTTTAATGATTATTTATGTTTTAAAAAGGCATTAGTTTGCTAAAAATTAAAATAAATTATTAAACTGCACATACTTTGATAGCAAAATTAATCTTTGTAATATTGTTTCGAAATATTTTAAAGCAAATAATATTAACGGAAAAAAAATTTACTCGATCGAAATATAAAACTGAAAATAAATAATTATATAAATATTTTGAGCAAAGGTATACTTTTGACAGTGATAAATGATGTACAAAATTGTAAAAAAAATGCGTTTTTTGCATAGTTTGAACTATTAATAAATGAAAATCGTTAAAATACTTCTTTGCAAAGCAATGCAGACGTTGATGAATTGCAATGAATAATTTTTTTTATATGCTTTTTTTTATATATTTTTTTTATATGCTTTTGATATGCTTTACCCTTCTCACAAAAAAATTTTAAAAAAAACTTTGTCCTTATTAATTTGAAAGAGAAAAAAAATTCTGAGTGCATTGTGAAAGTAATGTGTTTATTTAAAAAAAAAAATACATTTTTTTTAAAAGAAAAATTATGCTTGAATGTACTTTCACATATGTCGTTGCTGTGTAAGAGCGCATCATTACAAATACTATAATATGTTAGAGTTACGAAAATGTCTGTGACTTACGATAAAGTACATATTTTTCAAAGGTGTTGAGTACACACGTTATTCAAATGTCAGCATATGTTTCACATAAAATATTAACGAAATAACTTTAATACCATTTTTTTTACTACATTCATGTCCATAAATTAGGGATAAGGAAGTTCAGGCGAAGAAAGAGACAGAAGCAAAACAAATTTGACTTATTTGTAAAGTCTATTTATTAAACAAAAGGTAAAGAGCAAAAAAGATGCTATATGTTTGACATAATTAATAAAAATTGCGATTTTTACTCCCTGGAGTAAATTTCAAAAAAGAACCTATTTACAAAAAACAGCATAACATGGTTAGTATGATGGTTAATATGGAGTATGTCTCCCGGACGATGCAATACAGGCCTAGGCATGCTGAGCATCAAATTATCAATCTGATCTAGGGGATTATTACACCACTCCTCAAGCAATGCCCTCTGAAGTTCCGGTTGACAGGTGGGAGGGGTTTGACGGGCTGCAATTCGTCGGCCAAGCATATCCCACACATGCTCTATTGGATTCAAGTCCGGTGAGTATGCTGGCCAATCCATATGGGTGATATCCTCCAATTGAAAGCATTCGTGTACAATGTTTGCGCGGTGATTACGGGCCTTGTCATCCATATACAAAAATTGAGCCCCCATGGCCCCCCGAAACAAACGTACATGTTTTTCCAGAATGACATCCCGATAGATGTGGCCTATCGTTACACTTTGAACATGCAGGTCAGCTCTGGAACCAAGAATAATTCCTCCCCAAACAAGCCATCTTGCACCACCGTAACGGTGTCGATCAATGGTGTTCTCTTGGTGGTAACTGGTACCTGGCTCTCTCCATATGAAAGTCCGACGAGAATCAGACAGTAAACTAAACCTGGACTCGTCGGAAAACATCACACAAGACCACTGTTGTGGTGTCCACAATGCATGCCCTCTACTCCAGGTTAATCGCAGGCGACAGTGAGTTGCGGTAAGTGGAACACATCTGACAGGCCTACGAGCATATAGACCAATGTGCCCTAAGCGTCTTTACACGGTCTGCCTTCTGAAACTGTCGTACCGATAGCTGAAGAGAGCTGACGAGACATGTCTGATGCTGTGCTCCGTCTGTTTCTTTTGGTAGTAACTGCTAAATACCCGTCCTCATTCGGCGTTGTAACTCGGCGGCGACCTGTGCTGTAACATCTATTCACATTACCATCCTCTTGGAATCGTTGCCAAAGCCTGGAGATGACACTCTGGGCGATTCCAAGTTCCTCGGATACTTCCAGCTGG
>BPLQ01009393.1:71057-128640 GCA_021605075.1 Caerostris darwini
CTTAAAGTTTGTCAACATGTGTTGTATTTGATTAAGAATTCTAAAATAAAATTTGATCTACAAGATAATATAATATAGACAATATAATTTTAAAGAAAGATGATGAATTTTAAGGATTTTTTGAAAAGTGTGAAAATGAAGTAAACTCTGCAATTATTTGATATAATGATAACATTAAAATTTTATAAAAAGTATTATAATAGTTGCAAGTTGAAAATCAAGGATATTTTATTTTAAAAACTTTTGTTATTTGGAAAACAAAGAATTTGAGTTATAAATTTGAGTGATTTAAATATTGTCGAAGAAAAAGTGATAAATGGTACTTTTAAGTTGGAAGTTATTTAAAGAAAGCAAAACAAATAAATAAGTGTTTATATTAATAAAGGAGAATTTAAAGCTCATTAACTTTTCCATTTGTTTTGTGATTTCTTTCATCATAAAATAATAAAACATTTTTTGTGAAGAAGAAAAAACGCATTTTCTAAGTTTGAATTTGAATTGGAATAAAATATATTGAATGAAAAGTTGTGAATCAAA
Organism: Caerostris darwini; assembly: GCA_021605075.1. Lineage (NCBI taxonomy): Eukaryota > Metazoa > Arthropoda > Arachnida > Araneae > Araneidae > Caerostris > Caerostris darwini. Next base: position 71,595 of record BPLQ01009393.1, read on the forward strand.
ACATTGAACTTTTCTATGCTTAAAGTTTGTCAACATGTGTTGTATTTGATTAAGAATTCTAAAATGAAATGTGATCTAACAAGATAATATAATATAGACAATATAATTTTAAAGAAAGAGGATGAATTTTAAGGATTTTTTGAAAAGTGAGAAAATGAAGTAAACTCTGCAATTATTTGATATAATGATAACATTAAAATTTTATAAAAGATATTATAATAGTTGCAAGTTGAAAATCAAGGACATTTTATTTTAAAAACTTTTGTTATTTGAAAAACAAAGAATTTGAGTTATAAATTTGAGTGATTTGAATATTGGTGAAGAAAAATTGATAAATGGTACTTTTAAGTTGGAAGTTATTTAAAGAAAACAAAACAAATAAATAAGTGTTTATATTAATAAAGGAGAATTTAAAGCTCAATAACATTTTTATGTATGTACATTTGTTTTTATTTACATTTAAAAGTTGGTTTTAATTATTTCTTATTTGAATTTTTATGCATTTTGTATTCATTCAAAACATCATAATAAAAATATTTCTTTTCTAAATGCTTTGAAACTTCATGTAAAAGTTTTCTTTAAATGTATGAAAGGAATAGAACATGAAAATTAACCTAAATTCATAAATAATTTTTATTTTAGTTTTTAAACTAAGAATTTTTGTAAATTTGTAAAAAAAAGTTTGTGTCGACAAACATTAGGCATACAAAAATATATAAATAATTGAGATATAAATTTGAAAACAGTATATTACCTACATAAGGATATTCCCAGCATAAAAATACTTGCAAAGGAAAAATCTATTCATGTTTTATTTATTTTTGAATTATAAAGTTTTGCAACAATATCACATTTTTGCAATGTTTATCCATATTTTAAAGAATAAATTTTATAAAAAATAGTTAAAGTTGATATTTTTATGTGAAATTCAAAGGTTTTGAATATATTTAATCAAAACACTTGCAAAAAGGCTAAATATTTTAAATTCAGGTCATTTCATTTTAAAAAGCCTTTGCAAATAGCAGGAAGTTGTAAAAAAAACATTTTGTCGAGCAAATTTTAACTTTTTCAAAACAAAGCTCAGAAAATATTTACAGCTTTAAGGAAAAATAAAACTATATTTTTTAATAAATAAGACTATGAACTTGATAATTCAATGGCATTTTAATATATTTACAACATTTTTAAAAGTAATATCTCTAATTAAAAGTTGTTTTTAGCTTTTTCTCAGAATGAATTTTTATGCTTTTTGTTTTCATGTGAAACACCATAACACAAGTAATTTTGATCCAAATGCTACAAAACTTTGTATTTATGTTTTTCATAAATATTTACAGGGAAATGATTATAGCTACATAAATATTTTTTATTTTAATTGTTAAACTTGGAATTACATGCAAATTTTGGAAGAATTTTGTGTCGACAGCATTTAAACAAGCACAAAATAATAAATAATAAAGATATAAATTTACCAGAGGTCTATTCACTGTAAAATGTTAGTACAAACAAATACAAACTCAGAAATTTAAAAAATATTGATTTGATTTCAGGTTTTGTAACAGTATCAATCTTTGGCCATTTTTACCCTTATTTTAGCTTATAAAAATTAAAAAAAATAATAATGAAATTTTTTTATGTGAAATCATTAGTTTTTAGATACATTCAATCCAAAAATGTGTACAAAGATAAAAAATTTCAAAAAAATTCCTTCGAAAGTGTTCGTGTATCTTAAACGATCGTTTGCATTTGTATTTTATTGTGAATTTTTTTTTAAGTCAGTTTTATTAAGTTTTATTATTTTTATTAAGTTTTTTTAATTACATTTTTTTTTTATTTTTTTTTATTATATCCCGATTTTATTTTAATTGTATTGTATTTTTTCAATTATCAATTTCAGTAAAAGACCACCAAAAAAATCTAACCTCAGAATCCGTGTTTCTCCCATGGGCAGCTGTATGTTGCATGCTCACGTGTTCGAAAACCATCGAATTTATTTATTTTGACGAAAGACAGACTAACAAGAAATAGTGTTCATCGCTTAGTTCTTAGTTAAATGAAAGTAATGATTATTAAAAATTAAATTAGGTAAAATAATTATAAAACAGTGTTAAAAGTCAACATTATCTGCCTCATTCATTAAATTAATAAAAATTAAACATTTTCTATTCGTTGAAGCTTAATTTGATCTTTTCATCATTCCTTACCAATCACTTCCTTAACAATACCAATTATAGTATCTAACAATTGAACGAAACACAAGAAAGCCGCAGCAACGCGTGGCCGGGTCCTCTAGTATCTACTATAATGGTAAATGATGTCAAATTGATATATCCGTGATGAAATTCAGCTAAGCATTGCAATTGATAGAATTGCTTAAAGCTACAGTTAATGTGCGAATAAATTTTATAAGCATTAATATATTATACTGTATAACTAAACAACCTAGCAAAAAATAGCATCAATACATTTAAATTGATGTTAAAGGCATTTTTAAAAAAAGTTATACATCTCTGTTTTTATTATTGTTTGCTGATTTTTTAGAAACAGTTTTATATATTTTATGATTATAAAATGATGAATATTCATTTACCTAGGAAATAATCACTGTACGATAATTTTGTATGGATTTTGACTTCCTGTTTGTTTAGAAATTAAATTCATAAACAGAAATTTAAAAAAGTCATTAAAAAGTCATTTCATATTTTCAACAGCTTAGAAAATTTAAACTTTTTTTCAATTTAATCTGATTTTGAAGATCTTCAAATTGATCCTTACATCAATAGAATATTTTAATTCCATAGGTAATTTAATAAAAGTTTAAATTCATTCAGGATTGAATAACGAATAATATAAAAACAATTGAATAATTTATAAATTTCATTTTTTCGTAGTTTCTCAAAATTGTATTAGAAAATAAAAATATTTTACGAAAATGACCTTTTCTTAAAATAATAATTCTTTGAATAACAAATTATTCTTATTCCCGTGGATTTAATATAAAAAGATTGAATTTTAGTCTTAGAAATTCTGAGTAGTTTTTGAGTTGCGATAAAATATTCATAAAAATTAAATTTTAATACCAAAAATGAATTAAAATAATTGAAAGGATACTTTTTCAAATTTTTATGTCAACTGTTTTTAATTACATTATCATTTCTCATACATCAAATTACAAATTTATTTCAATCAGAAGGTGATGAAACGATGCTTAATTAAACTTCTAAAATTACGAAATAAAATAAACAAAAAATCAAAGGCGGAAAATTATTTTTATATAGGCCTAACAATATTTAAAATTTAAATTAACTGATCATTATTTATTTGAAATTTGATAAAATCTTAAACTTATGCAATGCAAATAATTTCCTAAAATTTACATATTTCCATTTAATATTAAGTTTATGAGAAGAAAACTGGTTATTTATATTAGGGATATTATGAAAGAAATTGTGCAAGAAGTGTTTCATGCATTAATGGTTAAGGTTCTGGACATTTTCCTTCTAAAACTCATAGCCATTGGACATTTTTATCGCGCATTCAAGTATTTAGCGCTTTAACCATTTTAAAACTGTCATATCAAATGCTTTTAAGGTGACTGATATAAAACATTTATACTTTATTATTAATAGCTTGATTGAATTCTGAAATCTGAAGTTATATCATTAAAAAGTGTATGTATTTTGACAAGAACTATATATGTACAGCTTACTAAAATTTGTTACCAATATTTATTTTCATATAGTTTGTTACTTTCATACCCATGAGCAGTTAAGGTCACGAGAAGTAATATTTGAAAAAACGAGTGGGATGCATCAAAACTTAGCAAGATATTTAAAACACATGAGTGGTTTAGTTCTAAGTATCCCATCTCAATATAAGACAAATAGAAAGGGTGCTTTGGAATATTCAGTTTGTTAAATTCCGTATATTTAAGATAAGAATTATTTTTGAAAAAGTAAATATATTTATGCAGTATCTAACAGCATTTCAATATAATAAGTGATGATATAAATACAAATATAAACGAAATAAAAAATGAAACAAATAAAGAATATTTATTTTACTAATGCGATATTGGTTTCTCCACTCTTTCACTTAGCTTATTCAAATCCATCTCAATTTGGGTGTTTGCATATCGTAATGGGTGTTGCAGGTGAGCGTCCGTTATGTTTGAGCATGTTTTGTGTTTTGTCAATATCATTTTCGAAAAAAAAAAACGATTCGCAGGTGTAAGTTGAAACCAATCGCTAACAACTTTTTGTGCGAGATTTCTCAAATTGGAAAATTTCTCTTTTGTGACGTAAGTATTATAAAAATCCATTTTTGATTCAGATGTTTCAAAAATGTTTTTTTTAATTCAATATTGCATTCTCTGTCAACCAGTTCGATGTGGAGATACTCTGGAGCCAACTCGATTCCAGCATGAAAAATTTTGTTGTGTTTGTTTAACTCTAAATTACTGAATCGGCTTTCAACAGCAGCTGTAAGTTTTCGTATTTCTTTAGCATATTTGATGTAATTTTGATTATATGGATGCACAAATAATGTATTTTTTTAATACATTGGTCTTCACTACTTTGGTCATTATTAAAAAAATATATATTTTGTAAAAGTGTGATACATCTTACTGACCGCAAAAATATTCAAGGCGGGCCGCGTGTTGGCCCCTGTTTGGATTGATATTATTATTATTTTTATCCCTTTGTTGGTAAGGTATGACAGAAAATCTTTTTCGATGGCAGCATCCACCAGAATGATACCAATGCTATTGTTTAATTTTTTTATTAAATTTCACGAATATTATTTTATTAAGGAATTATTATTTTTTTTTTCATTTGAAGAATAATATTAACTTAATTTTTCATTTAAAGAAAAAAAAATCATAAATTGAAAATTTTTGATCCAAAATATTGAAAAATTTTCATCCAAAAATTTTTGCTGTTTTTTATGTGATGTTTTTCACACAATAAGCATTCTGTTTAAATATATATAGTAGATAAGGCTTTTTGACCCAATGAGCAATTCCCACCTCACTCCCCAATCAGGCGTCAATCTCTCACTCAAGCCGGCTTTGGACAGTAGGGGTTGTCTTGAAAAACCACCTCCTATCACAGACTGATTAGCACAATTTATCGAATTTCGACGATCTGTAATTTGGCGTCAAAACATGGAGAAGGTTTCCTCATGGATAATCGCTCATAATTAACTCAATATTACGTACTAAGTGCATAAAACTTTGCAAAAGTGAAGAAAGGAACAAAATAAACCAGGGATGGGCAAACCTTTTCGGCCACGGGCCAAAAATTGAAAGAAAAAAGGTTGGAGGGCCAGCATAAATTTTTCTAAAATTTTAAAAACAATATACAAGTATGACAATTTAAATATGTTAATGACATGAATGCAATTACGATTTCATTTTTAAAAGTTCCTTATAGTGAGGTTCGAAGTGAGTGAGTACTGATTCTGAGGAATGAGGCTAAATGTTCATCTGTCAGTCTACTTCTGAAATAATTTTTTCTAAGGTTCATAGTTGAAAACACTTGCTCACATATATAAGATGAAGCAAACATAGCACTGATTTTCTAGGCGTGAGGTATTAAATTTGGGAAACTTATTTTCGATAATGATTTGTAAAACTCTATCTTTGGCTTATTTAGAAACAACTGCATGAGATGATTATTAGATTTCAATTCAATTAATTCAACCTGCAAATCTGACCTCACTGCTTCACAATTAAAGTTGAAAGGCATGGTAAAAATATCTAATTCTGTTTGAATGGCACTGAAATGTTAAAAGCTACGTTCGAACTCAAAATGCAGTTTTTTCAAGCTATCTTCATAATTCTTAATCTTCTCTTCCTTTACTGAGGGTATTGAATTTAACCTCGGGAAATGAGACTAGTTCTTAGTTGGCTAGATTAAGTTTTAGTTTAAAAGCTTTGAGATGTGCCTTTGAGATATCGTCAATAAATTGATTTTTCCCTTGCATCTTGGCATTCAAGTTGCTCTGTGAATGATGCAAAGTTCGAAAGCCATTCTGTATCTTCTAACATTTCGCACTCCGCATAGAAGAACGACACTATGTCGTCTTTCAGCTGCCAAATTCGTTCGAAAATATATCCTGCACTAAGCCACCTTACTTTCATGTAATACAGTACATCAGAGTATTTAGATTTCACGGACTGAAGAAAATCTCGGGTATTTTATCTGTGAGTAAGCCCACGAGATAAAATAGTATTTACAAGCTTCACGACTGCATCAAGCACGAGTTTCATATTCAATGCAGATTTACACAGAGCATCTTGATGTATAACACAATAAAGAAAAACAACATCAGAAATCCAGATTTCTTTCCTGTCATATTTGGTGCTCCATCGGTCATAATATTAAATATATTTGATATACTTTCAAAGCTAAATGTCCTTCCTGAAATTCACGAAAAATACCACATCCCGTTGTAGTTCCCTTTAAAGGACGCATGTACGCCAGTTCCTCGGTGATTTCAAAGTTCTCATCAACACCTCTTATAAATAATACTAACTGAGCTGTATAGTTAATATGAATGCTGTCATCCATAGCTATGGAGCAAAATTTAAACTGGCCAAACTCTGACTCTAATTGTGATGTCAATTTTTTATCGATGGGTTCGATTCTGGAAGTCACCGTTTTTCGAGATAAGCTTACAGTCTCAAAATTAATTTTCTTGTTTGGACATAAAACATCACAAACTTGGAGTATGCCTTGTTTAACAAACTCCCCATCACTTTAGCAATATTGTATGATATAATGTAATTTGCATGTGTAGCTGTTTCTTGGATACTGGTTACCTTCTTGAAAAAATTTTGTCGGCCTGATAACTTTTTACAAAGACTTTCTACATTTTGTTTTCTTTCATATTAGGACATTGCTTCGTAATTGGAATTCTTATGTTTAGGTGTGAAATGACGGGAAATGTTGTATTCTTTGAAGACTGCTACAGCTTCATTGCAGATGAGACACACTGCTTTATCTTACGCAACTGTAAAAAAAAATATTTCCAGGTCCCTTCATCATTAAAAGCACGGCATTCTGAATCAATTTTAGGTTTTTTAGTAGCCATTTTGGGGGTGAAATATTTTGCGAATAACCCAAACAAGCATAACTTTTAATAATTAAGCTATACTTTTAATAATTTCACCACTATTCACAATGATGCTATATGTTCTCAATCTTTCCATACGCTATCAATAATATTAGAACTCGTGCCAAAGGAAAAAGGAGGAGGAGGCTGGAGCTTAAAATGCGCAGTCTACCATATTTGAGGTCTAATTCACCTATATTGGATTCCCATATGTCTGCTCCCCGAGAAAGAGATAACGCTTGTTGGCGAAAATCTACAGCTATAACTAACAAAGAACTTCCACTTTTAACACTTCACCGATTGAAAGCTGTCTGTGCTTATTTCCGTCGATTTATGTTTTGTAGAACAAAAATAGAGAAAGTAAACAGATCAACGGTCCTTTAAAAAAAAGGAAGAAAAAAATATGTAATCAAAGTAGAAAAGAAGATGGATATATAATATATAAATATATATTTCTTTTAATTTGCTTCGGACGGGCAAATTAAAATTCTACCCGCGGGCCGAATAGAACCTTCCGGCGGGCCGTAGTTTGCCCATCCCTGAAATAAGCCAAAGAGCATAAAGAGAGAGCGCGGATCAATGAGTAGGAGGAGCTAAGAAGTGGGCTGGACATAGAGAGGCCTCCTATTAGTCGAAATTTAATTTTAAGAAAAAACATAGGGGAATGCGTGCGCATGTAGTTATCGACGGCACGTGTGCGCGTCAGAAGTTGTAATTGGAAACCAAACGCTCTTTCACATGATTTTGGATCGGAGTCTTTTAGGTCAGTATTTTAAAATTTCTGCATGGTATTTATTTTTATATGAATTTGTAATAAACTATTACTGGTTTTAATATTTATTTTTATTTCTATTTTTTAAATGGAGAGAAAAGTTAATTTCTCCCTGGAATATTTTTGCCTGCAGAATATTTGGTTAACAAAACTGTGGAATTAAGTATTGCTTATATTTTCTTTTTTTTGAGGTAACTGAGTTTAATATTGTGTTTATTTTGTATTTTGAGCGAAAGAGTTATCTCAGAATAGGAGAAATTGTTTTTTTTCTCCTTTTGAATTGTGTTTGGTTTTGTAATTGTGTTTTTGTCAGGAGACCAAAAATACAATGATAAAATATCTTTGTGAAAGAGATTAATGGCAGTCCTGGTTTGTCTTCTTTTCCTGTACTAAATGGGATTATTAGAAGAATCGGAGAAAGATACTTGTTAAACAAGTAATAATTGGTTAAATGAAACCATTTGATTTGATTGTTACGAATGCAATTTTCTCGGTGTTTAAAGTTTTCTTTGGACCTCCTTTCCAAATAGTTCTGGTCATGCCAAATAGTTTCTGAAAAAAACTTCTATTTCTGAGTTGTCTTTTGTAAACCAAATGAATTTTTTAGAGAATTATTAAACCAAGTGGCTATGACAATTTGCAGTGATACATATAAAAGCTATTGGCTTACAGACAATTGACAAGAAATTCTGTAATACCTCTTAAAGTGCACAGATTGTCAATGCATGGAGTGGAAATAATTCGCATTCGCATTACTTCCCATCACAAAACACAATCTCAGAGACACGAAAGGCAATGTTTAAGGATTTTAAATATATTTTTCAGAAATCGCGCGAAAGAAAAATGTATGGAAAGTAATTTAATAATTATATTTTTAAATAATTAAAGTATTTTAACAATTTAATAATTAATATAATTTTTAATTAATATAATTAAATTAATTTTAATTCCTGTTCTACTTATAGCAAGTCTAAAACAATTTCTACAAAGCAATTTCCTTTCATTCCAAAAGAAGTTTTCGGAATTTTTTGAAAATTTAAAAATGCTCCAGACACATTTTTACATTTAAATAAGTTTTTTTAAAAATACGTTTGACTAGTTATACTTAAAAGTTATAAATGTTTATTTTAAATACGTTCATTTTTTATACTCAATGTGTTTTTTTAAAAATACTCAAGCTTTCAGCTTAAAAATACTCAAGCTAATATTTGAGTAAACGAATTGAATCGATTTCAGAAATATCGGAATTCGTTTTCTGACACCTGATTGTGCATTTAAAATTTAAGTGATATTTTAAATTACCTTTTAATTTTGCAATCAAGATTTGTATTTTTTAATTTTTTTTTTTTTACTTAAAATGAACTCTTGTTATTAGCAATAACGATTTTTTTTATACGTAATATAAAACGTAAAAAAAGAAATATTTTTGCTGGTATTTCAAGTTATTTAGTGAGTTAGTATTCCTAGCTTTTATTAATTATATATTTTAAAAATATGCGTTAAACATTACCTTTTATTGCATGATGTAAAAGTATACATTTTAAAGTTTTGTATCATATTTACTATAAAACAAGGAATCTGAACGATCATTTCAATAACATTAATATATTTTCTCTTTAATATAATATTTTTCATCACCTAATTTTAAATAATCATGTTGTTACTATCATTTATTAAATATATTTTTCATATACCTTTTATATTATGTTTTTATCAACTACAAAGAAAATATATTTGAGACAAAAAAGTTCATGAAAACCTAATATGTTACTTGACCAAGAAAGTGAATAAAGAGTAAAATAAACAACGAACAGTTGTTCTGAAATTATTATTCTGATAACAATTTCAGAACAATAGTTATCATTGAAAAAAATTCTGAAATTGTTATCATCACCACAAGCCTTAGAAAAGCAATTTTCAATACGTGTGGATCACAAGCTAATTTTTTGACAGAAATTTGTGTGTTTTGTTCCACTGTGAGTGGGTAAACAAATGATTTCAGCTTTCTTATTTGTGATTTATTAGAGCTTGGATTGCAGTTGGGGCAGATTGAGAAGGAGTGAATCATAAGTACCTGGAAAATAATTTTAAATGTATAGTTTTCGGATAATTTAGAATAAACTGTAATTGAATTCCATTGCGTAAAAATTATCCCTGGAGATGGTGCGGTGATTCTGATGACGTGAGAATTTAGAACCGTCTGTCCACGGCTGCAGTAATCCACACGCAAGGCCAATGTGAAAAGAAAGGAAGTTTTGCTCAAATTTTTGAGAGAGGAAAGAAAGTAACTGCGTCGAACATTAGAAGAGTGAAAAGTAATTAATAGTGGTGAGCCTTGTGGGGGAGAGCGCGAGGGAGGGTTTTGAACTCAAAAGCTTCGGTTTGCAAGGAAGGAAAGAGTGAAGGTAGGGAGAGGAGGCCAGTTGAAAGTAAAACCGCCATTGTAGGCGATGCTAAAAGCTCCCTTCTCGACTGAACTGTTACGGTAGACGAGGGTACGAAATGATAGGGACGACCATTTTTTTTTTCCATTTGTTGATAAAACAAAGGCAAACCTTTTCCCGTGGCAACAAGGAGGTGCTCAATGTACCATTCGAATATTTTCAATCATGAGAACATTTCGAAATTTTTCTTTAAAAAAAAATTTCAAAAGAATTGGGGCGCAATCTATCACACTTTAGACATGCGGCATTTATTTAAAATTCTTGACGCATTGTTTTCTTATGCTAACTAACAAATTTCTACTTTTTGCAAATATTGGATACATTTGTTTTTAGAATTATTTTTAAGAATGATGCTTTTTCTTCTAAAAATAGAAATAATTTGCTGTAACCATGCATTTTAAAATACTGCGTTTTCTAATTTTTTTCTCCTCACACCATCGAAACATGTACAGCATTTGATAACTTTTAAATAAATCATTTAAGTCTTACTACTATGCATTTAAAATAATTTGTTTTTCAGATAACATCATATTGAACTTAAATATATCAAGTCAAATATAAATTCATTCATAAATTAATATTTTTCAATTAAATGTAATATTTCAAGAAATCTATTTAAAACCGATGCTATTTTTCCATAAAAATATTGAATATTAAAATTCGAAAAACTCCAAACTTCGTGAAGGATAAAGAGTAAATAGTTGGAAATAATACAAAATGTGTTAACTAATATATTCATTGTTGAAATGGAGAACAAATAATAAATCTGGAAACATATACATATATAGTATTGGATTATGCCCATCACTAACTAATAGGAGCAGGTGAATGCAAATGAAAATTGATAAATTATTTTATCTAAAACTTTTTGTCATTTGTGGTGTTTTAGTTTACTTTTAAACCTAAACTTAAACAATACCTGATAATAGAAACAATTAGCTACACCGTTTAACTTAACACACACGTTAACCACTATGTATAACCGTAATAACTCATACCACATTTTAAACCAACAAGTTCGCATGCCTTCAGAGACTTATATAATTGGAGAAGGAAACCCACCCACATGAAATAATTCACAAACAAATTCATAATTTTAAATATAAACAAAAGTGATTAGATAAGGTTAAAGTAACAGTGAAATTCGGATATTGCATTAATGTAAATATGACTTATACCAGTTGCCGCAATGCTAAATTAATATTTATTTATAAAATAATATGGTGATAGACCTTACAGTTCATTACTTGCCACGACAGCTGGGGAACAGCTTTTCTTTTTTTCAACTTTAAAGTTTCAGTGTTAGTAATGTTCTATACGCACCATTGTTCAAAGTCTTGGCAGCAGGAGGCCAACCGCTCATGGGGCTCTTGCGTCGGGCAGGAGACCTGGGGAAACTTGTCCATATCATGTAGCATAAGAAGAATATTTTCCTTTTTCTAAAGACGTTGTAGCCAGAGGATCTTCAGCTAACTCGTTCAAACCGAGAGTCAGGCTCAAATGCATCATGAAGAAAGAAGTCTAGCATTACCACGTACGGGTCATCTTTCCTCTCCTGGGCCCTTCAGCACGCCATTGCAGGGCATGGGGCAGCTCCCTCCCTTCGTCATCTACTGTCTTCAGTCCTTCTACATCTTGCTCTCTCCTCTGGGTTCCTCCTTCCGTCTCTCCTTTTCTTGCGATGTCCATCACCTCCATTTTATAGTTCATTGTCAGAGGGGGGGGGGGGCGATTGCCCCCACCGTAATTGAGTCTATAACCGTTGGGCAGCCGCGCCCTCGGCCATAAATCTCCAAGGAGAGATAACGAGAGTTTTAAAATTCTTGGTAAATAGTTGTTATTGACCATCTGGCCCAAAGTTTTGTATGGGCCCTGCCAATTAAAATACTTTGCAGAGATCTCCCCTTCACTCCCAGCTGTGATAAATGACCTGCACTCACCGGAAACGGGGTATTCCGTTGCACAAATCGAATACCCATCCGGTCAGGTGCAGAGATCAAAAAACATCCACTTCCAAGGGGGGGGGACGTACACAGAATATAGTCAAACACATGCAATAATTACATAGAATTTTACCATAAAAAAATTTACTAAAAGATAATGCACATATTGACACGACATATTTTCAAAATTTATTTCGCCAAACAAATTTATTCTGATTCAGTTTTAAATAATTTTTTCAATTAGCTTTAATAAAAGATTTTGTAAACATTTGTTAAGCAGTATATTATTGTATATTTTATATATAATGTAAATTTGTGATTAATTTATAAATTTTCTAAATTTTGCTTTTCATTATTTGAATGCCATTTTATAATTTTTCCCACAATTTTATAATATTTAATAAGTTTTTTTTGTATATCAACGTATTTAGGTTTCTATATACATATATATATACAGAAACTTCAAAAATATATTTTTGAAACATAAATTTCTAGAAAGTGAACCGAATATTGTTTGAATAGCATTTAAATTATTCACGTCAAGTAATTTCTAATTAACAAGCTTTAAATAAAGGACATGTATGTTAAAGTCATAAAATAAAATTGCATTTTACTTGGTTTAGCTTTCTGCATTTTTAATTGAAAAACTGAACATTAAGGATAGGTAAATAACTTGTTGAAGATATTAAATCTGTAATGAAAATGTAACTATGCAAAATAGTAGTAAAATGTCAATAAATCGGGTCTAGTAGGCTCTGTTTGTAGAATTCAACTTTATTTCCGAGTATTCTTCAAAAACTATTTACATTGAAAGTTTGTAAAAATATAGAAAAAACAAATGTAATTTTAATTGGGAGACAATAAAGATAAATAGCAATTTAAAAATTATTATTTATATATGTAGAGTTGGGCGCTTGTGAGAAGACGCATCCCAGCCGAAACCCCAATTTATGTAGACTTACACCGGTTTTGTTAGACTTCTCTACCAATCTAACAGTGGCTGTACTTTTGCAGTGGGTGTCTAGGGGTGTATTTCCAAACCGAAATAAAGAAGCGTTGGTTTTCTCTCAACAACATATATTTAATGAATAGATATTCTATTTACATTAATATTTACAGAAAGTATTGATATATTCACAACCATTTTCTACCGCTGCTTGACGCAGCATCTCCCATGTCAGTTAACTTTCTCCTCTCACGCCCATCCACGGGGCTTCTTTCCTTCTCCCAGGGCCAGAGTTCAAGGTCCAATACTTCCACTACATGGCAAAAGGTTGGTGTGAAAGGCACATAGTCCGTGAAGTGTTTCCATCTGGTGCTTAGCATAGAAACAAATCCTACATATAATAATGAATGTATAACCTATTTTAGAACAATAAAATTTTAGTTTTATATTCATAAGTAATATTTATGTACATAATACAGTGATATGCAATAAACATAATGTGTTTGCCTAATATAACTATTGTTTTTCCAAGTAAGAAGTACGAAATCAGGCACAAAATTTATAAATTAAATATTTTATAATTTACTTATAAGTTCAGATTTTTGTGAATGAATTTTTTATCTTTCTGAAATGTACGTAAGTTTTCAGTTTTCATGTGAAACATTTTTTTTAAGTGAGCTGTATTATATTTATTTGTATTATTTTAATTGACGATAAATTATTGGTTGTGAAAATTTAAAAAAAAAAAAAATTATGTAAAGAAAAAAAATCTCTAGTTTCATGTTTATATATACACTGAATGCATGCTCTAATTTTGAAATACAGTTGCATGTTACTTCTATGAAAAATAATATAAAAGTTTCTTCCAAAATTTTAGTTATTTATCTTAGGTGGGAAATTTTAAGTTTGAACTAATAAATTGTCTGCCAGAAAAAAAAAAAGACCGTCAGAAATTAAAAAAAAAATGCTGATTATGTACTATTTTTCTTCAGCGAAAAAGAACGAATACTTTTGTATAATTCAATTTCGAATGAGTTGTGAAAAAAGTATATTTCTATGGCAAAATAAATTTTCAAAAAAATTAATTATGTAAAAAATATAAATTTATCTTTAAATAATAATATAGACAGCATTATAAATTGATCTAAACAATTAATTAAATATATTCTTTGTTTGTTTGTGACTAATACTTAGTGTCCTGCGGTGTGGGTAATCTACTCATATATGGAGGGAAAGTTGGCAGCTTCTGTCGTGATGGAGCACCCGTAGGTAGAAGTCTGACTTGGCTCCGTGATGCTCTTTACAGTCAAATGAGACCGGGACCTACAGCTTAAAGTGGATTCCGAAACACTACAAACATCCATGGCACATCCACGGACTCGAACCCGAAACCTGTGGCACTCGGCCATTCAGGCCCAAATATATTCTTTAATAAAGGTTTTTAAAAATCAATTCATAAGGCATATTGAAAAATTTTTTAAAATGTATGAAAATATATTCCCTTATTGGGATTTATCTTATAAATTTTGAAAAAAATCATATTTATTAAAAGAGAAATTATAGCTGTATTTAAAAATAATCTTAACAATTCAACGTTGTCGACTAAACGTCATTCCAGCAATGACTCACTCCGTTCTTGCTGCAAGAAAAAAAAAAAAAACTCTGTTTTAACTTACCAGCGAAACTGAAGGAGAAACAAATCCTTTTATACCGTGTCCTAGTCTGCCAAGACGGTTCAGCCGAAAACGAGCGCTTTCTCTGTCATGCAACGAGTCTCACCCGGATTGTTGACTGATGTGCCGCACTTTGGGGAGAGTTTTTTCAAAGGTCGAGAAAACTTATTGGTTGGCGATTCGAGAACCTTCTTCGTAAATTAATTCTGTTGACGACTGGTGAGTCAAACGGCTCCGGAACAATCTGTTGAGGATAACACATAGAAAATTTTTGCTGAAGTCACTGAACAATTAAACTGAACGATAGTTAGTGGGTTGCCAGTACCTTGCTTGAGAGTGGGAACTGTGAGTGCGTTTTTTTCATGCGGGAAATGTGCTGGGTAAAGTAAGAATGAAGCAGAGAAACCAGATGGACGGAATAGGCTCGTATCTAAGTTTTTATGTTATGTTCCCCCAGAGATTTTTTAGAGCTTAGGGATGAATAAAAGGAATTATTTTTATTTATGAACTATTTAAGTAATTAGCATGCACTGTGCTTAAATAAATAAACATTTCGTATTCTACGGGTTCGTTGGCGAACTCATGACTGAGAATAGAATTTGGTTCAAATTTTAGTTTCATGCGGTTTTTTTTTTCTTCTTTTTCTAGTGTAGCTGATATCTTGGAGAAAGAGATTTTGCACGAACAGTTGGAGTCTGGCTTACTAAGGCGTAGTTTATTTGTAGTTGTTGGTGTCTAAAAGAGATTCTAGATGTGAATCCTGTCATTTTGTTTGCAAACTCGGAGGATTCATTATTTGATTTTCTTTTGTTGTTGATTTAATTGGTTTTGAAGTGTGTCAGTCTCACTAAGTTGGTGTTGTGTTTAATCAAATTTTCAATATCATATGGAAAATTGAGCGGAGTTTGTATGGGTTTTGGTTTGAAGGAGAGATTAAAAATGCCCAGAAGATTTGTGATCTAGTTTAAGATGGCGGTATCGATGTCAAGTTTTCCTATTTGTGTTGAGGTGAGAGAAGGGGTTTAACTCGTATTTAAAGCCGAATCAATTTATGATGCAATTCTGTGGTAGAGAAGATGAGGTTATTTAATCAAAAATTTAAACAAATAAAGTCTTCCGTACAATTCACCATCATTCATCGAATACTTAGTAGTAGGAACAGGCTCTCAGTCAAGTCATTTAACAATTGAATTAGCGGCTGAGAAATTTGCCGAAAAGAAAGACTAGCCCTCCTATTTCATTAAAAAAATCAATTAGTCTTGATTAATTTCTATGTCAAAGAACTTTCTGAATTCAATCAACATTAAACCCTTCGAAATTCGTTTTACTGTTTTCAATCTTGAAATCACTGTTTAAAGCTCAACGTGCACTATAGCTGCCAGAAAATATACAAGTGAAGGAATATTTGGAAACTTAATTATAAACAAGGATCTAAAATCTGAAACACACAGATTTAACGGTACATAAAATTTTGGCGCTTTTATGTTGGCAGTTTTCAAATTTAGAAATAATGCTCCGTAAGAGCCATTTAATGTCAAATTGTTTGAATATTGCCATTTTTACAGCCTTCTGAAGCAAATTATATGCAATACTTGGAATTAGTTTGATATCAAATTTTTGAAAGTGTTTGTTAACAAAAATTACATGTGTGTTAAATACACAGTCCAGTCACATTAATGTGACTACCTGTCAAAAGCCTGAATAACCACTTTTGGCAGAAATATTATATAATCTATTCTTTTCATATAATATTATTTCATATTCTTTCCGATGCCCTAGGACATCCTTTATGTACACTCCACTGCAATGTGCTGCCACTTGCTTTTTTTTTAATGGTTATTTCACGTTGACGTCGAAAGTAGGTGGTGGTCACATTAATGTGACTGGACTGTGTATTTTTCTGCCTAAAATAACCTTTATTTGCCATTACAATATACTTTTTTATGAAGTAATATTTTTAGGTTAGGTTTGGTTTGTCGTTCTACGATCACTTTTTCACAGTTTAGGCTAATTAGACTGGGGCCTTCAATTTAACGTGGATTCCAAACATTCATGCCACCGCCAGGCTCGAATCTAAAACCTGTGGTTCCAAAATCCAGTTAATATTTTTAGGAGAACAATATTGAATCAAATTTTTATCTTTTAACATTCAATTATTAAAAAAATAACTGAAAAAATGGAGTTACTAATAACACTAAAAAATAAAAAGCCTTGTCAAAATTTAAATAATCAACTAATTAATTCACCATCACACATAATAATAAATTTTGAATAATAAACAACGCGATAATTCACTTTTTTAACGAAAACAAATATATTACTTGTTGCCGTTTTGTACTATGCTTCTATATATGGATTAAAATCTTTTGATCCAATTGAACTGCAGCCAAACTGTAACTTTCATTTAGAATAAATTTAATATTAAGTATAAGTTAAGTTAAATTCAATAAAAGTATTGAATTTCTGTATTAAAGAAAATGTATTTATTTTTTCATGTGCATAATGACAAATATGAAGCCCACAAAGAAAATCATCTTGTTGAAGACAATGATATGGAAATGTTATTTACCAATGGCTACTAGAATTTGATATATCTTTTATAAGTAAGATTATTTTTGTAACAAACCCCTAGCAGCATCATTTGGAGTATTACCTGATGCATTATAATATTGCATTCTGTATCTGCTATAATTTCTTTTATGGCAATTCATATTTACAGAAATTAATAAGAAATTAGTTTTAAATAATCATTAATCCAAGAAATATGTAAAATGTTTGCTCCAGATCGAAATATATAAGAATCTAAAGAACCAATAGCTTCAAAAATTGTCGAATTTTGAGTTAACTTGAACAGAAAAGTATCTATAATTGTATCCTAGAGCAACCTTTTCTGAAATCTGGTGACATTGTTTTCATTTGTTTCTCTTCCTCTGCAGTTGTATAAGGATCTAGCGATTTTAGCATGCAAAATATAATGCTAGAATGATTAATTTTCAATATAGTATTACCAGGACTACGAACTTTATCTTCTTTTAATCTGAAAAACACACTATTGCTAACATCCACACATGATTTGTTCTCCACTGGAATAGAATCTAATTGTTTGATACTGGAATATACAGTAGGATCCTCAGTATTCTCAGTATCAGATACGTGCATTCTTCTATTAGAATTAGAAAATGAAATTTTTCTTTTACCTTTTTTAAATGATTGAGAAAAACTGTATTTGAGTATTAATTTTTTTTTATTCGGACGAACTTATAAATGAGGATTATCACGTAAAGGTTAAGGCTTTACATTCATAGCTCCTTGCATTTCAGCTGCCAATGTGTTTAGAGAGCTCAGTACAGTATTAAGCATCAATTCTTCAACTTTTGGATTTTCAATTAATTCTAATACTTTAATACATAATCGTTTAAGCTCTTTTTTTCTTAGATTGACTTAATGGTTTGTTATAATTAATTGTGAAATCATGAGAAGTTTCTACGAAGTTATCATGGCTGAAATTGCCAACAGTTTGCATTTTTGCATCGATAGATAGTATATGAACTTAATGTTGTTGGCAGCGTTACAATTGCATTTATATTGATACATTTACCACATACATTTCAGTGCTTTACATTTAATGTAAATGTAATCTAAAAAAAAAAAAAAAATAGAATCTAATTGTTTGATACTAAAATTTATAGTTTATTAACTAATTGTATTTGTACAGAAAGATTGTACTAATTGCATTGTGTAAGATTTCAATTTATTAGACTGAGATTTAACGTTCCAAGAATTGACATTTATTGGGATAACATCCCCATCTGTTATTTCAACTCCCTTATTATGACTGGCTTTAATTGCCATCACAGAATTATTTTGTAGAGAAAAATATTTATTCATATTTCACATATATTTTAAAAATCTTTAACTTTTCTTGTTTAAAATAGATTTTATCAGATTATCAATGCATTTACTGTAATTGTCTCCTGAAGTCTAATAAGGAAAAAACATACAAAAGTTAACCTCATGAGTTGAAATAAAATGTTAGAATATGTAAATACAGATCTATACATATTTTGTATACAGACAAAATAATTTTAAGCCTTAATATGAAAGAGCGTTTTATGCTTTTATATAAATAAACTCATGTTTGTGAAAATTGCAACACCATGAAGGAATCATCATAATTGAATGAAATTTAATACACAGTTGAGTGGTAGTGGTACAAATAAATGATTAAATGTTCCTAGCAAACAGACAATAACAAGAGATCGGAATCAGTATTTTGCGTAGCCACCACGCGCCGCAATAAGTGCTGCTACACGACGTGGCATGGAGTCAAACAAATTTTGAATGTCTGCCTGAGGAAGAGCGGTCCATATTGTTTGCATGCGCACCCAAAGTTCGTCTGCAGAAGCAACAGGACGAGGATCACGAGCGAGACGCCGACCAACGAAATCCCACACATGTTCAATCGGCGACATATCCGGGGAATACGCAGGCCAAGGAAGAATCTGTACCTGCCGCGTTGCAAGGAAGGATTGAACAATCCTAGCGATATGAGGTAGGACATTGTCCTGTTGAAATACAGCTCCTGGCAAGCTTTGAAGGAAGGGAACAGCTTAGGGCTGTAGAACTTCACTGATGTACCGGTTGCTGTTCAGATTGGCCAATTCTTAGCAATTGAGACCGTCCATGATATGCTATGGCACCCCAGACCATAACTCCGCGTTTTCGTCCACTGTGGCGTTCGATAATGCACTCCGTAAGGTGGCGTTCACCGGCATAGCGTCTGACACGAATGTGGCCATCACCACACATTAAAGCGGGATTCGTCAGAAAACACGACATGCCGCCAATAGCACGCCAGTCTCTATGCTGAGCGGCCCATTGTAGTCGCAGGTGGCGATGGTTTAGCGTGAGAGGGATCCTGTATAAAGGAGTCCTTGCGCGCAGTCCACGCTGCAGCAGACGTCTACGAATTGATGAAGCGCACAGTGAAACACCTGTAGCTATTGATCACTGTGCTGCCAATTGTCTAGAGGAAGCAGTACGGTCCGTCAGCGCCATGCGGACCAGGTGTCTATCATCGCGAGCTGGCGTCACATTTCGGGGTCCACTGCCGGATTTCCGAGTTGTCCTACACTCGTCCGTCCACTGCTTCCAAAGTCCGTCCACTGTGCTGCTGTTACGCTGCACACGAGCGGCTACTGCACGATAAGACAATCCAGCTTCACGAAGGCCGATGATTCTCCCCTGTTCAAACGCCGTAAGTTGTTCAAATCTCGGTCTCTTTCGTGGAAGAGGCATAAGTAACGATTGAGCTAACGTTTACCACTAGCAGATAACCACCGATAACCGTACACGCCTCGCTACAGCCGTCTATTTATTCGGATCCATCCGCCGTTCAGAGGGCGCTGCTCAGCATATCGCATGCGCTACGGATTTGAAATTCTAATCATTTTCATATCATGCGCTAATTTGCATTTCCTGACAATTTCAGCTCACTCGCGTAAGTACTTCATGGTGTTGCAATTTTCACAAACATGAGTTTATAATAAAAAATAGAAAATCATATTAATTATCATACTGTAAGTTTTAATTATAACCGCGAGAGGTCGCGGTTATAACTGGTAACTGGGACCAGTAACTGGGTCCTTAACTGTGGTCCAGTGTGGTAAGTGGCAGTTGCGGTGAGATCTCGAGACCACAAGGTGAACGCTAGGAGCGTCAGATAAAAACAGATGGTCAGGGACCGGCTTTGGTTTTTAGATATCAATAGTATTGTAGAAGTGGCACAGGGTGGCAAGTGTATGCATGTATTCATAGTGTAAATAAAAAGATTAGTATTATTAAAAAGAGAGTATTTCATCCAGACACAACGAGCTGCTTGTATAGTAGCTAACACTTTAGAAGTGGGATTGACCCTGGAGGACCGGATGTTGTTAGCAGAACTCAAGGCTTACTCCCAGCGATTTAAGGTATGTGGCATGAATTTCTAGAAACTCAGTGTTGGTGCAAATTATTCTATTTTTTTAATTTCTGTGTAAAATTCTTGGGGAGGTAATTTCTGTGTGAAATTGTATTGAAAATTTTAGGAATTGATTTGATTTTATGTGTTAAACTGTTAGGAATTGAAATGGTGTTGAATAGTTAAAAATTATGTGAGTAAAAAAAAAAAAAATGGCATATATAGCAAAAGCGAAAAAGATAGATTTAATTTCTTTAGCAGGAGAATTTAATGTAAAATTACCCGTTAACGCAGTTGTTGTCGAAATTAAAGAATTAATTACTAAAAGTGAATATTATGATGAGGAATTTACGCGTGAATTACTAAAAACTATAATTTCTACTAGAGAGTTAAAGGAGCGCGACTTAAGTGAGTTAAGGGAGCGCGAATTAGAAAAATTAAAAATACAAAATAGTAATGTGTTAAGAGAAAATAGAAACGTAAATGAAATTTCTAGAGATTGCAGGATAACTAAAATAATGCAACGCTACGAAATGAGCAATGGGGACATAAGTTTTTATTTAATATTGTTTGAACGACAAGCGAAACGCTTAAATTTAAGTCATGAGAATTGGGTTAGTCATTTAGTGAATTTATTGGCCTATGAGATTAACCAAATTATCGCAAGAGTTCCGGAAGAACTTTCGAATGATTATGGGTATATTAAAGATTTATTATTAAGAAAGTTTAAATTAAGCGCGGATAAATTCAGACAAATGTTCTTTGGGCACACAAAACTATCGAAAAATACATGGGGAGATTTCGCGTATGAGTTACAAAATTATTTCGATGAGTGGTTACGCGGTACTAATGTGAATGACTTTGATAGTCTTAGAGAATTAATTATGACAGACCAATTAAAAAGAAAAGTTCCTATTGTAGTAAAAGAACATTTTGTAGATGAGGGGGTCAAAATAGTTAAGTCATCCGAATTAGCTGATAAACTTGATGAATATGAAAATGTAAGAAATGAAAGCGAATTGCCCAAATTTAAGAATTTGAATCAGAATATGCATGAAAAAGAATGCGATTTTAGGCCTAGACAGAAATTCCCACGAAATGAGCCGACGGGGTGTAATAAAAGAACAGACCAAGAACGTTTCAAGAACGAATGTTTTACAACCGGAAATTATAATAATAAATACTGCGGTTAAACACAATGGCGACGTGCCATGCAGAAAGATAAGGGATGCTTTGTTTGCAACCAGAATTCGCATTTCGCTAGAGATTGTCCAAAACAAAAACATAAATTTGATCAGATTAGTAAAGAGCTGAATTTTAACACTCGAGGAAAGGGAATTGAACGAAATGAAAGCAGCCATATATATATATGAGATCACAGCTTGATGACGGTTAATGAGGGCGGCATGAGTAAGGCATCATCTTGCATTAAAATTGTGAGGATAAACAAGTGTCCGTTGGAATTTGAAGCTCTGATTGATACTGGGAGCGATTCCGTCATTTGTAGGAATTCCGTAGCGAAGAGGTTAGAATTAAAAATAGACCCAGCTTCAAATGTAGTGTACGGTTTGGGGAATATTAAGATGTGTGCCGCGCGAGCTCTAGGAAAGGCGAAAGTAGATATTTCTTTGGATGGCTTTAGAGTAAAAGGGGTCGAAATGCTTATTGTTAGAGACGACGCTTTGCCGCACGAATTGTTAATTGGGAGATCCTTCTTAGATCGGGAAAACATATCGTTTGCTCGGATTGGAAATAAATTTTATGCTTGTTATGCAGAGGATAATCCGTTTGTTAACATGGAATGTGAAAATAATTCGTACGTAAAAGAATTGAAAACATCTAATAGAGAAATACTTGAAAGAAATTCAGTGAATTTTGTTAGAGTTCAGACAACTTTGGCGAATGACGGTTCAGTAATTATAGAGGGAAAAGAAGGGTGTTGTGATTCCTTAGAAATAAAAGATAGCGAAACCGTAGATCCAATTATTAATATGGGGAATGAGAATGTAATATTGAAGGGAAATCAATGTGTAGGAATAGTTGAGTTAGACCCCAATTGTTTGGTTAATGAGGAGAGTTGTTACGTGAATGTAATAAAGGAAAATAAGCGTTTAACCGAAAAGAGCGAAATTAGAGTAGATGAAGAAACACCAATTGAGAATAAAAGCGAAATTTTAGAGTTAGTCAATGAGGATAGGGATTGTTTTGCAATGAAATTGAGTGAATTAGGGTGTACGATACTAAATAAGATTGAAAGAATAGTTTCTAGATTAACTAATGCACCAACAGAGTTTCAGAGATTAATGTACCATGTCTTAGGACCACTATTGAATATTAAAGCTTTGATTGAAAAGAAGTTTGATCTGGAAGTTTATGAAACGATGCCCGTTGACGAACAAGTCCTTATTCAAAGAAGTGATCCTGATTTGGATAAGACCATTTCCATTTTTAAGAAAAGAAAATTGGAAAAACAGAAAGACTGGGATTTGATAATGAAAGAAGAGGAAAGAAATCTAGACAATGCTTTAAACAAAACAACCAACAAAACTCCTTTCCAAATGCTACATGGTTACTCACCAAGATTCAACAATGGCATTTTAAGAAAACAAGCTGATGAGAGTGCAGAAGGATGGACTGATCCTGCAGAGATTCAAACCTTTATTCGCGAGCGGATAGGAAATATGCAGGAAAAGATGAAGGATGCTTACGACAAGAAAAAGTGCGGAACTACCAGTTATAAGTCAGGGCAAGTTGTGGTTATGAAAAAGACTCCGATACAGACAGGAGAACCAACAAAGACCCAACCAAAATATCGAGGTCCTTTAATAATAACTGATGTGCTACCAAGCGATGCCTACAGAGTTACTCAACTTGGAGAAAAGAGCAAAGGACATTCTTACTCTACTACAGCACATGTAAGCCAATTAAAGGTATGGCCGAATCAAACTGACTCTGATAGAGACGACTCGTCAGATGAATTTACTGACGTTTCAGGCAATGAACTTAGTGACTCTGACTAAGATGTAATCCAAGACGTGCCTGTATAAAGACAATTTCCTACGGAAAATGATAATTCAATATGAGTGACTTGATATAACTTTAACTGATTTGATTTATTTGAATTTACTTGATTTAATTGCTATTTACTGATTTTTTTATGTTGAATTATTTGATTTTATTGTGTTGCTACTGATTTATATAAGTAATTTGATTTAATTTTAATTCCAATTTGTTTACATTGAATTTAATTGACTTTTATGTCGGTTACTGATTTTTTATGTATATTGAATTAATTGACTTATTTAGTCATTGCTGAGTATGTAGTTAGATAATCATGTGCGTGATTTCTTTAAATTTCCAATGATGTTTACTATAATGATTACCTTATTTTATAACTTTAGTAATTCATTCGAGGTGGGATGATTGTCAGGAAAGGCCGAATGTAAGGTTTAATTATAACCGCGAGAGGTCACGGTTATAACTGGTAACTGTGACCAGCAACTGGGTCCTTAACTGTGGTCCAGTGCGGTAAGTGGCAGTTGCGGTGAAATCTCGAGACCACGAGGTGAACGCTAGGAGAGTCAGATAAAAACAGACGGGCAGGGACCGGCTTTGGTTTTTAGATATCAATAGTATTGTAGAAGTGGCATAGGCTGCCAAGTGTATGTATGTATTCATAGTGTAAATAAAAAAATTAGTATTATTAAAAGAGAGTATTCCATCCTGACACAACGAGCTGCTTGTATAGTAGCTAACAATACTAAGGATATTTATATTATTAAGAATATAAATATGCTTAGTATGATAATTAATATGATTTTCTATTTTCTATTACATTAAAGAATAATTTGTGAACTTATCTTCGACATTAAATGACTATCCATAGCAGCTTAATCACATGAGAAATGCTACACACATCAAAACAAACAACAGCAGCAGAGCGCTGCGGAGTAGAAATTTTTGAATGTTTAGTAGCATTAGCATAGGAAATGTTGGGTGGAGTAAAATTAGAATTGAAAGCGGTTTTGTTAGCAGAGGTTTTATTTTTAGTGGCATTGGATTTAATTTTAAGGTGACTGGGATACCCTCGATAGGAGACTGTGTGCGGCTCTTGGCAATTAGCACAAGCTGGCGTTTCAAGTTCTGTTGTGTGTGGGAAAACGAAACTCAATACTGCAGACTTAAATGTGCAAAATATTCAGCATATATATTCGGCGCGATGCAGCCCTTTAAGTGGTATTGTCAAATTTTAATTTTCATACAATTAAGATTTTGTAAATTACAGATGTCGTTGATATTAGGTTTAGGAACAAGTTGAATTTGAAAAAGAGAGGCACCGGAGAACTTTTAAGAAGTTGATAAATATTAATGATAGAAAAATTAAATATTTCATTTTCGTGTCAGGGGAAGACCCCTAATAACTTTGATAGTCTACGTTGTTTAGGTGGGGTAAGAATGTTATTAGTACCTAGGTAAGTAATAATGCCATCATAAGCCCTAATATTATCGAGGTTAAGCTTAATAAATGTTCATGTTAAGATGTGTAATGAACGACTGCACGAAGCAAACTCTATGTTGTTTTGTTTTTTCCTTTTTATAGTTCAAAAAATATTTATTATGTTCATATACCTTGCCTCAATGACAGATAATCTATGAAATCTTTAATCTATAGTCTACAAACATCAAAATTAGTCTAAAAACTTCAGATAGCCTATCTGAAGTTACAAACAACAGAAATAGGCAGCCTACAAACTCCAGAAATATTATCAATATGTGTCCCTGATCTTAATATAAGCTAAGTGTTTGAAAAAAGATTTTTATTAAACAATGTTTTTGTTTGAAATGAAATGTTTTTGAAATAAGGCAAATATTAACAAAAGGCAAAAACGTTTTTCACATTAATTGTTTTTTAACTATCTCATAAACCTTTTGCTTTTTATGAATTATCTTGTTTTATATCTGCAGATAAGGCAAGCTTTTCTTTTTTTTTTCAGAAAAAAACATCAATTTTTACCATCTCTTAATTATATAAAAGAAAATCCTTTTTTATACATGCTGCGTATTTTTCCATTTTAAAAATTAAATCATTCTTATTTTCTAATAAGTAAATTCTATATTATTTGGAAAATATTTTGGTAAAGTTCAACTGGGTGAATAACAGCTAAAAGAGTGATTAATTGATTAAATAAGAAGCCCAACGTGCATTAATATGTATTGAGCTTCTTCAGTAAAATATTACAGGTTCTGTCTTCATCTACTTTTAACAAAAAATGTGAACTTGAGTAAATCAAAAATTTTCACTTTAGCAATGTACTTTGATGTTATTAAACTCACAGTTTTGATTTGTTTCGCCTTACTTCTAATCTAACATAACTATGATTCAGCTTCTTTTCACAAAAAAGGAAATATATTTCGATCAGACAAGAATTGAAATATTATAGAATGACTCATGTAAAACAAACGAGTTCATTTTGTCCCATTACTATCATTTCATAAGCCCACAAACGTATTGTGCTTAAACTATATCCTAAAAGCTAAATGAGTGAATTAGTTTGAAATGAGTGAAATTTCGATGAGAGGATGGTATCATATGGTTTTAAAACTATATATTCAGGCATGTTTGATTCCGTTTACAAAATCGCATTTAAAAAAATTTTTTATTTAGAAATATTATTTTATTAATTTATTCATGTTTATTTGCCAAAGGGGAAAAATGTAATGTTATGGACATGAATTTTTCAAATAATCTTATATTTATTTAGATTGTCCAAACAATGATCTAGTGGTGCTAATTTCAGAAATATTAATTTTTTTCCTTAATAGAATGTTAGCATAAATATATCATATTTACCCTTTTTAAAAGAAGAGTTTTTAAATAATATTTTCAACAATGAATTTCTTAATCATTGCCTTACTCTGGATTGGGCGCTAATTTATTAGATTGTCCCATATCAAATGAACTTTTGAATACCCATCAAAAATATTTATATTATACATAAAGGGAGAAAATTAAAAGTTTACAAAAACCATACTTTTGGTTTTAACTTAATCATGATCAAAAACATGTTATCCGCAGCCCGCCGACCATCGAGCTAACAACACTTGATTTACATATCAATTTATACCTCCGTGCCCGACGTCACGTCCAATTACATGCCTTCCGCATATGACGTCAGATCCGAATGCAAAACGAAAGAGAAACATTTGCATGATTCCCAATACTTTGAGCAACAATTACTTCCACCAACATCCCAGACAACACCGAAGAATTGGCCGAGGATGGGTTCGGAGTCATTAAAATTCCCCGTCTTTCGAAATTTAAAACAAGGGAGCCAATGCCGCAATGCTGAAAAAGAATCAGCAGACGCCCAAGATATATCACGCGACCGAACTCCTCGGCACGCAGGTATATGTAGAAGCATACACAGGACGACCCGGCCCCAGTCGATGCGTCGGGGCTATTTACATTCTTCGGAGATCCGCAGACTCCCGACGAAGTGTGTCCGCACAATGTCGCGACAGACCATCTGACCAAGCGCCTCCCTGCCACGCAGCTGATGGGAGAGGAACAGCGCTTCCAGCGGAAATGAGAGGAACAGCGCTTCCAAAAAAAGCCCTTGCTACCAACTCGCAGGCCAGTAACACAGGAGCTGTCGTACATCAGCAGCACACAGGAGCATAAGCACTAAATATTATTAGTTTTAATATGGGAATATTTAGCCATGCAAATTAAATCTATATTTACATGATTTCAATTTACAGTTTTATTCTTTTTTTCAAATGTATACAAAACTAAGCTAGATGGTTATATTTACATCAACGTAGTAAATTAATTATATGTATGTACTTCCATGTTAATCTGTATTGTATTGTGTATTGGAAAGCGTGTGTCAATTCACTCAGGCAATAAGCATTCAAAATAAAAAATAGAAAATTAAAAAGTTAAGATAGATTTTTTTTTAATTTTAAGGCTAAATTTTACTTTTAAATTTTAAAAACTTTCAAAATTAATTCTTTCTTGTAAAGTAGTTGTCCCTTCAGAATGTCAACAAATGATGTGTCTATCTTTGAAACAATGATGTAAAGAACGCCAGGGGGACCATCTTTTGTTAAGTTCCACTACTATATTTGTAAACAAACCCGCCTCATTGACAGGAGCTAATCCCCCATTGGATCTTACTCCCGCTCCAACAAAGGAAAAGGTTGTTCGTTTGAGGAGTACCCGGGGCAGTAGTTTGATTTCCCAGGGATTTTTTCATGAACAACTGATGGAGATGCACCCGCTACGAGTGCCTGTCCTGCCCCTATCTATCAGACCTTTGATGGTCAGTTCTACTCTAATGAATTAACATAATGCTTCAACAAAGGTGAACGAACATCTTACCTTTCTGCAAAAAGGACTCCACCACGCAGAGAACGATCTGACGAGAATAGTAGATGCAGGCACTCCAGGAGACGAAAGTGACTTCACGAGAGAAGCGCGTGCAACCGGAAATGACGAAGTGTCCTCTTGTTAGGGATGGTGTTTTTGGTATATAAGGGATCCCTCTAGAAACCTTTCCTCTGGTGGCAACATCGGAATGTTGTGCTATAAGATGAGGAAGGGGGGGAATGAAAAACTAAATATATGAAAAACTTTTTTAATTGGATTTGTTCTTAATTTGATTTCTGAATTAGATTATTTTTGCAAAATGTAATTAGTAAATGATTTTATTATTATTACAATTCTTTATGTAACAATTTCTTTTATTTTACAAATGATTTTTTTTATTCTAAATGTACACAAAATTATTTTTTTTTTCTTTTCACAAATTTAATTCTTTTAAATATAATTATTTCAGCGAAGGATTTTTTTAATTCCTATATTTTTCAATTCCTTCTATTAGCTCACACTCTCCCTATATATATCTTGTTCAAATTTTCAATCGTTCATAAAATACTTTTTATTCATCCACTTAAGTTCAAATACATTTTTTTAAACTTGTAGTGGCTGGCACTTGATTTTAATACAGTTTTTTCAAATATTGCACTGTCCAGTCACATTAATGTGACCAATTTTCAAAAACTAGAGTAACCACCTTTGGCAGAAATATTATATAATCTATTCTTTTCATTTAATATTATTTCATATTTTTTCGATGCCTTAGGACATTCTTTATGTACATTCCACTGCAATGTGCCACCGCCTGCCTTTTGTGATTGGTTATTTCACTTTGACGTCGAAAGTAGGTGGGGTCACATTAATGTGACTGGACTGTGTAAATCAGTAATTAAATTTAATTAATTAATTTTAGGTTTTTTTTATATTTAGGTTGCATATATCTACGAATAGATGGCGTCAGGTAAACTTAAAAAAAATGAATGAAAATTATTTATAACGGACTTTCTGCAATAGAGTGAAAAAGAAGTAGGAATTGACTTAACAATTTTTTTTTTTTTTACTTGTTTTAATATTTTATTTGGTAACAAAATTTATTATTTATTATTTTTTTTCCAACTTTATTCTTTTATTTTTAATGTGATTTTCAAAATTATTTTTATTTTGTTTCTTTCTTAATTACAAAAATTTATTTCATAATAAACAATTTTTTTATTATTTTATTTTCCACATTTAGTTATTTTTACTTTTACTTTTCTATTAATTACAATTTTTTTTTTAGAAAAGGAAATTATTTATTTTTATTATTTTTAATTTGCTTTTTTTTATTGGATTATTTTACAAATTTATATTATTAAACAAATAATTATTTACTATACTCAAAATTTGTTTGGTGTAGAAATTTATTTTACACCAAACAAATTATTAACCACCAAGCAAATTATTACGATTGTATTTATTTATTCATTCTGCAAAATAATTTTTTTTAAAAATGTTTATGTTTATTTCAATTTTACTTTTTTTTAATTTTTTTTTTTATTTAACGAAACTTCTTCTTGTAAAGGTTTTTTTTTTTATTAGTGCTTCTTTGAAATTTTTTTTTTTTTAAAAAATTTTTTTTGGTAAAAGATTTTTTTTTTTTTTATTTATTATTATTTTTTTTCTTACGAAATTTATTTATCTTTTTTATACATTTTTAATTTTTAATTCCAATTTTTTTTTATTTCGATTGTATTTGCTTTATCTTACAAAATTTATTTTTGTAAAAGAATTTATTTTATTGTTTAATTTATAATTTTTCCCCATTGTGTTACAAAATGCATTTTCCTTTTCACAAATGTCTTTTATTTAAAGGTAAATATTTCAGCAAAGGATTATTTTCTTTTCATTTTTTATTGTGATTTGTTGAACTATTTTATAATTTCCTTTCTTCTTAAATTTTTTTTTTCCCTAGTGTATTATACAACATTTTTTCTTATAATTCATTAGAAATTTAATTATCCGAAACTTTGTTTGGCACATAGTTTTCCTTAAAATCTCTCACATTTCTTTTTAAAGACGATATTAGTTTCAAACTTTCTATCCATTATTGAATACTGTACAGCATTTGTATTGCAAGATTTTACATGCATGTTTTTTAACAGTTTGAATATCATATACCAGAATAGTTACAACTCCGAAGAAAATGTTACGAATTTATATATATATAATTAACCAATTAGTTACCTACATTAAAATGCAAAAAAATTTTCGAACATAAATGTAATTTAATTAAAATAGGCATAAAATTTTCTTTCAACTCATTTTTCTCCTAATACTTCATCTTTCATCCTCGATTCTATTTTGATATACTCTATAATTTTTTGCTGATACAAAAAAAAAAATTTTAGCTTGCATTTTTTTAAGCATTTATAAATAAACACACAGACTGTGATTTTGTATGACAAAATAGTTAAAATAATATTTTTATAATGAATTAACATTAATTTACTTCTTAACTTATTTTATTTCAAAATATTGTATACATCTAATTATCTCAGCAATCATTTTCACCTATGTCATTATTTTCTTTACAGTCAAACACAAATCTTGTAATTATACGGAGATACATTTGTTAAAATATTCCACAAATAAATGTGCAATTTTAATAAATATTATCATACTAAGCTAGAGAATTTGTATAACATGATAAACAATAAGTACACACACAGGCACACACACCAATTTCAATAAGAAAGACTTTCTTATAAAATCTAAATGTGTAGGAATGTTAAAGTTATAGATCTTATTTTTTTTTGCGTGAATTTCTTACATCCTTCTTGGAAAAAACAACGGATTACATTCTATTTATGCACACACACCATTGAATTATATTTATAAAATTATTGTGTATGTTTTTCTAACCAATTATTTCTAAAATAATATATAATTCATTGATATTTAAATTGTAGTTTTTAACATGAATTGAATTTGCTTAACCAAAACTTCTATCATCAAAGATAAAACTGTACATACTTTCTTTTAGAATGATCAACTAAAATTCTATACAACCTTTATTACAGAAAGCTGATAGCATGTATCTACTCGACCGCTGGCCAATTTCAGATAGGATAGTATTTCTTTCTATATGACTAGGATTGGAATGTTTATCAGTTTAGATATGCATATTTTTTAATTTTCTAAATATCTATTTCAACAAACTTGTTATGCAATTTTAGATGAAGAAAAAATTTAAATTATGAAATTATTATTAAATAATATATATTTTTAGTAAAGATATAATTCATAAATTTTTGTTACCAATTTTTTTTGTTTTTAATTTTGGAATATGTTTTAAAAATTTAAACCATTTTTATTTTATTTCTTTAAATAAATTAAATTACATGACTATTTCACTTATTGAAATTCTCAATTTTTTTTTTTTTTTTTTTTTTTCAACTTATTTTGCATTTCGGCAAGCATGCAACTTAAGTATACACATCAATAAATTAAGTTATCCGCTTATTTTTAAGCGGATAACTTATTTGTGTTAAATATTATTTAAACTGTTAGTTAGATTATATCCTATAATTGTTTTCGTTAAAGATGAAAATAATCACTATTTAAACTATGATTTTGTAAATGAAAATAGTTAAACTAATGTTATTTTTATGATGAATTTACACTAATTCAATTTATCAACCCCGAATAACTTTATTTTATTTCGGAATATTGTATACATCTCACCAAACTTATTCATTAAGATTTTACTTCTTTTCTGCCATACATATATCTTGTACAGCCTCCATAAGCATTCTTTTTTCAATTTTGATAATCATTAAACAATATTTACAAAAGTCAATATTTCAAATTTTACCCATTATACACATCATTTTGAATTTTATGTTTCAAAAACACATTTATTAAATCGTTTTTATTTAAAATTTCTGCATAAAAATTTCTTTAAATAATTTATTTATTATTTCTTCTTTCATATTTGATTTATCTGTTATCTACCATAAACTTAATACATTACGAGATATTTTTTTAGATTGCAAACATTTAGAATTACACACCATGATTTTGTAAAACAAAGTAGTTAAAAGGATAAGGTTTATTATAATGCATTTAGACTAATCCAATTTATTATCACCGAATAACTCTATTTTATTCAAAATAGCGCATGCAGTTCACCAGTCATTTTTCTTTACATTGTATATTTTTTTTCTGATATGTACAAGTCTTGCACATAAGCATCAGTTTGTTTTAATTGGAATAATAATGTAAACAAAAGTGGTATGAAATTTCACCCTTTATATCCCTCGAATTAATTTTGAGTTTTATGTATCAAAAACTTATTTTTTAAGTCGCTTTTATTAAAAAAAGTTCCTAATGATATTTATTCTATTAATTATACTTTCTTCTTAATATTTTGTTCTATCTGTTAAATCTAAGTTAAACTACAATTAACTATATTTTATTTAGCATTCAAATATTTAAAATTGATCACTACTTAGACTACTACACTCATGTCCATAAATTAAGGATAATTCAGAATCACACAGAAATTGAACTCTAAAATAAAAATTTCACCTGTAGAAATATCACACATCTTGAAGAAGAATATACAAAATACAGGAAACCACCAGATGGCACGGATAGTACGTCACAATGACGAGAGTGTGAGAGTGGGGTATATAAGGAATGGTGGCAAAGAAGTAAAATTGTTCACAAGAGCTTTAAAAGCCTTTCCGTGCAATAACCGCATAGTTATGGCACAAAGGAAGCATTTGGATGATTTTTTACGTAGTAGAATTATCGGACGACTGGAATGTGGACGTACCCAGCTGGAAGTATCCGAGGAACTTGGAATCGCCCAGAGTGACATCTCCAGGCTTCGGCAACGATTCCAAGATGATGGTAATGTGAGTAGATGTTACAGCACAGGTCGCCCCTGAGTTACAACCCCGAATGAGGACCGGTATTTAGCAGTTACTGCCAAAAGAAACAGACGGAGCACAGCATCAGACCTGTCTCGTCAGCTCTCTTCAGCTACTGGTACGACAGTTTCAAGGCAGACCATGTACAGACGCTTAGGGCACGTTGGTCTATATAGGCCTGTCAGATGTGTTTCACTTACCGCAACTCACTGTCGACTGCGATTAACCTGGAGTAGAGAGCATGCGTTGTGGACACCGCAGTGGTCTTGTGTGATGTTTTCCGACTAGTCCAGGTTTAGTTTGCAGTCTGATTCTCGCCGGACTTTCATATCCGTTACCACCAAAAGAACACCATTGAACGACACCGTTACGGTGGTGCAGGATAGCTCGTTTGGGGAGGAATTATTCTTGGTTCCAGAACTGACCTGCATGTTCAGAGTGTAACGATGACAGGCCACATGTATCGGGATGTCATTCTGGAACAACATGTACGTTTGTTTCGGGGCGCCATGGGTGCTGAATTTCTGTTTATGGATGACAACGCCCGTCCGCACCGTGCAAACATTGTAGACGAATGCCTTCAATTGGAGGATATCACCCGTATGGATTGGCCAGCACACTCACCGGACTTGAATCCAATAGAGCATGTGTGGGATATGCTTGGCCGACGAATTGCAGCCCATCAACCCCCTCCCACCAATCAACCGGAACTTCGGAGGGCATTGCTTGATGAGTGGTGTAATATTCCCCAAGATAAGATTGAATATTTGATACTCAGCATACCTAGGCGTTGTGAGGCCTGTATTGCATCGTCCGGGAGACATACTCCATATTAACCATCATACTAACCATGTTATACTGTTTTTTGTAAATAGGTTCTTTTTTGAAATTTGCTCCAGGGAGTAAAAATCGCAATTTTTATTAATTATGTCAAACATATAGCATCTTTTTTGCTCTTTACCTTTTGTTTAATAAATAGACTTTACAAATAAGTCAAATTTGTTTTGCTTCTGTCTCTTTCTTTGCCTGAACTTTATTATCCTTAATTTATGGACATGAGTGTAGATTAAATTGATACTATTTTTTTATAATGAACTTACATTAATTCATTTTCTTAACCCTCAAATAACTTTTTTATTTCAAAATATTGCATACTTCTAAATATTCTTGGTTATCTTACAAACCATTTTCACTGTATTTTCATCTTCCTTACTAGTTTGTCCTGCAAAAGTCTTGTACTTATACAACCTCCATAGACATTATATTTTTAGTTGTAATAATGATTGAATAATAATTAGAGAAATTCAACTTCACTTTAATGAGTTATACAAAATTTCTTTAAAAATATTTTTTTCCCTTTATAATATGTTTTTCACTTCATTAAAATAAATATTAAAACAGTAAT
This sequence comes from Caerostris darwini, assembly GCA_021605075.1. NCBI lineage: Eukaryota > Metazoa > Arthropoda > Arachnida > Araneae > Araneidae > Caerostris > Caerostris darwini. The sequence continues at coordinate 106,153 of BPLQ01009393.1, forward strand.
AATAAAGATAATACTTTTAATATGACTAGTTTACTTATTGAAGTTTTTCGCAACTTTTTTTTTTCATTTTCCATTTTAATATTTTTATGCACATACGACATTAAATCATATCCAGCATAGATTCATTTCATAAATACATACTTTAAAAATAAATGTGTTCATAAATACTTAACATTTCTGATAGAAATGATTATATTTTTAAAATTAATTTTATTGATTTCAATAAAGACCCATTCAGAAAACTCAATTTTTTTCTTAATAGGCTTCACTAAAATCTTCTTAACATTAATCATTTTTAAAAGAATGCTAGAATGTTATGTTAGGCACGATTCGATATAATGTTAATCTTTTGTATATTTATCACTATGTTTTTCCGGAATTAATATTTCTAAACAATACTTTTTTCTACGACACTTAATTCAGTCACGTACAAATCTTTAAATACACTCTTGTAATCTTAACACAAAATTCAGCATTCAATCATTTTGTTTTAAACATAGCCTTCTAATAAGTAACAAGATTGTTTTTTCTTTAATTTTACTTTTCATGTGTCTCTATAACCTTTTTACTTTACATAAATGTTCTATAGCTCATGAAAATATTTTTCAAATTTCTACCCTTATTTTTTTATATCTCAAAAAGTTTCATATTCCGCTAAAAAGCCCTTTCTGGTACAACGTTCCGATGAAAAGATTTCTAGAGAGTCCCCTTTTCTACCAAAAATACCATCTCTAACAAGATAACTCCTCATCATTTCCGGTTGCACGCGTTTCTCCCGTGACATACTTCCGTCAGCTGAAGTGTTGCACCTACTACTGAAGAGCGGCATCGCTTGATTTATGTTGCCCTGAGAACCACACCGGATATCATCGCTGCACAAAGAATCCATGACGAAGCCCGAACCGAAATGGACATCCACCACAAAGGAGTGAATGATTCTCCCAAAAGTAATTGTGTTAGGCATAGTGTGATAAAAGTCACATTAAAACCTAAAGCTAAAAGAAGTAATACTAATATTGTAACTGATGACTGATGACTTTAACTTACCAGATAAATGCCACACGGTTATATTTAATGTAAACAATAGTTCTAGTCAAGCTAATCTAAATTTAAATTATAAATTTCCAAATTTAAGTGTTGATGAGGCCTTCGATGGAGACGCATGTATCCCCCCCCCCCTTCTCGAACCAAAACTTCCACCTATCATGTTGAAACCGGTAGGTAATCTTAAAATAAAAGTTGCTAAGATTAACGCCGAATTCAAAGGCAATATAATTAAACTCGCCGAGATGTTTAATATCTAAAGACCTTTCCCAAAGATATTGCTCATCATCGTCCTGCGCTCTAATAGTATGGACTTTTTCGTGATCACTCTAAAGAACAAACGGCCTATGAAGGCAGTCCCGAAAGGTTTTCCTGTCAGTTATGGGACTTCAAAAATTGCTAAAGATCTCAAAGAACTAGGTTTCGATATTTAAAAAGTAGTGCAACTTAACAATCTTAAAACCAAGAAACCTATGACCGTTTGGCAACTAAATTACTTGAAATCGAAAAAAAACACCTCTAAATTATTCGATGTCACTAAACTGTTATATCTTACTGTACGTATACAAAAATTTAATAGGAAACCTGGTGCCACCCAATGCTTTTCCTGTAATATTTTGGAGGTGAGATATTGGTTGGTTGGAGGTTTCTGTTGAGATGGAGCACCCGTATGTATAAATCTGGCTTTGTTTCCAAGCGCTGAAGAAGGAGGGCAACTCCGCATGGAAATACTTTTAGGGTTAACTACTCTATTTGAGTATTGTATGAGGGAAACAAAGAAATCTCCCACCAGTTAGTCAGATTAACGAGGCAAGATGCTCAACATCATAAACGCCATCGAGCCTCCTCGTTTTCCGAAACAGTTTCTACAACAAAGTAGCCAGAGGTCTCGGCCCTAATGCTCACCAGAGGCTCTCGTTGTCCCTGAGCTACGAGTCGGGCATGCAAATCATAAATCTTTCATTAATTCGTACATGTACCCATGAAAGACTTAATTTCCCTATTAATCTAGTCTTATGTACCATTTGATCTTTTCATTATAAATTATGTCTCGCATTATTTTTCGTCTGTGGATAAAATCAATATTGACGTAACAATTACGTAGCAAGATTAATCTAAAGAAAATGATAAGCTTTTTCATACATGCTTGGTACTGAAGTTACTTTTTAACTAAGTAAGACAATTTTATCATCATTTTCTAATTTATTTATATCCAAAGAATTTTATACGTGATTTTAAGACAATATACCTAAACAATCTAAAGCGGATGACTTGCCATTTAATCAAACAATCAATTGAAAAAAAATAAAGATATCTCTGAAAACATAAACCATAGTTCAGGAATATTTAATAAAGTAATCTGCATGCAGCTCAACATGAAATCATATTTTTTTTAAAAAACTAAAATTTAATTTAAAAAAAATGTGAATAAATGTTTTTTATTTTATTTAAATATTAATCTGTATTTAGTATTTTTGAATATTACTTCTTTCAATGATTAAAAATCCTTGTTCTGTTCAAAAATTTATTTTCTATTATTGATCCTATTCAGACACACAAGAAAATAAATCTTAGATCGTATTTTTCGAAGTGTTGTCGGCTTCAATGTGAATCTTATCTTAAAAACCATTGTGGAATCTAATCTCATCATCTGATCAGATTGAATTGTCTGATCATCATCATCTGATTGAATTGTATAACTATAATTTTATGTCAAAATGTAAACTGAAATGAGCCATGCCAACTTTCTGAAATAAAATAATTGTTCTTAAAGAATCAAAATCTACTATGCTGCAGTCTTCTTTCAGCAAAACCGATAAGGATGCACTCCCAATTGGATATCATATTTTCAATCCTGTATCTCCTTTAAGGTATGAAAACAATGAAACACCAGGCACTGGGTCAATTATAATGCAAGCAGAAGAGCAGAAATATGAAACCCCTTACGATGAGCATTGCTCTACAGGCATGGAATGAGAAGATGGATGGCGATTTTGCAAGAACATGGGAATATCTCGTATTGACAGTTCGGGCTCCGGGAGGTAGTTCTTCTGAGTTTCGCTCATGCATACGGGGTGTAATTATCTCTGATAGTGTTCGTACAAAAAATCATGTTCTTCTTTGCATATCAATTGACTGTTTGTAGCATGCTTTGTAGAACACGTTGTTCTCAATAAGTAATAAATTAAAGTTAGTAAATAAAGTAATATATTAAAGTTAGATAAGAATAATAAATTTATAGAAAAGGAGTTTAATAAATGGATTGTCATATTTAAAAAATTTATTTTATACCATTAAGAAAAATTTGTCTGTGTTATTAAAATTGATAAAAAACAGTAGAAGAAAGAATTTCGTGATTACATAAATTCAAAAAATATTTTAAAAGTAAAAATAAAATTGTCAAATCTATAATGAAATGCCAGGTATGAAAAATGTCTCCATTAAAGAAGAATGAATTAATACTTATATAATAACCTATATTATTATTGCCTCTGGATGATTGTCCTTATTCACTTTATATATCATCTTTCATTTCCTATATATACACGCATAGACATAAAGATTCAATACAAAGTAGTATCAAACATTACAAGTTGATATCAATATATCGGGCACTGTGTATTTAAAATATATTTTTTAAATTCAAATATTAAAATTTCAACTAACTTTTTTGTTACTTATGTTTTCCCAATACAAGTCCCCTTAACTTAAAAAAAAAATCCTTTCTTAATATTTTTTTGCAGGCAGGATTAATTTTGTTGTCAATTTAAAGGTTTTAACTTAAAGTTTGAACAAAAACAGTTGTCATAGTCCATATAATATTCTGACAAAATGTCTTCTTTCAATATTGTAAAAAAACAATTGAATCTACCTGCTATCAATTGAAAGATTGCAATTGAATATTCACATTAAGTATTTCAGCATAAAAGGATGTGACATTGATGTAGATAAATAGAATAAAAAAAAATTGAATGATGCAAATCTATAGAAAAGTTTATATGAGAAAAATGAACATAAAAAAAAGTTATCAAGAATATCAAAAATCAATAATCGCTGATATCAAAAGTAGTAAGGGAGACATTTTACTGGGTTTCTCTCGAGAATTACTTGCAAAAGGGTCTTTTATTCAATTGAAAGACGGAACGCAAAATTTTGTCTTGATTTTTTCCCCCTCTTCTAACAAAAGGGGGAATAAGAGTGCGCAGTGGCTGATGTCCTTCATTGGAAAAAGGCTGAGAACTCCTCCCCGCAAGCTGCCAATTTAATTGGGAGATAAAAGGGTGCATAACGTACATATCGATGAGTTTATTACGCGAGAGTGGCAGTGCAGAGAACTACTGCAAGACCCCTTCTCGGAACAACTCCATGGCTGTCAATGCCAATTTTTGTCGCAGTTTATTAAGGGTTTTTAAAGCATTTCTAAATTGATCAAAAGTCAAAAAGGGAAATTAGCAAAGATGAAAATTATTTATTTTAGTTATATTGAGATTCGGCTGCACTAACGGAAACATATCAGGTATATTTAAAAAATGTTCCAAACTGGTGGAACACACGAATCGTGTTCCAGTGGTAATCGTGTAGAAGGTACTACTGACATACTTGCAGTCACCGGTTTCGGAAAGGTGGAGAGTCAATGGCGATTGTAAATATTGTGTATACGAAAATGCTAGCACACAATATATATAATATTAATCTAAGGATTGTCTGGTTGCATGGAGAGAGCAACCGGGTTTTTCCTTTACTACTCTGAAATGCTGGGCAATTAAGCCCTAAAGTCCTCCCAGAAGGTTACGCACTTCGGTGAACTGTTCATGGCACACATTAATGACATACGAAACGCTCCGATATACAACAATAAAAATAACTGGTGGAATATTAATCTTTTAAAAACATTTAGTTCTGTTGTTAAAGTTTGTTCTGCTTTCGAGAATTTCGGACTTTCAGGTATTGTGTGATGGTGTTTAAAATCTTGTCTTTTAGATGCGGCCAAAATGCGAGTGTAGAATAGCAAATCCATCGAAATATAACTTTGTATTAAATGTAACTTTAATGTTGAATTTTCTCTCTAAAAGAAAAATAAAGTTGTTTTGGCAAATTCTACATTATATAAATGCTAAAAGTGGTCTGGGATGACCTTGCAGATGAGAGAGCTTAGAGAGATAAGTAGATGTTATTAGAATATGCAAAATTAAAGTTAGAAATAGAGTAGCAACCGAATTTATTAGTTATAGAATTCAGAAGGATCGAAGCAGATGCTATTACATTCATATACTTAAAATATACAAATGAATATAGATTCTATCAATAGTTTTTAAACATTTATAAACTGTAGGCTATCAATGATATTCCAAATTATAACAAGAACGAAAATGCATCATAATATAATATTTTAAAATTTATTTTCTTCTAGTATATTTTTAATTGCTGCAGATGATAGGAAATATTAATAATTTAAATAAAACTATTATAATAAGGAAAATATTATAAATAAGAAAGAAAAAGAAAGGTTCTTTTCTTTTACGTAATAGGAGTCACAAATTTCATTACATATCCATTAAAACTGACTTTAATAAAATGACATAAGCATGTTGAAACTGTAAATAATTAAATATTAAAATAAAAGCAGTGGCTCAGTGGCAACATGCGCCAGTGGTGAGCATTAGGGCTAAGATTAATCGTTGTAGACACTGCTGCAAAAAGCCGAGGAGACTCTATGGCGTTTGTGATGTTCGGCATCTTGCCTCGTTAGTCGGACTACCTGGTGGGAGTTTTCAGGCGCTTCTCCGTATGACAAGCAAATGTGGGGTAGTTCTCCCTAAAATACCTCTCGGGAGGCGCTAGAAGAGGAGCTAAGCCAGACTTCTACTTATGGATTTTTCATCACTCTCTGCCCTCCCCTTTCCTTCTTTCAATGAGAACACATGAGAATATGGGAGGTTTAGATTTTGCTGTCGACCCAGTGGGATACAAAACAACATGATGGCGCATACATTGAATTTTTTTCGTAAAAATACATTCACGGATGTTATCCGTGTTGAAATTTATGGAAATTATATTATTTGTTTAAATTTCAGGATTTAAAGCGTTCTTCTCCGTTTGTAATCAATTAAAATAAATAGATGTCATAAAATAATTGTCTACTTGTAATCTTTTAGAAATGAACGTTTCAAATAAGTTGCTGAAAATTTCATTAAGAAACAATAGAAATTTTTCCTCATAGTCCTACAAAACATGCGTTGAAGAAAACAACTTTCTCTTGTCGACTTTGATTTGGAAAGAAAAAGAAGAAAACCTTTTATCAAACAGAACGATAGAATAACACCTAAAAGCTAACAGAGACAGAGACTCAAGAATAAAAGGATGTGGGAGGGAAACCAATTTCCCACTCACATCCCCAGTTGGGAGAAGGGATATATAATTGGAAAATATTTCTTAGTTCAAGAAAATGCACTAGAATAAAGCGAAATAAGAAACATATAAAGAAATAAGGAAGAAAGAAAAAAGTAAAAAGAGAATAAAAAGGAAAAAATATGGAGAACACACAGGCATAGTTTCGTTTCAGCTCCCATTAATATGCTAGTTTAGAAATGCTTTTCGTATTACGAGATGATGCAAAAATATTTCTTTTAAAACTGATTGGTATTTTCTTGCACCGAGTTTGGCATTGATTTAGCCGCATTGGCTGGATTTGGTAATTATATTAATTTGGTGCTGGAGATATTTGTGTAATTAAGACATCATTAAATAATCTGAAATCTTTAATCAACTTGAATTATTGATTTTTTTTTCAATGTGTATATTGACAACCACTCTATTTTTATACCCGTACATAAGAAGGACAAAGATCAGAGCAAAAAAACAATACCGCTGATTAGCGCTGTTGGGAAGGCTATAGAGAAAATAACTTTGAGAAGACTTAATTTAAAACTGAAACTAGTAGAGTACTAGCTGAACAGCAGAGGTTTAGAGGTTTCAGATCTACAAGCCAACATATGTTCATGTTGTCCTCCTGAGCCAATCTGTCAAGGACGCCCTATATAACAGGCAGGTACTGACGGCAGTTTTTATTGACCTTAAGTCTACTTATGGCAATATATGGCGTATGGCAAACTTTCTGTGAATGCACTTTTGCCGAGGCAGATATTACAAAGCAGTGTCGAAATCCAATATTTTAAAAACGGGCTTCTTCTTATTTTGAAAATAAGAGATATTCATGTGTCAAATGTCTCTTAGACGCTGACGATATGGTCTTTTCGACAATCTCTAAAAAAGAAAGGCAAGAAGAATTTTAGAAATTATATTCTCTGACACTTTGAATGCTCTGGAGGATTGGTGTGATACTAATAATATGGAGGTGAATTAAATAAATCAGACTGCATGACTTTTTCACTTATGCATCAAGCTTTAGATCTTCAGCTAACATATAGGGTCACCCAAATTCCCACATGCAATAGATTCAAATATCTGGGAGTGACGTTTGACCGCAAATTAACATGAAAAATCCATATAGAGGATATTCCCAACCATGCCTTGAAGAGATTCAGTGTCCTCAAATATTTCTATTTCAGACTATATGAGGTTGTACTGGACCAACGCTGCTCCACACCTATCACGCGTTTATTCGCCCCTCTTTTGACTTATTGCTGTGAACCGGGATAAAAGTACTCTCTGGAGAAAATTAGAAAATTAGGCTTTGCTATTGTTTCTGGGGCAGTAACGACTACCCTGATAGACTCCAAGCTTATGCTGACTGGTGATTGGCACCTTAGAACCGTGGTTCAAGGGAAGACTATAATTCTCTAGGAAAAGATCATTAGAGTACGTATTGTTGGACAGATGGGCTCTCTTTATTGAGTCCTCCAGTTAAAAAACCCACTTGGTTATTATGTACATATGCTGAAATTATGTACCAGAATATCTCGTCCCACCACAAAATCCAATAAATCTGAAACCTGTCCGGATTAATCTTGACGTGTGTAGAAGTTAACTAAAAGTAATACGGACCATTCTATTTCGAGATCCCTGTCTCTCCTGTCCGATTTCCTTAACGGAGGTGCCAGAGTTTTCTCCGATATTTTTTCTTTCTACGTCCCTGTTGGGCGTGATGCTATGTTCGACGAAAAAGTTGCTTCGCACAGCTCTGTCCCAGCTACACTACCACTTGGATAAATTCACAAATGCTGCTATCCTATGTAATTCCATGGCTACTCTGTTGGCTATCATATCTGATAATAATCCCTTAAAGTATGGCATTTTAGATTGTCGTCTTCACGTTCAGAACTTGGCAATTTTTGAGAAAAATATACCCTTCAGTGGGTTCTTACCCACTGTATGGTTCCAGGTGATGAGAAGGTAGACTACTTGGCTAAGAAGGATGCTTTGAAGGAGTACGTCTCGCTCTTTACCCTTCTATGCTATTAAACATCTGGTTAAAAAATCTATAAAAGCCCGTGTTTAGAAGGACCTTACTGACCGTATATCCCATAAGGCTTGGAGAAATGCTATCCCAAAGTTGTATAATGATCCAAGGCGTTGATCGGTCGCTGAATTCCACTTAGCCACAAGACATGACTGTCTACGAAAACATCTGTTTAGACTCAGAATTATTCCTTCTCCGATTTGCACCCTGGGAGTGACTTGAAGCACTGGAGAGGTTATGGACTCCATTCATCAACACCACTGTTTTGCACTTCGCAAGACCTTTCTCACCGACCGTTACCGTTTCTCACCACCGTTTTTCCGTGTTCTTTTTTCCTCTTGCTGTTATTGTTTATAATCTGCCATAAAAATAAAAAAATAAAAATATTGACATCCAAATTCATCTTAGAACACAAGTGACTTACCCACGGAAATAGCTTAAACTGTTCGGCATATTAAGTATTAAATCTGGTACTTTTTCTATATTGTTCTGAGATGTTTTAAGAAGAAAAAAATTATTTCATCAATTTAGATAGAAACTTCAAATCACCAATGTGATTGTGGCTTTAAGGTAGACTTTTTTGCTTCTGTTACTTGTAGCTCAAGGAGAAAATAGAAACACGACGATATTTTACGTTAAGTTATCAAAAAAAAAAAAAAAAGATTTTCTATATAAATTTGGTTTATGAATAGTAAGAGATATATATGAATTAAATTCTCTACATAATTTTTTTAATATCTGAGTCTGATATTTTATTACAAGGATGGGAGGTGACGGTTTTATGAAATAAAATATTTTCTTTTCGCACAGTGCTTTATCTATTTTAAACAAATATTTAACAGGAGAAGTTGTTTTGCTTGAGATGCATTAGATTGTTCGTACGCGACCTGCTTGCATTTATAAAGCTAGATTAAAAAAATATTGTTATTATTAGCTGGTATTTGTGTGTTATACAGCACATATAAATTATGCTAATTTTGTAATTTCCTACTTAAAATATTTTAAGATTCACCAAAAATTTATTTTAAGCTTTTAAAAACATTTTGACAGGAAATGCGAGTTACTAATCTATATATATATATAGCTCTTTTGCACATTTGTTGTTTGATAATTTTTAATTATTTAACGAATATTTGGTGTGTTGTAATAGAATCTAAAAATTGTAATGCAATATGTTATAAAGTACACTGAAAGAAAAATATTAAATGATATTAGCTGACTATATGCAAAATTGACTGCATGAATTTGAAATTCCTTTTAATTTGTTAAATGTTAGGGGCATTTATTAAGTGAGAAACACAACATGTTCACCAAATCTAAAAAACATTGATTAGTAAACGAAATTTATCATTCATAAAATAAGTAAAGAAGCAAGAGTGTTAAAAAAAATTATAATGCAAAATTGATTGCAAATTGATGTTTACCAGTGCAGAATAGAAATTAAAACTTTTTTTTGGATACATTAACTGCTTTAAATAAATAGTTTTTTAGGTTTTTCTTAAAAATGTGATTTTGTAAGCTTTGACCACACTTGAAATAATATTTAACTGGCTTAAGGTGTTGAAATTTTTAACCAATAAAAAACTGCCTGTTAATGTAACTTTTTATTTATCTTTCTGTGAATTTAAAAAAAAATTGGGGTGTATTTTGAATTAATAAACAGTGAAAGTTTTGTATCTGCAGAATTTGCATTTTTAAAAACTTCTTAGAAGCAAATGAATGCAGCAAATAAAAATCGTTAAAAAAAATATGATAAAATTTTATTTTCATATTTTTTACGTCAAACTTTAGTTAAAGTTCGATGTAAAAAATATGAAAATAAAATTTTATTTTTTCCGAATTATAAATATTTTCAATTAACTTTTTATACCACACAAATATAAATTAAAATTGACAAAGTTTTCCGAGGAGTCATATTTTTTTGTAAATTCTATTTAGTATATTATTTGTGTACAACAATTTTACAAGATACATAATCTGATGAAATTTAACATTCCTTAACAAATTCTTGAATTATGGCTATTCAAAGTATAGGAAAAAATATTTCATTCTTCGGAAATGTATGTAACTTCTTTAGTTTTGAAGTAATTGTAATATTTCACGGTACTTGCTTACATTTGTCAAATATCCAATTCGAATGATATTTAGAAAATTGCTTTCTTCTTTGATTGAATGATAAAGAGGATTCATTTTTAATATTTATGAATTCCTTCCTATAATTTAAATTTCATTTCATTTCTCCCAATTAATAAGCTCATGAAGCTTGATAGTTTTTTAATTTAACTGACAAACATCTGTTGCTTTTTTCTGTAAAGTTTATTCGTAAGGCATTCGTGTTTAAATGTTATTCCTGATTAAAAAAGGTTTTCTATTGGGTACCGCGCATCAATATCGAAACGAAAGTTAATGAGGTTGATTGAATTTGAAAGCATATGATTCGATAAACCAAAAACCTGCAGGATTAAATTAATTCTAACTAAGCGGGGTGTAAAAAGTTAAAACTAATTACTTTTTAGAATAATAACATTTTATTTTTCTTTCGATGCGAGAAGGTAATCTTGTTGAATAGGAGGGAATTAAGGATACTTATTTAAGAAAATAATATATTAATCACATTTAAGATTAAAAATGTATTACAACAAGTATAACATATTTTGTATAAAATAAACTTATAAAACATGTCTTCATTCTCTTTCGATTTTCATTTTAATGACCTCTGCCACAGTCCATAATTAGGAGAAGCTGTGTAGCAAACAAAATAAAATTTCAGGTAGAGATTCTGAAATTTTTTAGAAAAGATCGTTATAAAGGAATTAACAAACATCTCATTTTAAAATAAAATGAAGTAATTGTAAATAAAAACACACTGAAAGGTACAAATACTCAGATTCCCATTTACTTTGGATTAATTAATTAAAATACGAATGTGTAGTGTGCAGATTGGGTAACCAGATTGTAACTGGGTATGGATGGATTGAGATGCTAGAGACACAAATTGGAAAACTCACATTTCTTCTAAACTTTGAAAAAAAGTTAATGCCATTGTCAACTGGAATTATAATAAATCAATAACAAATCTCGTAATATAATATTACCTCCTTATCTAATAATAATAAAGAGCTGAGCTTAATTAGACTATCACTTGTTACGTCCAAAACCACACCAATCATTTTTCTCATAGACACTTATACATATTTCAGCCGTTAGAAAACTGACGCATGCGTAATTCAAAAATGTCCCGGAATAAAAGACTTGTTTGCAACCAGTCTCCTCACTTCTTATTCGTCTGATCCTGGAGCGGTTTGTAAAGACCAGATTAAATTTATGAGGTAAATATTTTAATTGTTATATAATTATTACATTCATGGTTCAGATGAGAAAAAGTTTTCGGTTCCTATTTATTCTTATTAAAACATTAAGGTAGATGAATTAGAATAAGTTATTATTTTTCGAATTTGATAACCTAATTACAAATTTGGGCATATTTGTTTGATTTTTTTTATGATCTTATTCAATACTGTAACTTAATGAATCGTGTAGTTTATGAAAAATCCAGGAAATTTATTTTTCTTAAATAAGCCATAATTTATTAAAAGCATATTTTATAAATACTTTTGAGAAAAATATTTTCAAAAAATCTTGTTTTATATTATTACCTTTAAATATTAATTTTTTTATAGAGTATACATTAATATATAATAAACAGCCATATCCTAAAATTTTACGTTTTCTTATAACATAAATTAATAAATGATATTTTTCTATTAGATTTAATTAATAAGAAAATTTGCTATAATTGTTTAATATAATTTTTAACCTTATTAATAATATTCCATACACTTTTAAAGGCATTAATTTTAAAATATTTTTAAAAAATATTCTAAAAAAATCAATGCATTATAAGATATGCTTCTTAAAATATTTTATATCATTTCTTTATTTAAAGTAAAAATTAATTTCTCTTAAAATATTATGTATATAATTCTTCTTTAATTTAAAAACAATTTTATTTATATTTAAAATATCATAAACAATAATTTGAATAGAACATTTCATTAAATAGAAAATTATTCATATATAAATTATTTTTCTTAAAATATTTTTATACTATTTTGGCATTATTTCTTTAGTTAAAAGAAAAAATTATTGCCATATAAATTGTTCTTAAAGTATTATTTTATTTCCTTAATTGAAAAAATTAGACGCTATATAATTTCAAATAATTTTTAATATTATTTATTGGAATTGAAACAAAATTGTATTCTTGCGTAAGTTGCCCTTCTTATTTTTATATCGTATTCGATTCTTATATATTTTTTTATTCTTTATATAATTTAAAAAAATATTAATGCGTAAGTTATTCTCGATACAATTTTTATACGTAATTTAAAAAAAAATATGCATTATTCATAAGTAAATTTTTCTCCTTAAAAGATTATTTTAAGATTATTTCAATAAATAAAATAAAATATGAGTAGATAATTCATTGTATTCGTAAGTTTTTCATTCTTTAATTTAAAAACAATTTACATTTTAAGTCATAAGAATATTTTTATATAGATATTTTTTTGAATTCAAATAGTTTTATTCCTAAAACTTTATTCATTTTAAAATATATTTTTTATTAATCAAAATAAAAATTATATATATACAATTTATTGTTCCCGAAATATTATTTTCATGGTATTTCTTAAATTAAAAATATTATTCGTACATAAGTTTTAAAATATTATTTGAATATAATTTCATTAATTTAAAAAAGACAATTGTTGAAACATATCATTAAAAATTTTTCGATGCGCATGATTTTCAAAATTTTTAAATATTTCATTAACATTTTTCGAAATATTAAATTTGCATAATTTAATTTCTCATTAAAATATAGAAATAACATTTAAAAATATTTGCAGATAATTAACTTATATTGATATTATTTTGCTTCGAGCTAAAGTAATAATTTATAATAAATATTTTTGAATTAAAAAATGTTGTTTTCAGAGTATTGCTTATAAAATACCAAATTTTAAGAATATTTTTTTTTAAATTAGAAGATTAATATAAAAATAATAATTTATGATCAAATACATGTACATAAATAATATTTTTATCTAAGGAAATAATAAAAAATTAGTATTTTAAGAAAAATAACATATGTGACTATTTTTTTTTAATTTAAATGAAAAATATAAAAATGGTACTTAAAAAAAAATAAATTGTATATGAATAAAAATTATAAAAACAATAATTTAATATAATTACATAAAATAATTAGATAATAATCGAAAATTAATATAATAATATTAATTTAATTATATACAATAATATAAAATTAATAATTTATGAAATATTAAGTATACATAAATAATATTTTTAACTAAGGAAATAATATAAAAAAACTGTACGCAAATAAGAATAACTTGTATGTGATTAAAAGTTTTATTTAATTTAACGAAATATTATTTTAAGAATAACATATAAGAATAACTATTGTTTAAAAATAAATAAACATAAAAATAATGTAAGAAAAATAACTTACATGTTAATTGATGTTTTGAAATATTGTTTTAAATCTACTTATGAAATTTAAGACGTGTGATTCAAAAAGATATAATTACACAAATTTTCTTTTAAATAAAATAAAATAGAAATGTTTGGACAAATATCTTCTAATAATTTATACATTATTTAATATGTACAGACATCAGGATGTATGTATTAAATGTATAAATTATAGAAACTGCATTCTAAATGATAATAATATAAAAATTGATTTTTTTAAAATTATTTTTAGCAAAGTATTTATAAAAAAATGTTCTTTAATAAGTTATGAAAGTTTAACTCGCTGGATTCTATTGAAACTACACCTTCAAAAAGTTATCAGATCTTGAATAAATCTTAAATATCAATTTCAGGAAATCAATAAAATCTTCAGAAATAAATTAGGCAAATTTATAGTTATTTTATTAAATTGGGAAAAGAAAAATTTTTAAGTTTCTCTGCCTGATTGTTTTAATAAAAAACCCTTAGAAATAAAAAAAAAAATTGAACGAAATTTCAAAGAAAAAAAATGAAAAAATGTAGTATTGAAATTTATACAAAAAGGCACTAATAATTGTGAACTAAAAATGTTTGCATTTATCTTTGAATTTAAAAAACATCACTTTTATAAATATATTTCTTAATGTAATAATTCTTTACTTAATTCAAATAATATTTCATTTTTTTAAAAATTTAATTTAGTTAAAATTGGCATCAGAATTTAAAAAAAAAAAACATTTATATCTGAAATTTTAAATTACCATGTGCCCTGGAGCGACTATAAAAGAGTAAAAGAATTTTAAAAATTTACATTTTTTTATATATCTATTTTTTAAAGTAAATAAATCATTAATTTTTTTTTCATTCACAACTATTTTTCACATTTTATTTAAACTCAGTTAAAATTTATATCAAATTAAAAAAAAGTGTTCCAACATTCCCATATACTATTACTATATAATATAATTGTTCCTTTTTCAGTCGATAATTTTATCCATTATTTAAACAAACTATTATTAAACGAATTATGTTATTCTCTCTTACATTATCTGTTATGAAACGAACCTAATTTTTACATATAAAGATATAAATTTTCAGACTTGGACAACTCAAAATAATGAATTGGGGCATCATCCAGTGGTTACCTACAACATATATTTTCAATTATAAGATCACATCGAAATTTTTCGTGCGGATTTCGTTTCCACTTTTTTATTCAATTCCTTCTATTACTTCACACTCTCCCTATATATATCTTGTTCAATTTGTCAATCATTAATAAAATACTTTTTATTCATTCACTGAAGTTAAAATACATTTTTTGAACTAGTAGTGGATGACACTTGATGTTATTACAGTTTTTTCAAATATTAATTCATTCATTAAATTTAATTAATTAATTTTAGTTTTTTTTTAGGTTTAAGTTGCATATATCTACCAATAGAGGGTGCCAGATAAACTTAAAAAAAAATGAATGAAAATTATTTATAAATGACTTTCTGCAATATAGTGAAAAAAAAGTAGGAATTGACTTTAATTTTTTTTTGTTTATATTACTTGTTTTAATAGTAAATCCCTGTGATAAACGATTATTGCAGGAGTTTATTGTAATAAATAATACATTTAAAATATTAATATCGTCTGTAATTATAACATTGTTTGGAATTTTTATATATTTTTTTCTTTTATGTTGTTTTCTATAGATTACATACTCTCTCATATACATTCTACATGCTCTATGACTGTACTACCCATAGAGTGACATGAAAGAGATTGATATATTTTTGGAACAACAGGAAAAGGGCTACAGTTTAAATAGTATAGGAAATATCTGTTCTCAAAATATAATAAAATGAAAACAAGACTGAAAAATTAAAATGAAATACAATTATATTTGTCACTTGCAAATTATCATACTATTTGTAAATTTCATAAAAATCTACATAATCTTTATCCCAATTTTTAAAATTTTTGAGCTACAATAGCAAAAATACTGAAAATGATGATTTTATATGCAATTGGCAGAATTTGAGTGTCCTATGTATCACCAAATGTTATAAATATACTTGAAAGTCATGCTGTGTAAATGATTATCATTTTTTTAGGCAATTTAATTCATCTCTCATAAAACTATCGTGTATATAAGTATATTACTCGTGTAACAATGATAAATAAAACGAATTTTTTTCAAACTGTTCTATAAAAAGATAAAATACACACGAGCTACCCTTGCTGTTTAAAAATGTATCTGATATAGCGTTGTTTTTGTGATTTAGATTTCTTCTTCAAAATATAGTTACGAATTAAATATACTAATTACCTAGAACACAAAGCCTAGAATGACAAGTAGGCACTTAGAATACAAGAACATAGCGTTCGTTTGTGATGTCATCAGCAGCAGGGAAGTTTTAGAGTACTCAATGTCTTTCTGAAAAATAAACATAGCGTTTGCTTTGAAAAATATTAAATATAGAAATTATTTTTGCCAGTTCCTCAAAATGTTTCTGAAAGCAAACTTATTGTTAATCATCTTTCTAATTCTGCATATATTTTTTTAAGGCAGTTGTACAAAATTTCTGAAAATATAATGTTCTTGGTATTTAAAGTAAATTTTTGTTGAATATTTCAATTAGAATTTTTTTCATTTTAAAATAAATTCGTCCTTTTCCAATTTTTATATTCTTCTAAAAAGAAATACTAATAAAAAATATAAGTCTATTACTTCTAAGTATTATTTTTAATGCCAATACATAAAAAAATTAATTCAGTTGGAATACTGTAACGAAAGCTTTTACCCCTTAACTTCATTTAGTGTAATTATACTTCATCATTACGTTTTATAATTAATTTTAATTTGTAATAATTATTAATATATTAATACTAATTTCAAAATATTTTTGAAACTCAATGTCATATTTAAACATTTTCTTGTATTAATGCAATGCTCAAAACTATTAATGAAATACTAACCTATTTAAATCGCATGTTTTTCTTTTTTTTTTAAATAACAATTGTTACTAAATCACAAAATGAATTGTATAACATTTCTTCTTAAAATTTTTATAATTTTCTAATAAAAAACTTCGAAATAAATTATTTATTTTAGTACGAATGAAATACATACATTGAACTGCAGCAATCCCTAGCCTTTGCTCTTCATCAGCAGGGTATTTAAAAACTTTTACATTTTCAAATTTAAAATTGCAGCTACATTTTGGCACACAGAATTTATCCGACATGGTACTTTGTAATATATATATATATATATACAAGGGATAAAGGAAACAACGAGACAAGAGTTCGCCAAAAGAATATGACGAAAAGAAGTGGGATAAAAAAACTGAAGTTCCACACATGGCGCCATCTACAATGATATCACAAGAAAACAGGGGAAAAGGCTAAAAGCCTTATATCCTGGGTGGATATTGGAGGTGGATATACGGACATTGTCGGACATACGGAATTGTCACTATTCGTAAATTAAGATCAACAGAAACCAATTCCACACAAAAAACCAATTCCACGAAAACGAACGACTCGAGAGGTGCTGGATTATAGAAAGTGCTGAACCATCGAATGCCGTATTAAAGAGCTCTTACTATACCATTTCAATATGTGTTTATACTATTTGGTTACACATCGCTCATGCTAATTGTGCCAATAATGTAGCAAATCGCCAAAACAACTGATATATTAAATATAATATGATATACATATATATAATATATAATATGATATATTAATTAAGTTTTGTATTTTTTTTTTTTAAACCTTGACCGTTTTCCTATTTTGAAGCGTTTTTCCTATTAATGTTGTTGTTGATGTTTCTTATCCCACTTGGCTGGCCAAGCCCACGAGCCCATATGGACTCATGATTGAAGGGGAAGGAAGCAGCTTCTGTTGTGATGGAGCACCCGTAGGTAGAAGCCTGACTTTTGCTCCGTGACGCTCTTATAGTCATAGAAGACCGGGACCTACGGCTTAAAGTGGATTCCGAACCACTACAAACATTCATGGCACCGCCGGGATTCGAACCCGAAACCTGTGGCACCGAGCGCCAGAGCGCTAGACACTCGGCCATTCAGGTCCCAAATTTGCCAACGGCACGCAGTGTTCCCAGGTGGTCACCCAAAGTACTGACCGCACCCAATGATGCTTAACTTCGGTGATCTAACGAGAACCGGTACATTCAGCATGGTACGGCCGTTGCCTATTAATGTAATACAGTTTATTATAAACTGTGTAAGACGCATGAATAGTGCAAAAATTGTAAATCTCTTAAGAAATCTGATTAAAATGGAAAGTATGGGTCTGATTAAAATGAAAAAAAAAGTTTTTTTTCTTCATTTATGATCATATTTACTACTATTTACATATGAATTACCGTTAAACAAAATAATTCAAAATATTATTTTTTTTTTAATTTCGTATTCATTGAAAAAATCTTTCTTTAAAGGAAGCTTTAATAATCACATTCAGATTGTAGGATAATTTAGGATAAAAAGTTCTTTGCTTGGCAATTATAATTAGCAAAATATTTTAAATGAAAGGCGTTTTTTTTATTTCGTTGAAAATCCATGTTTCGAGTGTCCTACTACAGAGAAGATCACATTGCCTTCCTCGAGGAATCAATCTTTGCTTGCGATATGGAAGAAATCTCGGAGTTTCACCCTTGTCCATCAGTGCGAGATGCTTTACACGAGTTGTTACAATCGACGTTAAACCATCTCGATTTTGAAAGCAATGACTCGCAAGTATGTCGTCAAAGAATTCATACTTGTGCATTCCTAAAAGCTAGTTACACTCATCTTCACTATTATTTTATTTAAATTAAATGAAAATTAAAGAATACTAGCTTTGCCAAATTCAGTTCTTTATTTAAAATAAGTCACACAATTTTATAAAATGAAGAAAACAATATTAAAATTGCGTTTTAAATTTTACGTGCATGAATATAAAGAATAGAGCGGTGAAGATACAAAAAATAGAGCGGTGTTAAAATCTTCATGAAATAATTTTGAATTTATAAAATTTTCTTTATTTTTATTAAATAATAATAAAAAGATCAATTTTAAAAAACTGAAAGGCTCGTGCCCTTTCACTTTATATGATGACAAGATAAAATGTTAAAAAAAACCATTTTTAAATTTCACATGTACTTAAATAGTTTAGATAAATTATTTAATTAAATTTTTATTTTTCTTATTACTCATTAGAATTAATCGAATAGTCTTAAAGTTATGCTTATGAAAAGGAACGATATGCAAAAAAGAAAAAATAAACAAATATCAAACATATTTTAGATAAGTTATAATAACACTAAAAAGAAAAAAAGTCTTAATACAAAAATAAATTAATAGTTTAAAAAAAATAAAAAACCCCTTTTAGAGTTAATCAAACTAAAAAGAAAAAAATAATTGTTAACATAAGAATAAAATGACTGACGAGAAAATGAATGTCACTGTTCCAAAAGCATGGGGTACTTTGTATGACATTTTTAAACTAACTCTGCATTTCGGAATGAAACTAGTGAAAAATTATAATGATTGATATCGAGCATCGCACGCTTTTAGAACACTGACATTAGTTTTCTCGTCAGTCATTTTATTCTTATGTTAACAATTATTTTTTACTTTTTAGTTTGATTAACTCTAAAAGCTTGTTTTTTAGTTTTTTTAAACTATTAATTTATTTTTTACTTTTTAGTTTGATTAACTCTAAAAGCACGTTTTTTTAGTTTTTTTAAACTATTAACTTATTTTTTACTTTTTAGTTTGATTAACTCTAAGAGCATGTTTTTTAGTGTTTTTAAGCTATAATATTTAAATGAGGTCCCGGTACGGAGGACTGGAACTATAGTTCTTACAATAATTTAATTGCGAGCAAAACAAAGGCTAAATGCGAATAGGTCGTGCCAGCCAGGATTCGAACAGGGAATCTCCTGATCCCTCATTCAGGCGCGTTGTGCCACTGTCCCACGTAGGTTTGAATGTCTTAGGTACTTTCATTCTACATGATTTAAATTGCTCTTCATAAGTTAAAATAAAATCACTCATCCTGGTGATCCTAATCACGATGAGATAATAAACTTATCAAAATATTTTATTGTCGTCTGTCCTTAATAAGTCTACAACGTTTAAATTAAATCTAATCGCTTAAAGTAGGGCAAAATCGAGCCCAAGGAGTCAGTTACAAACAGGGAACAAATAGACAGGTGAAACTAATATAAAAGCGTATTAAAAAGAATAAACTGTTTTCGTTCTGAAAGATGTTTGTAAATGTTTCTTTGCAGCTTAAATAGTGTGTATGAGGAAAAACAGATCTCCAGGGGAAAAGTGATGCGCCGGCCAAGATGACTTTTCAAAGTCTGTGTGTTTTAATCACTAATTTTGGCGATCCTAATCATGATGAGATAATAGACTTATCAAAAGATTTTATTGTTGTCGGTCCTTGATAAGTCTACAATGTTTAAATTAATTCTGATTGCTTAAAGTAGGGCAAAATCGAGCCCAAAGAGTCAGTTACATACATACAAACATACAAATAAACAAACAAGCAAACTAACAAACGAACATACAAGTGAAAATAATAAAAGCGTATTAAAAATGAATCTTCACTTTGAAGTAAGTAAAATTATTTGTCATTCTCAAAATCTAATCTATTAATGCAACGAACTGTTGCATTCGGTATGTTATTGTTCCAATGCAGATGGCAAAATACAGAGACAGTTATTCTTTATACCATAAACAAGTGTTGTACTTGAAAAAGAGAGGGGATAAGAAAAAACAAATACAATCAAGGGTGATAAATTCAAAGGAATTACAGACACACAAACGGTCTTCCCGAAATCAACGAATTTTCGGAAGTAAAAAGGTAGAATTATATTCTTCCAACCTACTATTTAAGAGGAAATAATACTTAAAGAAATCTGTTAAAACTGAGGGTTCCATATAAATTTAACTTCCAAAAATCTTTCTGACTAAGCGCACCATGAGATAGAATTAATCAATATTGTTCACAAATTTTTTGTCGTATCTGTCGAGTGCCTATGCCAACGTCGAGCCAATATTGATCGCCAGCCCTCACATAACTCATGTCGTCACCGACGACGCTTTCCAATTGGCTTCCTGCGGAACTCCTCATTCACCATATAAAGAGTGATCGGATTTAAACTCTTTTTAATATAATTTTTTTAAGCTTCAAATTTTTAAATATTTTTAAAAGCGATTTTCTGATGAGAATTTGGCTATGTCTAAGTATTTGTAGCTTCGATAAGGCTTAATGAGACTTCTTGGGAATGGACCGTTGATTTGTGTAACAGCAAAAAGAAGCATTCGTGAGATGAAGGGACGCGTTTTCACTACGCTAGTTTGACGTCACAGATTTTAGCAACAAATCACTGCCTTTCTCAATTCCCATTGGCTGGCAATTTTGGTCGATCTACCAAATATGGCAAGTGAGTTTTTTAACACTTTCATTCCTGAATTGAATTGTGTGCTACTATATTGGATAACTTATTTGAGTGCCTGTAAAAAATACACTTCTACTCAGTTTGAAGGAAATTAATGTGATAGAATGGTCAGAATAGAATAAAATTCTGCTGAATTATTAAAAAATAATTTAATTAAAAAAGTAAATAAATAAAAACAACGAATAAAAAATAATAATAAAAACATAATAAATATAAAAAAAAATTTAATATTTAGTGTTTATTGCAACTGATTAGAGTCCCATTGGTGAAATGTACATGTATATGAGTAGTTGAAAGGAAGAGTCGGGAAGTATTGATGAGAGGAATTAAAACATAGATCCATCAACATAGATAACAATCACAGGGGGGAAAACCAATCTTGGGATCGGTTGATGTTTGGTAAAGAGAAGCCTTGGTCTTCATTTGAAAGGAAGAGTTTATTGGAGTCATTGTCTTATCTAATCGTTTCTGTTTGTGCACTTGTTTGCAGAAGACAGAATTGAAAATTGTCTTTCTAGAAGTAGACGGCTTTATGAAAGTAACAGAAATACGGAAGTTTGCCTTGACTGTTGCTAAGACGGCCTTAAAGGTGGATCAATTTGGTTTTGGTGCATGGAAATTTTTTTCTCTCGATCTTGGGTGTAAAGAAAACTTAAAATTTACTGATTGAATTGTAATGATGAGTAACACCAGTGAATTATTTCCTTCGTATTTTTTTTTAATATGTTCGTCTATTTGATCAATTCTTAGGTAAATAGGGATAACAGAATTGCAGACATACCAGGGATCCTTTGTGAAGAGCCCAAAAATTTTCTTGAGTAGGATTTATATTTTATTCCTATATGTCTCGGAGTTTGGATCACAGATAGATGCTGCATAGATCAAGATGGCACAAAGTATTTGTTTTAAGAGGAAAGGTTTTATTTTGGAATCATAATTTAGAATTATCGATAAGGGGTAGCCTTGGATGCAATTTACTCCAACATTCATCTTTAATATATTTTATGATTTCAGA
>BPLQ01009393.1:128740-152630 GCA_021605075.1 Caerostris darwini
GGGGTGATGTTGTCAATTATGAGGTTGACTTAATTAGCTGTATTCATTCATCCATTTTATTTCTTCAAAAATAATAATTCATTGTGCATTGAACATCCATGGGTCACATGATTTACTTATGTGAGTATCTCACTACTAAGAGGATTAAATTTCCTTCTGCTCCACGATCAATTTTTTGCACACTTTAGACTTCTTTGCTTGTGATATGGTAAGAAATTCGGAATGCCACCCACAGGCAGATTTGACCATCAATACGAAAAGCTTTACATAAGCTGTTAAAATCGCCATAGAGTTGTCTCGATTCTGACTGAAATTGGCGCCACCAACGGAAAAACCTGTAAAGAAACCAGTACCTGAAAGCTAGTTACACGTTATCACAGTTATTTTATTTAAATTTATTAAAATCAAAATTAAAGAATTCTATCTCTCAATAAAAAAAAATTTCTGAGACATTCATTAATGAAATGACATGTATAAAATATGAATGATAATAACATAACTATAACTGCAACTGTCGGTATCACAGATATTGTGAAGTGTTATGATTTTTCTAAAGCATCAATGCAATGATTCTTCAACAACCTGCTTTACATCATAAAATTTTTGCAAATTAATAATTTAAAATTTTTCAATTAACCATATTTCAAGTTTATTTTCTTAATGTACAATAGAAATGACGCATTCATTTTCCATTTCCTTATTAAAATAGTTCTTTGTAATAAAAAAATTATAGAGCATTTAAAAAAGGCTATATTTTTAAAAAAAACGCTTTAAACGAAATAATAAATTGCAAATTTCTATAAAAAAATCTTTATAATAATAAATTATAATTTCTGTTTTAAAATTATTTTTAATGAAAAGTTTAACAAAATATTTTAAGTTAAAAAATGCTATATAATTTAAACAAATATGGAAAAAAAAATTTCGAATAATATACTTTAAATAATATTTTTCCTCAATTATTTTAATTCTCAATTATGTCTTTATTTAAAAAACAATAAAAAAAAATTCTAGAATAATTTAAATTTCAAAAACAATATATACTTTCATAATAAAAAATTATTTCCAAAACAGTCTAATGCAGAAAAAGGCTTGCAACCAGAAATGAAGTCTTGGTAAAGGTTTGGACTGATATGGCTGTGCTTGTTGAGGGTCTTTTGGATTGATAAAAAAAAACAAATTTTTTCCCTTTTGTTTTTAAAATTTTTTTTTCGCTGTCAACATTGGAAAGACTTATCACTCTACTATAAAACAGAGTTTTTGGAGGATAATACAATTTTTGGCAGAAAAATTATGTTTATTTATTTTTTTAATTGACTTTTTTCAAACTTTTTTAAACTGCTTATTTTAAAATTCATTTTGATAAAAGAATTTGTTTTTTGCAAAATTTATTTTGGTAAAGGATTTTTTTTAAAGGAATTTACTTATTTTTTATATTTATTATTTTTTCCAATGTGTTGCGAAATTAATTTTATTTAATAGTTTTTAATTTTTTAATTTTTTTTAACAGTTTTTTTATTTTTTTATTTTTTTTTCAATTTTTACGAATAATTATTTAAACAAATAAATTTTTATGCGATATATTAAATAAATTTTTAATATTTTATTTAAATCAATTTATAATTTTAGTCAATGATTTTGCAAAACAAAATGATGTTACTCTTTTTATTATGAGTTTCAATTTATTAATCTCAAATTATTCTATTATATTTCGAAAAGTTTTATGCTTCCAACAACCCTTTTCTCTTGCATTTTAGTATTCTGACATGCACAAGTCTTGAACTTACATAGACTCCATAGACATTATGTTTTTAATTTCGTTAAATGATGAACATTTTTTATAAAAGTACTATAACATTTTACACATTACACACATCGAGTTCAATTTGAACTTTATGTTAAAAAAAATACTTAAATCGTTGTAATGAAAAATATTTTTCAAATAAACTTTTTTTTTTCTATTCATTTATTTATTCTTTCTTTCTCGTAGATGTTTCTGTCTGATAAACTGATGTAAAATCCTATAAATTCTTATTGATACAAAATTTTTAGCATGCATTTTTAAAAGTTTTAAAATAATTACTATTAGACAATTTTGTTTTTTATAAAAATATAAATTCTTTTAAAAATTACATTAAATAATACTTGTAAAAATTGATAAACATTCACTATGAATGTTATACATAGAGATTTTAAATTAACAAGTCAGTGTGTAAAAACATGCTTTAAACAGATTGATTTAAACATTATTATTAAAATTAAAATCACTTAAGACGTGTAAATGACAGAAAATAAAATAAAATATAAGTAAAAATGATTGTTGAGATAGTTAAAAGATTAATTATTTAAAAACAAAATAGAGTTACATGCAGTTAATATATTGAATTATTATAAATTCACAATAAAAAATAAAATCATGTTAATTATTTCGTTTATGAAAATCATCATTTAAGTTGTGATTAATTCAAAATCTTTGAAAATGTATGCTAAGAAAATTTGTATACAGAAGAAATTATAGTGTTTAACAAATGTAATCAAGAAAGAAGAAATAAACGTTATTGGTTTCGGCCTGATATTTTAGCGACTACCTAGATATGAGATATTGTTTATTAATTATTTTATTACCTATATTAAATTTTATTGTTTATGTGTTTATTTTATGCATTATTAACACTTCTGTCATATATTCCAATACAAAAAAATTCTTAAAAACATAAAGAAGCTAATATACTTACTTTTTCTCACCATTAAGTTCTCCAATAAGTACGGAATAGTATGAATCGATAGTTCCAAATGTGGGTAATACCACTCTCTGGTGGCAGTACAACGATCAAATGAGATCATTATATATCTATCTTTGATATATCGGTATATATATGTGTAAGAATTTAATAAAAGTAAGAGGATTGTGAAAGCACCAAGATGGAAAAAAAGGTACAAATAATTATGTTGGTATTTGTAAATGGATACCCATAATTCTGGCTGCAAAAAAGGCGTGCATTTAGAATTATCATAATAACTAATGATTCGAATAATTATTACAAATAATTAACACAATAACACAAAAGTTTCTTAACTGTATTTCCTTTTCCATGTTTAGTGGAATTTGTATGCAAATAATGAAGTTGTAGCATTTTTTTTTATCACGAAAAGAGTTTTGGTATTTCATTCCAAGAGAAAGGAATATATGTTATTTGAAAAATACATAATTAATCCCTTATTCATATATGACAGTAGATGATCTTTATTCCGGATAATTATATTACATTCAATTATTATTTGTACTAATGAGAACAACCTCAAACTCACCTGTCACTCAAATCTGATAGCAGATATTCTATGTCATGGATATTGATACATCATGAAATGAGCGATCGACAACATGAAATCAGCGATTAGTGATAAATGTTTCGATCTCTCTCAGGTCAAAACAATTACAGATGGATACGCCATGAGTTGTTGCACTCTAATTGATGATAGACCATAAGCTGTGTAAGTGACTGATGATAGACCATAAGCTCTATTGAGAAGATAGCGAAGCTGATACCCTCACAATCTTGGCGGATTTTCTTAAAATTCTCCTTTTGGGTGAGGAAACGAGAGAGTTCTGCGACAAGTCGACCAGAAGTGAGGTTTTAATTTTTTTCTGTTAAGCGACTAAATAGGCCGGAGTTTTCCGCCTGTTTTCAAAGTGAACACCTTGTCGTGTCGGGAACAACGTCATGTGATATTTAATGTCTGCGCAGATCAGGTATTTAGATTCAACGTGGACTCGAGAAATTTGAAGATCTCTGACCTTGGAGTGAACTTCATTTGTGCATCTAATTTATATCCTTAATTACCATTTATTATCAAAAGAATTCTGTATATATATATATATATATATATATATATATATATATAAGCGTGTGTGTGTGTGTCTGTAATGTTTGTAAAATATTTAATATGCACTTGCGAACCAAAATGTGGCCTATTATAGGACAGGTCGTTACGAGGTCTTAAATTTTTAAACAAACGAAAGAGATTTGCCTAAAAGTGGCGCCTAGCTGTGAACTAAGAGTGCTACTAAAAAAATAGATCGATGAATCATTCACGAAATGTAGCGCATTAGGATCATGCTTCCCATGAGGAAAACTTTTAAAGCCATTCCTGATTTTTATTTCCACATTAGCCTCTATTATCTTAATTTTCTGTGAGTAATGCAAATAGTTCCAATATTGTTTTAATTAAATACTTGTATAATTTCAGTCTTGTATGCGTATTATTTGCATCATTATATAATATTTTTTTAGAAGAAAATAGATATGTAGATACGTAAAAGAACACAAATTTTTTCGCTACAGTTTTCTGTTTTATCTATAAAAATTGACAGAATTCCAGAGTATGCTAAGTCGTTCATTTTTAAGACGGGCGGGCGGCGGTGTTATATAGAACAAATCAGTTAGGAAAATAATGTTTTAGGACAAATATTTGAAAGTATTTGTGTTTTTGTATGTGCAGGAGACCACTTGCATAACGAGATAGTTTCCAAATACTTCATTTGCCTTAGAAAAAATGGAGATTAACTTAAATTCGATGAGTGCTGCTGGAGAAGATAATTTCGACCTTTCGAGGTAAATGATTCTGGTAAGAATCACTCGATTTGGACCGATTTTCATCATGGAGTAATTTCCTGAGCTCCTTCCGGACAATTAGTGAGACACCTATAATAGAATCCCCCATTCAAATGGACACAATGAGCACCAGTTCTGTTATGTCATCCAAAATAGGAGATCATCTTGGTAGTCTTGTGGAAACCACCACCAACCTTGCAGAGGCCAGTTCCGTGCCAGTCGAGACTCGAAACTATTCAAACCAGCAGAAAAAAGGACTAGCCCGCTACAGACTTTACGCCTGTCCCATCGATGGCTGTACCAGAAGGTTCTTTCTCCACTGCGATCTCAATCGCCATCTGAAGGTGTACGCTGGGCAGAAGCCCATCCAGTGCACAGTATGCTCGAGGACCTTCTCCTGCTCGAACCACCTGATTACTTACAATAGTACTCACTCCGGAGAAAAGCCCTACACATGTGACACGTGCGGACGAAGTTTCGCAAGGAGCTATGCGAAGCGGAGACACGCCGAAGTGCGCATGAGGAAGAATACGAAAAAGTACGAGACATCTGGCAGTGACAATAGCAAGAAAAGTTCAGGTTTGTTTCCATATCCGACTTGTCAGTGATGTATAAAACTCATATTTTTTTGATGTTGTGACCTAATTTTTAATCAATAATGCATTATAAAAAAGCATGTCAAAATCTATATAGCTCTATATATGTAAAAATATAAAGCACTTTGCAAATTTAATTTGAATAGGTATTTTTTCAAGTTTAATTTATATATTAAATCTTGTATGCCAACATCACATACAATAAGCAGAAAAAAGGAGTTAACAATTTCAAAAATTGTTATTTGTGGGATTTAAACTATTTGAGAGATCTATCTTTCTATTCGCGTAATCATCTTAAATTTAACTAAAAATTTTAAGTTAACAAATGTTAAATAATTTATACAAATATGACAAAAATATTTAGAATAATATTTTTTTAGTAAACTTTTTTCTCAAAATTATTTCTATATTTAAAACAACAATACAAAAAATTCTAGAGTAATCATTTAAAATTCAAAAATACTACAATTTATACTTTTACAATAAAAAGAAATTTAAAACAGACTAATCCATTTTCGAAGTATATATTTCCTTCTGAGAATATTTAAATAATAATTTTTACATTCAATAATATAGAAAATATGCGAAAAGGTTTGTTCGAAATATGAAAATTTTCGACATTTATTGCAAAATATTCATGAACACTAATTTTAATTACAAAAATATGTTCCACAAATTTTTGAATAATAATTGTTCCTTCAGAAACATTGCAAAATACACTGCAATAATAATTTTACTTCTAAAAAAGGTTATATTTCTTTTCGAACTTATTTCACAAACTGTGAAAATCTCCTCGAATCATAATTTTTCCTTTGAATATTTACACAAAAAATTATTCACAAGGATTTTATAGATTATAGCTGATCATTATCATATTATTATTATGATTATTGTTTTATATTTATAGATGACTTTATTTTTTTAAACTTTTATATCTAATATTGAAAAATACTGAAAAAAAACTGTAGCCTATTTAATCATTCTCACCTTAACGTTATCCCGTCGGTTCGGAATAGTATAGGTCAGGGGTTCCAAATATCGGTGACACCGCCATGTATGTTGCAGGACAACGATCAAATGTGGTCCGTATATATCTGTAATCGATATATCGGTACATATATTTGTAAGTTCTTAATAACAATAACAGGCGTAAAGATGGATGTATAATTATAAATAATTGTATGAGCATTAGTAAAAGGATACCAATAATTCTGGCTGCAAAAGGAAACACATACATTTAGTTGGTACTTATGTGTTCGTGTGAATATTATAAATAATTAACACATTAATACAACAAATTCTTAATTGTATTTCCTTCTTAATGTTTAGTGCAATGTGTAAGCGAATAATGAGGTAGCAGCATTTTTTTCTCACGTGAAGAATTTTTATATTTCATTCCCAAGAGAGAGGAATAGCATATGTTATGTGAAAAATATATAATAAATCCTTTATTCAAATTTGACGGCAAATAATCTTTATTATGGATCGTTTCATTACATGTAATTAGTATTTCTACTAATGAGAACAACCCGTCACTCAAATCCGATAGGACATAATTAGTGACATATACAATGAGACCTTGAAGATTGTCTCTGCGACCTGTCACAAGTCCAAACAATTGCAGATGGAATATGGATTAAACCATGTGTTGTTCCAATCTTATTGGTGATACACCGTGAGCTGAGAAAGTGGCTACTCCATCTAGTGGTGAAAAAAACTGATCTTGGTGGATTTCATTAAAGGGGGTTTTGGATGACGAAAGGAGAGGATTCTGCGACGAGTCGACCAGAAGTGTTGTTTTTCTTTTTTTCTCTTGAGTTGCATAATGGGCCGGAATTTTATCGCTGGTTTTGAAAGGGTGCCCTTTGTGGTTTCGTGAACAAAGTCATGTGATATTTAATGTCTGCCGCAGACCGGGTGTATAGTTTCGTCGTAGATTCGAGAACTCAGAAGATCTCTGACCTTGGAGTAAACTGCTCTTATGCATCTAATTCATGTCCCTTACCTCCACTTTTTATAAGATGAATTGTCTCTCTCTATATATATAGTTACAAATAAAATTTATGATGTTCGCATGATAAAATTCTGAAGATATTTCTTTTTTTTTTTTTAGTATTTCCAGGAGACCACTTGCATAACGAGATACTTAAGTTTACAAATACTTCAGTTGTCTTTCAAAAAATAGAGATTAGCATAAATGCGCTAAGTATTGCTGGAGAAAATAATTTAGACTTACCAGAATCATTTATCTCCACATCGTTTGATTTGGACCAATTTTCATCATGGAGTAATTTCCTGAGCCCCTTCAGGACAATTAGTGACACACCTGTAATAGAATCCCCCATTCAAATGGACACATTGATCACCAGTTCTGTTATGTCATCCAAAATAGAAGATCATCTTGGGAGTCTTGTGGAAACCACCACCAACCTTGCAGAGGCCAGTTCCGTGCCAGTCGATTCTCGAAACTATTCAAACCAGCAGAAAAAAGGCCTAGTCCGCGACAGACTTTACGCCTGTCCCATCGATGGCTGTACCAGAAGGTTCTTTCGCCACTACGATCTCACTCGCCATCTGAAGGTGCACACTGGACAGAAGCCCTTCCAGTGCAGAGTATGCTCGAGGTCCTTCTCCTGCTCCTACAACCTGATTACTCACAATAGGACTCACTCCGGAGAAAAGCCCTACTCATGCGACACCTGCGGTCGAAGCTTCGCAAGGAGCGATGCGAAGAGGAATCACGCCAAAGTGCACTTGAGGAAGAAGACGAAAAAGTACGGGGCATCTGGCAGTGACAATAACATAAAATGTTCAGGTTTGTTCTGACTTGTCAGTGATGTATAAGTCTGATTATTTTTATTGATGTTGTGACTCAATTTTAAAACAATAATGCTTTATAAGAAAGCATGTCAAAATCCATATTACTTTTAGTGGCAATATATGTAAAAATATAAAGCACTTTGCAAGTTCAATTTTACTTGGTGTTTTGACAAGTTTAACTTATATATCTTATAATTTAATGCCAACATGACCTACAATAAGCAGAAAAACTGAGTTCACAACTTCAAAAATTGTTATTTGTGGGAATTAAACTATTTGAGAGATCTATATTTCTATTTGCGTAATCGTCGTAAATTTAACTAAAAATTTTAAGTTAAAAAATATTAAATATTTTACAGTAATATGGCAAAACAAGTTAGAAATATATTTTTGTAAGTAATATTTTTTCTCAAAATTATTTCTTTATTTAAAATTATTTGTAAGTAATTCAAAAATACTACAATTTATACTTTTACAATAAAAAGAAATTTAAAACAGACTAATCCATTTTCGAAGTATATATTTCCTTCTGAGAATATTTAAATAATAATTTTTACATTCAATAATATAGAAAATTTTACAGTAATATGGCATATACAAATATATAAATTGTAGTAGAATAATATTTTTTTAGTAACCTTTTTTCTCAAAATTATTTCTTTATTTAAAAAACAATACAATAAATTCTAGAATAATAATTTAAAATTCAGAAATAATACATTTATATTTGTATAATAAAAAAAAATTCAAAACAGTCTAATGCATTTTCCAATAATATATTTCCTTCTAAGCATATTTAAATAATAGTTTCCTCTTTCAAAAATATACAAAATATGCGAAAAATTAAAATATAAATATAATATAATTTAGTCTTTATTGTGGATATTTATTGCAAAATATTCATAAACGCTAACTTTAATTAAAAAATATGTGCGACAGATGTTTGAATAATATTTACTCCTACAGAGACATTGCAAAAAACCCTGCAATAATAATTTTACTTCTAAAAAAGTTTCAAGTTCTTTTCGAACTTATTTCAAAAACTGTGAAAATTTCCTCGAATAATAATTTTTCTTTTGAATATTTACACTAAATCCTATTTCCAAAGATTTTATAGATTATAGATGATTATTATCATATATTATTGTTGTAATTTTATATTTTTAGATTATTTAATTTTTTTAATTTTTTATAAATAATATTGAAAAATATCGAAAAAAAAACTCTAGTCTATCTCTTCTTTCTCTCCTTCAAGTTATCCCGTAGGTTGGGAATACTGTATGTCGATGTTTCTTAATATCAGTGACACCACCCAGTATGTTGCAGCACAACGATCAAATGTGATCCGTATATATATCTGTAATCGATATGTCGGTACATATATTTGTAAGGGTTTAATAAAAGTAAGAAGATTTTGAAAACGTTAAGATGGAAGTATAAACAGTTCCTATCCGGACTTCTCCGGATTGGAACAATTAATCCAGAATCCAGAATTAATCTTAAAGTCCAATAATTCAGGCTGGAAAAGTAGACACGTATATTAAGTTGGTACTTATGTGTTCAAATGAATATTCTAAATTATTAACATAATAATACAAAAAAAATTCTTAAATGTATTTCCTTCTTCATGTTTATTGGAATGTGTAAGCGAATAATGAGGTTGTAGCATTTTTTTTTCACGAGAAGAATTTTGATATTTCATTCCAAAGAGCCAGGAATAGTATATGTTATGCGAAAAATATATAATAAATCCATTACTCAAATTTGACGGCAAATTATCTTTATTGTGGATCATTGTATTACATGCAATTAGTATTTTTACTAATGAGTACAACCCATCACTCAAATCCGATAGGAGATAATTAGTGTCATATATAATGAGACCTCAAGAAATTAGAGATTGTCTGTGCGATCTGTGACAGGTCGAAACAATTACAGATGGAATTTGGATTATACTATGTGGTGTTCCAACCTGATTGGTGGATACATTTCGAGCTGAGATAGTGTGTAGTCAATCGAGTGGTGAAGAAAATTGACCAAATTCACGTCTTGGTGGTTTTCCTTAAAAGGGGTTTTTGGTGAATAAATCAGAGAGTTCTGTGACGAGTCGACCAGAAGCGTTGTTTTTCTGTTTTTCTCTTAAGTGACAAAATGGGCAGGAATTTTATGACATTTTATAAGTGAGCCCTTTTTGGTTTCTTGAATGACATCATGTGATATCTCATGTCTGCCGCAGACCAGGTTTTAGTTTCATTGCAGGCTCGAGAACTCTGAAGTTATGTGACCTTGGAGTAAACGGCACTTGTGCATCTAATTTATGTCGTTAACTTCCATTTCTTATAAAAAGAATTATCTCTATATGTATATAAAGTTGTAAATAAAATTTAACATGTTCGCATGAAACTAAATTTGGCCTATTATAGTACAAAACTTTACAAGGTCATAAATTTTTAACGAAACGATATGGTTCTGAGTGATAGTGGCGAATAGCTGTGAATCAAGAGTGCTACTAACAAACACAGAGAGATGAATCCTTCACAAAATGAAGCGCATTAGGATCACGTTTCCCATGAGGAACTTTTTTAAAGCCATTCCTGATTTTTATTTCCGCATTATCCTCTGTTATCTTCTTTTCTGTCAGTAGTGCGAAAAGTTCCAGTATTGTTTTAGTTAAATACTTGTATAATTTCAGTCTTGAATGTTTAGTTCCAGTATTGTTTTAGTTAAATACTTGTATAATTTCAGTCTTATTTCCATCATCATTTACTATTTTTTAGAAGTAAATAGATATACACTGAAGTGACAAAAGTCATGGGATACCTCTTAATATCGTGTCGGCCCTCCTTTCGCCCGGCGAAGTGCAGCAACTCGACGTGGCATGGACTCAACAAGTCGTTGGAAGTCGTCTGCAGGAATATTGAGCCATGCTGTCTCGATAGACGTCCATAATTGGGAAAGCGTTGATGGTGCAGGATTTTGGGCACGAACAGACCTCTCGATGATGTCCCATAAATGCTCGATGAGATTCATGTCGGGCGATCTAGGTGGCCAGATCATTCGTTGGAATTGTCCAGAATGTTCTTCAAACCAATCGCGAACAGTTGTGGCCCGGTGACATGGCGCATTGTCATCCATAAAAGTCCCATCGTTGTTTGGGTACATGAAGTCCATGAATGGCTGCAAGTGATCTCCAAGTAGCTGAACATAAGCATTTCCAGTCAATGTTCGGTCCAGTCGCACCAGAGGACCAAGTCCATGCCATGAAATAACAGCCCACACCATTACGGAGCCACCACCAGCTTGAACAGTGCCTTGCTGATAGTTTGGGTCCATGGCTTCGTGGGGTCTGCGCCACACTCGAACTCTACCATCAGCTCTTACCAACTGAAATCGTGACTCATCGGACCAGGCCACGGTTTCCCATTCATCTAGGGGACCAACCGATATGCTCACGTGCCCACGAGAGTCGCTGCAAGCGAGGTCGTTCTGTCAGTAAATGCACTCGAGTCGGTCTTCTCCTGGAATAGCCCAAGAAAGCCAAATTTCTCCGCACAGTTCTAACAGACAAGTCCCTTGTGCGTCCCACATTGATTTCTGCGGTTATTTGACGCAGTGTTGCTTGTCTGTTAGAATTTGCGACTCTTTGCAGACGTCGCCGGTCTCGGTCGTTAAGTGCAGGTGGTCGACCACTGAACTGTCCATGGTGGGATGTTATGCCTGAAATTTCATACTCTCGGCACACTCTTGACGCAGTGGATCTGGGAATGTTGAATTCCCTAACGATTTCCGAAATGGCATGACCCATGCGTCTAGCTCCAACTAACATTCCGCGTTCAAAGTCTGTTAATTTCCGTCGTGCGGTCATCATCACGTCAAAACCTCTTCACATGAATAACTTGAACAGAAATGAAAGCTCTGCGAAAGCACTGCGCATTTATACCTGTTCTACGCGATGCTACTGCCATCTGAAAATTTGCATATTGCTATCCCATGACTTTTGTCACTTCAGTGTATAGATACCGAAAAAAACACGCATTATTTCGTTACAGTTTTCTCTATAAATGTTGGTAGACCTTCAGAGTGTGCTGAGCCATTTATTTTAATGACGGGCGGGCGACGGTGTTATATAAAACAAATCAGTTAGGAAAGAAGTGCTTTAGAAAAAATCTTTGAAATATTACAAATTATTTGTATAGAACAAATTAGTTAGGAAAGTAATGTTTTAGAACAAATCTTTGAAATATTTGAAAGTATTTGTATTTTTGTCTCTGCAGGAGACCACTTGCATAACGAGATAGTGATGACTCCAAATACTTCAGTTGCCTTAGAAAAAATGGAGATTAACTTGAATGCGCTCAGTGTTGCTGGAGAAGATAATTGCGATTTACCAGAATCCCTTACCTCCACATCGTTTGATTTGGACCAATTTTCTTCATGGAGTAATTTCTTGAGCCCTTTCAGGACAATTAGTGGCCCACCTGTAATTGAATCCCCCATTCAAATGGACACATTGAACACCAGTTCTGTTATGTCATCCAAAATAGAAGATCATCTTGGGAGTCTTGAGACAACCACCACCAACCTTGTAGAGGCCAGTTCCGAGCCAGTTGAGCCTCGAAACTATTCGAACAAACAGAAAAAAGGACCAGTCCGCGA
Organism: Caerostris darwini; assembly: GCA_021605075.1. Classification (NCBI taxonomy): domain Eukaryota; kingdom Metazoa; phylum Arthropoda; class Arachnida; order Araneae; family Araneidae; genus Caerostris; species Caerostris darwini. Next base: position 141,426 of record BPLQ01009393.1, read on the forward strand.
CAGACTTTACACCTGCCCCATCGATGACTGCGCCAAAAGGTTCTTTCGCAACTCCGACCTCAATCGCCATCTGAAGATTCACAGTGGGCAGAAGCCTTTTCAGTGCAGAGTGTGCTCGAAATCTTTCTTTCGTTCGTACCACCTGATTGCTCACAACAGGGTTCACACCGGAGAAAAGCCCTACTCATGCGACACGTGCGGAAGAAGGTACGCAAGCAACGATGCGAAGAGGAATCACGCGAAAGTACACCTGAAGCAGTAGACGAAAAAGTACGGGGCATCTGGCAGTGACAATAACATGTTTGCTTTCATATCCCTAGTGATGTATAAGACTCATTATTTTTATTGATGTTGGGATCCTAATTTTAAAACAATAAAGCTTTATAAAAAATCATGTCAAAATCTATATTACTTTTAATGGCCTTTTATGTAAAAATATAAAGGAATTTGTAAGTTTAAGTTTACTTGATTATTTTGGAAGCTTAATTTATTTTTGCTTCTTGCATTAAAAATTAGTTAACAACTTCAAAATTGCTGTTTGTGGGATTTTTATTATTTGTGAGATTTGTGTAATTCGTAATGTTATTCGAATTTTTAATGTTGTTCGTAATTCTATTTGTGTAAATCATGTCATTTTTGTGATTCATATTTTACACTATTTCTTAATTTTAATTATTTTATTCATCTTTATATATCTGATTTTAACTGTTGCATGTGTTTATTTCTTCCTTAATGTGTGATATTGTTGTTTAAATTTAATGTCTCTTAATTGCTAACAAATTTAGCTCTTTCTGTAATGAACACAAAAATGTAATTGCATGTAGCAGGAAATTGATTTGAAACTGTTACCACTATGTTTGAAAATGCGATAAACTATTGGCATCATGAAAGAGATTATTTGTATATAAAAAATGGACAAAAAATAGGTCAATGTTTGAAAAACAATTGGTTATTTAGTTAGTTATTAAAATAGTGAAATTCTAGCAAAATAGCATTATCTATTTTTAACTAATATGATTAAAAGATATAATTTTTAAATTTTCGACAATGTTCAAACTTTTGAATTGGTGTCAAATGTAATGTTTCTGCTCTGAAACTTCTAGAATTTTAGATTACTAAACTATGACATTTAAACAGAAGGTAGAAGTCATTTAATAATCTTCCTGTAAGTGACAGAAAACTTTCGTCTAAACCAATCGTTCGCCTCTTGTCCAAACGTTCGTCGTCTCCCCCAATCGTTTCCAAACCAATTGTTTTTCTCAATGAGAGTGTAATATATAGTAAAAAACACAATATACTATAAGCAATAAAAATTAATGTTTATAGCCAAACTGTTTAAGATTCATTCTTTCTTTTATTCAACAATTAGAAAAGCAAATAAAAATATGTTAAACTATCCTATAACAAACAAGCCTGCTTAATGTCACTGTGTTATAAATTTTTAAACAATAATGAATTTATTTTGCTATAAATTTATTAATTATAATTTTATTTAAAAGATTTAAAATAATTAAATTTGTGCTGCATAATTAATTTGAAAACTGGTTGATAAACAAATTTCTCAATGTATATAAATATGTGTGTTTGTATGTGCTTTTAAATATTGTTGTTACTTTAATTTAGAGAATTTTTGAGATGTTCACAAATATAATTAATATTTATTAGGCTTTAGTAGAAAATAAAAATGAAATTTGGGCTTGTTATATTGATTATATTTACTACATGTATATGTGATTTTATTAATAAATGTCCTAATAGCAATGCTTTTAAAACTCAAATGTGTAAAATTGTAAATATATATTATCTAAATGTATAAATTGAGTTAGTAAAATGTAAAAAATAAAATTGTCTGCTTAAATTTATAATTGGCTTTTTATTATATAAATTGCTTTTCAAACTTTATTATATACTGAAAAATATTTTGATGACTATTTTGTTCCACTTTATTGTGTTTTAAAGAATTAAGCATAATTTATTCTGCCTTACAACTAATTTCCGTTAATATTTTCATAAGGGAACAATTTACAGTTCCTTAATATTTAAAAAACAGAAAAACACTTTTCAAATTCAACTACAAAAAATACCTATTTAAAGTTTTATTACATCACAAAATTAAAGGACATTAGACATTAAATTCGAAAAATTAGATGTTATAAAATTAATGTGTCGCTGAAAAACTAATAAAAATCAAACATTAAATAAAACAAACTAAATCCTAGATAGGAATTAATCCAAACCATTAATAAAAATGAAAGAAAAATTGTGTTCATGGTATAAGTATTGTACAAAATATAATTAAATCAAATCATTATCATACAAAACTTAAACTAAATCATTATTATACAAAACATAAATAACCAATATTATTAATAACAATAAAAAAAATTTAAATAGACAATAAAAACGTCGAGAAAAAATGCAGAAAAGTCGAGGAACAAAAAGTATTCCTCGGATTTGAAAAATTACGTCTACAGATTGAAGCTCAACAATTAGCAAATGCCAACTTTGACCCTGGTGTTCAGTCAAACTTACACTTAAAGAAGTTATTTCCAGATTTTAATCCTAAAGTAAAACGACATACCTCTGTTTCTGAATTTATTTAAAAGACAACTTAAATTTTTAAATGTCGAGGAAGAGCATTCGATTGCACATCTATTAGGAGTGTTATCTAACGACATTGCTTAACTTATTGCTAGATAAGCTGTGAACAAAGAATATAATTTTTTTTTTCATCAAAGAAATGTATTTAAAAAGTTTCAAACTGATTGCCGAAGAGTTACATTAAATATTTTCTACTCATCAAAAAGTACCCGAGAAGACTTGGAAAGTATATCATTTTGAACTATGAAGTAACTTCGAAGGCCGGTTTTCTGAAATACACATTGCGGATTTTGATGGTTTAAATCATTTAATTATTTTAGACCAATTGAAGAAAAAGGTCTCACCAGATGATGAGAATTATTTTATTGATGCTTGGTGTGATTGGCTCACCCCTGAGGAACTCGGACTTTTACAACAACCCACTGATATGCAAGGGGCAGAGGGAAAGCTCGCATGCCACTAATAGGTTTTATCCAAAACAACCAGAAACCCAACGATCTGATAAGAAACAATATTATTGAAAAATTCCTGTAGTGGAATATGGAAGAGTATATGGCATTCATTGTGACAGAACATGTAAAAGAAAAATTGACCAAAATAGCAATATACTGTCCAGGTTCACTGTGAAAGCTCTGTCAGGGTTCACTGTGAAAGCAGGCGCTATCCCATCTGCATAGACAGATCCTTTTCTTAATGCTATGGTTGCGAAGAGTCTGGAGTAATAAAGAAAAAGATCGAAAATGCAATCCTATTGTTCAAGTTGAAAATGCTCAACCACAACCATAGAACTCTGTTAATCATATGAAACTTCAATGGAATGTCAACCAACAAGCATAGTTGTAATTTCGATTTGTAGTTTTCAAGATCAGAAATGTGTTTTGACACTGGAGCTACACATTCGTTTGCTAGTGAAACATTTTCTCAAAAAAAAAAGGGCCAAATTTTCAATAATGTTATCGTGAACATGACCCTGGGGAACGGGTCAAGTTTACTGGAAAAAAAAAGAAATTCTTACTACGTCAGTGGATAATGGTGTCAATGGAAAAGCAATTTCTACTAAACTTACAGTCTTGAAAATAGCCAACGAAGACCGAAATCTTCAGAGTATTTTTTTGAGAGCTACAGAAACTCTATGGATATTTCTCAGAAATTCCTCATCAAAAATTTGATTTTATTGCAAACTCCTCCAGACATTATGTCTCTTCTGCTAATGCCAACTGCATCACTTCCTTGTCAACTTCGCGAAAATAGGCCATCTTTCTCTCAGAACAACAACGGACAGAATCAAATTCCCTGCTCGAAAAATGCTAGAAACATTTCCAACCAGAGGGAGAACCAGCCCCTTTCATCGAACATCGAATCAACGCTGAAGATCATCTCCCAGTTGCTGCACCATCTATTATATATAATTCCCGTGTCACGATGTTTGTTCGCTATGAACTCCGAAACTAACCATATGATTTTAACTTTTTTTTAGATGTGTGTTTTGTTCCAACTTGAGAGATAGGATAGTTTTTATTCAGATTTTTTTTGTATTTAAATGCAAAATCGATTAAAATCTAGCATTGAGGAAGGCGCCAATCTTGCAAACCCTGAATTTTCGCCAATTTTCCGCCAATTTCTTTAGGGTTGCAATACTGCAATTAGAGGAATTCGTAGCTTCATTTTTCCAACAATATAATGACTATTTTTAGATGGCGCCGTGTCTCGATGCCTTTACTACATAACCGTAAAATTCTCATGTTCTGAATGTTATTGTTTTATGTACTACTTTAAATTTTGTGAAAATTATATTGTATGAAATTTATATTATTTCTACGCGAAATAAATCAAATGTATGTAAGTATTACCTGATTTGATTATCAATATTTTTTTTTTTTAAGTTTGAATTTGAATTGGAATAAAATATATGGAATGAAAAGTTGTGAATCAAAACATTGAATTTTTCTATGCTTAAAGTTTGTCAACAAAAACAAATTTTTCTATGCTTAAAGTGTTGTATTTGATTAAGAATTCTAAAATAAAATGTGATCTACAAAATAATATACACTCATGTCCATAAATTAAGGATAATTCAGAATCCCGCAGAAATTGAACTCTAAAATAAAAATTTCACCTGTAGAATTATCACGCACATCTTGAAGAAGAATATGCAAATTACAGGAAACCACCAGATGGCGCGGATAGTACGTCACAATGACGAGAGTGTAAGAGAGGGTATATAAGGAATGGTGGAAAAGAAGTAAAATTGTTCACAAGCGCTTTAAAAGCCTTTCAGTGCAATATGGCACAAAGGAAGCATTAGGATGATTTTTTACGGGGTAGAATTAACGGACGACTGGAATGTGAACGTACCCAGCTGGAAGTATCCGCGGAACTTGGAATCGCCCAGAGTGTCATCTCCAGGCTTTGGTAACGATTCCAAGATGATGGTAATGTGAGTAGATGTTACAGCACAGGTCGCCCCCGAGTTACAACGTCGAATGAGGACCGGTATTTAGCAGTTACTGCCAAAAGAAACAGACGGAGCACAGCATCAGACCTGTCCCGTCAGCTCTCTTCAGCTACCGGTACGACAGTTTCAAGACAGACCGTGTACAGACGCTTAGGGCACATTGGTCTATATGCTCGTAATAGCGCCCCGAAACAAACGTACATGTTGTTCCAGAATGACATCCCGATAGATGTGGCCTGTCATCGTTACACTCTGAACATGCAGGTCAGTTCTGGAACCAATAATAATTTCTCCCCAAACGAGCCATAAAAAAGAAATTAAGCTAACCTACTGAATAATTATTTTATTTAGATTTATTTAGTTTAGTTTTATTTAGTTTTAACATCATTGTAGCAGACTGAATTAAATATAAAGTTTACAAATAGGAAAAAGAATAATTAAACTAACAGAAATATCTGAAGAAATTTCATTTACATTTTTTTTAGTTAATGCTACTTAAAATATGTAATTTCAGAACATATAATGAACATAATGTCAGTTGAAAGAAAATTCAATTGTTCATCTCAAGAAATGACTAATTTACATTTTTATTTAGTATTGATTTTGAATAGATGTCATGAAATATTATATTTAATTGAAAAATATAAATTTATAACTGAATTTAGATTTAGTATGACATATTTACATTAAATAATTGTTATTTGAAATACGAATTATTTTAAATGTATAGCAGTAAGACATAAAATATTTATTTAAAAATTACCAAATGATATACGAGTTTGAATCGAGTCAGGGGAAAAAAAAAAAATTAGTTAATTCAGTATTTTAAAATGCAGGGTATAAATACAATTTATTTTATTTAATTATTGCTTATATTTCAAATTAATTCTAAAATTAGAAGTATCCAATAGATAGATATCATGAATATATTTTAAAATAAATAAATGACGAATATCTAAAGAGTGATAGATGACTCCACAGTATGGTCATTCGTTCGAAACGAATCTTTTAAAATGTTCTCATTATTGAAAAAATTCGATTTTCTAATAAGAATCACTCATTTTAACTAAAAAACAAAATTTAAGAATACAAATCTCAATAACCAAATTAGAAAGTAATTTAAAATATCATTCGAAAATGAAATGCACAATCAACTGTCAGAAAACGAATTCCGACATTTCTGATTTCGGTTCATTTGCACTACTGCATATAAAAACTAGATGCTCCCAAAGAACTGATTAAAAATTATGTATGATATTATTATCTCGAAATCTCGGATCAAATGAAATTACTTTGAAGAAGTTGTTTGAACAGGCTTGTTATAAGTAGATCAGAAATTAAATTATTCAATCAATTACTTAAAATTAAATTAATTATTCACTAATTTAATTATTAGATTATTGTCAATACATTTTTCTTTCGTACGCTTTCTGAAAAAATATATTTAAGATTTTTAAACATTTGATCCTTAAAATTTGATCCTTAACCATTTGGTCCATAAAATCCTTCAAGTTTTGAATCTCTCCAGATATTTTTCCAATGGGTAGCAATGCGGATGGAATTATTTCCGCTCCATGCATTGACAATCTGTGCACTTGAAGAGGCATATCACATATAAATTTAAATCAGTTTTTGCATATAGTTTTTGTGTGTATCAGTCAAATGTCGTAACCACTTGATATAAGGGTAAAAATTGAAAGCATTGAATTAATAACTCTGCAAAAATTCTTTTGTGTTACAAAAGACAACCCAGAAATAAGAGTTTTCTCTTAAATTATTTGTTAAGATCCGAATCCAAGGACAATTTGGAAAGGATAAATTTCATTTGTAACAAACAAATCAAATGGTTGCATTTAACAAATTATTAGTTCTTTAACAAAAATATTTCTTCTTTTTTTTAAATAATTTCATTCATTACAAGAATAGAAGAAAGTACTATTATTAATTTCTTTACAGATATTGCCCATTTGTTTTCGAATAGAATTTCTTAAAAAAATTATTTTATCATTAAATGCTTGTTATCCTGACACTCTCCTCATGCAAAATATAATAATAATAATAATAATAAATAAAAAAATAAGTAAATAAATAAAATAAAATAAAACAAAAACACCTTTCCTATTCTGAGGTAACTCTCTCGCTTCAGGATACAAAAAAAATACAATATATATTTTTTCTTTCTAAAGCAACTGACAAACACTTAGACAGCTTGGTCTCGGATGCCTTAAGACAAGTGCTGCACAGACAGAGGGATTGCATTATCCAGAGGGAGCGCGTCACAATCCGTCCGTTTTGTTTGCTTCCTGGTAGCGCCATAATTATAAATATTCTAAACGAATATTTACAGAAATCTAAATTATTATTTTTAAATCCTTATTTCTTTCTCTTGGATCTATTATTTGTACTATTGAAAAAAAATTTAATTTCAAATTCTTATTTACAATTGAATATAAATGCGATAGTTCTTTCTCTTAGTTAATAGGATCCTCCTTTTGAGTGGAAGTAGGATTTCAATACATATATATATATATATATATTTGAAATATATATATATATTTGTATAAAGATTGTTAAAGATAATTTCACAAGAGAATACACATATGATTTCTGCCAACCAATGAATTAATTTTGATGTAAAACTCTTCTCATGTTGTATGCAATTTCTTTGGACATCACTGAAGGATGTACAATTGATTCGTAAAAGTCTCCAGCGGGCACTGATTGGTAAATATGCCATTCATTGCAAGCGATATTAATAGGTTTCTTTTAATGGCATATCTTCAAGAATTTTGCCTCTATATCAGTTCCATTCTCATTTGCTTCAAATACAAGAGCCCTTTTATCTACTTAGTATAATAAATGCGGTGAGATTTGCTTAGTAAGATAAAAGGAAACTTTTACAAATAATTTGACAATAATTAAAAAAAATGTAGATTTATTGAATAATAAAATTTGTAGAATTACTAATGTATAAAATTATTCTAAATACCTCACTGTAATATCATAATATTTATTGAACCATGGCCAGAGCCATAATCTATGTATCTACTTGAGTTTTTCAAATAAATGAGGTCACTTTACATTGCTTATAAATCATTTAAATTGTTATTAGCGTGCCAATATTACATTTTTTCTTACATACCTTTAATCATCCATCTTAAGTATTCATTACATGACAAAAATGGGACAAAGCATTGTAAAATTTTTTTACAACATTTTTCTTGTATATTATTGATATGTTCGCGGAAGGTTATTTTTTGATCGATTGTTAAACCAAGATATTTAACGTGCGTTTACCAAGCTATTGATTCATGGAAAAGAAGAAATTATCACTGGGTTCACTTACGAAATATTATTGCTTGAGTTTTGGAAACGCTAATGGCAATTCGCCATTTAATAAGCCATTCTTCAGGGTAGTCTAGGAAATTCGTAACGTTTTTATCACGTAGCGAATGGATGCACCCTGCGCTAACTCTGCAGAGTTATCTGCAAATAGGCAGTTAGTGATTTTATCATGCTGGCCAAAGTCGTTATATAAAATGTTATATAAAATGGGACTTAGTAACCTACAACACCAGTACTCCTTAGGACTTCCTTGAAGAGTACCAGCTTAAATGCGACCCATTGTGTACAATTCCTCCTGGATTCTTACTTAAAAGGTCCTATCCTGAAGGTAATTATGAATAAGAAGAATAATCCAGGTAGGAAAGTTGAAATTTTATAGATTAATCCATCGTGCCACAATCAGTCGAAAGCCTTTTGTACGTCAAGAAAGACACTTCAGACGCTTTACAGCTTTCCGAACCACTAACAAACATCCAGGACTCGAATCTGAAGCCTGTGGTACCAAAGGCCAGAGTGTTAGTCAATTGGCCATCAGTCCGTCTTTGTTCAAGAGAAAATCTTACAAATATATAAAACTAAGAATACTTCAACAAGGCGGCAAATTCTACCTATTTTTATTATTATACGAAGCATAAGTGACTAAAGTGACTAACAATATAACTTTTTCTTACAACTTCACGTTTTCTTTATTTATTTTAAAACGTTAAAAAGAAAGATCTTCCACCTTAGTTTCAGAGTTATTTATGAGGATGGGGATTGCAGATAATGTAGCTGTGTGTAACTTTTCTATTGATAATTGTTTCATGATGATTGAAATAATACAAAGCGACAAAAAGGAATATGAATAATATTTTTAAGAATTTTAATATTTAAAATTAATCACTTAACTGCACGTTGCTAAAACTGCAATTGGTGGATAAAGCTTATCTTGAACATTTTTATTGCTATTTTATTTAAATTAATTCTTGCAAAAATAAAAATGAAATGTATATACTCTTTGAGAGCTGCACAAGTTATAGGTATATTCAGATAGGAATAGAAAAGATTAACAACTTTCAATTGGAATCGAAATTGAAATTTATTGATGCAGATATTTATCATATGCATCCTCCCACAAGCCGAGTTAACGGTGTGCTTTTCCCTTGGTTAATATTTTTTTTTTTTTCGTCATTTATAAAGGTTTTATTGGTACACCAAGAAAACAGTAAGATGAAATAATAGAAAACTATAAAAATTAGACATTTAATAAGCAGTAAAAAGGTTTGCAACTAAATTATATTGTTGTGACTCATCCTCAGTGTCCTGCAACTCAGGACGGGCATTCCATGAGTAGTCTATTCATGGATGGAGGTAAAAGGGCAATTTCTGTTTGTGATGGAGCATCTGTACGTAGAAGTTTAACGTGACTCCGAGTCCTTAAAGAAGGAGGGCAGTAATTAAAGGGCCTTCCGTGAGGGACTTTTAGGGGAACTATCTACATATATCATTTATAAGAAGCCCGGAAAACTTCCACTAGGCAGTCTGACTAACGAGGCAAGATGCTGAACTTCACAAACGTGGTCGAGCCTCATCAATTTGAAACAGTGTCTACAACAATGCCGCCATTGTATTGAACCGTGGCTCAAATGATCATCAGCTGCACACGTTACCAATGAGCCACGAGTCGGGCAAATAAATTAAAAATATGGAAACCAAAAATTTGTGAACTAAATCGTATCATGCTTAAAGAAAAGAAACTGCATATTTTATATTTTTCTTTTGCATATTGTATGTTTTTCTCCAAATAATAGATATTTTTATTTAAAGAAGGATGATGTGAGTCATAGAACTATTAGTGAAGTAATTTATTTATTTATTATTATTATTATTATTTGCATTTTCCTTATTCATTCAGAAGTACGTTATTAACCATACAAATAAAACTTTTAGAAAATAGATTTGGTTGATAAATTTATTTCAAATTCATGAAAAAACCCTGTGAGGAGGAAACTTACCAATAAATGGAATCAGAAACCGGCAGCCTCTTGTAATCCGTGATTTATCACTGGATAATGAATTTCACAGCAATTCCGTGCTTGCATGCGGTTAGGATCCCCATCCTTCAATGGGGCCTTCAATGGGGGTCTTTATTTCACTGGTTTGAATAGTCAGCCTTGAGAGCCTCGGAGAAAGGGGTGGGGGAGGGAAAAGCCCTTTTACAGATCTACTTTCCAATGAATGAACAGACCCATTTCGACCTTTCCCCCATGCGATTCATACGAAAACATTATCGGTAGAGTTTCCTCGTCTTCTGTTGGAGAACAGGGAATCGAACCCCAAATTCCGATTATCTCTGGTTGATTTATATATTATCAACGCAGGCAAAGTTTCACATACAATACTTCACTATCACGTAAAATATTGATTGCCTCTTAATTTAATTTGTCATGAATTTAATTTGTCTTAATTTAATTTGTTGTTTTTTGTTTCACGTGCATATATATATATACTTACTTAAAACATCAACATTCTCTCATAGTCCATCGCATTAATTTGTTGTCTTTTTAAACAATAAGTAGGTAATTAAAAATAAGCACATTTTAACAGCAACTAAATACATTGCTTTGATAGAGACAATGAGCGTACTACCTGTATTACAAAATAATTAAATTCTGTTTCTAAATGCATATCATTCATTAGAAATTCATCATGTGCTGAATCGCTAACGCATGGTATCGCAGCAGGTGATATTTTTTTAATTCGAAAATTTTAATTACATTGATTTGATAGATTTTCTAAGTAATATGCTCCAGGTATTTTTTTTT
>BPLQ01009394.1:0-42500 GCA_021605075.1 Caerostris darwini
TTTATGAATACATCAAATATATTTTTCTTGCCAACGGCCGTACCATGCTGAATATACCGGTTCTCGTTAGATCACCGAAGTTAAGCATCATTGGGCGCGGTCAGTACTTGGGTGGGTGACCACCTGGGAACACTGCGTGCCGTTGGCAAATTTGGGACCTGAATGGCCGAGTGTCTGGCGCTCGGTGCCACAGGTTTCGGGTTCGAATCCCGGCGGTGCCATGGATGTTTGTAGTGGTTCGGAATCCACTTTAAGCCGTAGGTCCCGGTCATCCATGACTGTAAGAGCGTCACGGAGCAAAAGTCAGGCTTCTACCTACGGGTGCTCCATCACAACAGAAGCTGCTTCCTTCCCCTTCAATCATGAGTCCATATGGGCTCGTGGGCTTGGCCAGCCAAGTGGGATAAGAAACAACAACAACAACATATTTTTCTTAACACATATAAATTCTTTATGAATATTAATAAATATATATAGCGATATTTTTTTAATTTGCTGTTCTGTTTAAAAAAATCAAAGTAAAAAATAGCTTTTGCTTATTATGAAATATTATTGAATCTCTACATTGATAATATTAGCACAACTTCATTAAGGATTTTGTATTTATTCATATTCTGATATAATGCACATCAAATGCATAAATAAATGACAATATTTCTGTTTTAATGTTATACTAATTGATTCTGAAGAAATGGAATGAAAAAAAACCGGCTGGTTTTCAGCTGCAGCTGAAAAAATATTGCCAAGGAATACAGTTTTGCACCTGCCTTTTTTTTTTCTTCTCTTCATTAGGAATTAGTTTTACTTACACAGAAGAATAAGAAAGCAAATATCATTATTTTTATACTTATTTAATTGCAATATGAAAATAATATATAAAAAAAATTGTGGTTTTAAAAATGCGTTTTTTCATGCTATTAATCATATTTAAGAAATAAAAGGTCTTGACAAATATAAAGCGATATTATAAATTGCTCGAATTAACATTAATACATATCCACCGCTGAATTTTATTTATCCAAATACAGTTGTTTTAAGCAAGCTGTATTTGTAGGTAATTCTTTTATACCAATAATTCATTTGAGGTTTTTTTTCCTACATTTTTGTCAATGTTCAAATATGTTATTCTAAATGAGTAATATAATGTTTTTGGAAATATATATATTACTTTAAATTTTAATATTTTATATTCGTACTCAGTTTCATTGAATTTCTTTTTATGATTTCTATTATGCAATGAATTCATGCAAGTAACGCAATCAGTGAACTGCTATATGGCACTGTCTTTAAATGCATACAACGGTGGTTTTACTTTCGTCCTCATCTCTGACGTGAATACCAGAAATGATGGCCATTTACACGAATCAAGAAATGGTGGACAGAATTTTGTAACAGTCCTAAGATGGTAACGGGAGAGTTTTCAAACAAGATGTGCACTAACATTTGAATTTTTCTTTTCTGCACGTTTTTCTAACGGTCATGAATAAATGAATATTATACGAACCATTGACTTCGACGATTATCTTGTTGAAGAGATTGCTGTAACAGACACTGATGTACAAGAAAGTTATTTTATCTTTATCAATGTGTACCGTTCTCAACTTCATTTGCATTACTATTGGTGGTTGATCTTTTGAGCAGTTTTTGTAATTTTTCCATAAACTCTGCAATTTGTATCATTAAAATGTATGACGATAGCTGATGGCCGAGAGACTATAGCTCTGGCTCTCAGTACCACAGGTTTCGGATCGAGTCCTGACTGTGTCATGGATATTTGTAATGGTTCGAAATCCACTTAAACGTTGTAGTAAGGCTGACATCCCTACCCCATTAAAAGAAGGCATATCCTGTCTCGTCCAGATCTAATATGAATGTAGATAATTAGCCATAGTAAGGCTGATATCCCTACCATGTAAACAAAATCATATCCTGTCCCGAAAATCTGCCAATAGTTAGATGGCCTTGACCTTGAATGGGGCTGTTGAGCCAATGAAGAAGAAGAAAATGTATGATATTCTCTGTCATTTATGGCTTTCTTGCTTCATGAGACAGTAACTACTACATACTAATGGTTCAAAGCTTGCGTTACAACCATCCATTGTATGATCTAACTGCTTATTTAGATGCTGTCTATTACTCATTTAAGTTATGTTCATATATTTTAATTCCTCCTGTATATTAATAATCTAAAAGGGGTTTCCATGGTAACTACCAGAATACATTTTATTATAAAATACCTAGTAATACAGGTAATAATTCCAGTAAGTGATAAGAAACCTGACATTATCATTTAACGTCATTTCCATTTCTGACACCATCAAAATCGAAATTTTATGTGTAAACAACTTAACAAAGAATTGAAAATTGTGTAATGCATTATGTATCATGATTCATGTACCATATAATAACCCTGACATCTTTATTTTGCTAGAAGGAGAACGGCATCACCGAGACGGGCCGCATTCGTTACGAGTGCGTGAGCCGGGGGTACACGTCCGCGTGGCAGCGCAAGGTGTACTTCATGTGGCTCACCTTCTACATCCTCATCATCCCGGCGGGCTGCATCAGCTACTGCTACATCAACGTGCTGAAGACCGTGTGGGCGGCCGGCCAGGAGAACAGGGCGGGGGCGGGGGGTACTGAGGGACCCCACTCCACCATCCGCCTGAGGAGGTCCTTCAATGCCGCTTCGACCATCCCCAGAGCCAAGATCAAGACGCTCAAGCTCACCGTCTGCATCATCGCCAGCTTCATCATCTGCTGGACGCCCTACTTTATCGTGCACAACATCAGGATATTCAGGTGAGCCCCCCTTCTTTTTCATTGCATACTAGTACCTCATGAAATCGATGTACAGCATCCCGTGTGATCTCTAAAAGGGAGGGTTTTTTTTTTTTTTCATTTTGTCATACTTTTGACCCATTTAACTGCCTTAGCAAGGCATAGATGGTGGGAATGTTTTAGGCTTAAGGAGTTCTTGTCGAGAATACTCATGTTATCTATTCTTACCGTAAACGTCTTGACGTCAATGTCTGAAACTGTATGAATGGTCAGTTGAAACAATAAGCCTCATGCTGAGAGTTTATTTCTGCATTCATTTCAACGTGATTCCTCTTCTGAATATTATAGTAGTGACAACATTGTTTACAAGCTTTCATAACCTTTTTCTTTCCTAGACCTAATAGTTCTAAACTACAATTTTTTTAAACAAAATTCGGAGAAATGAACCTCTCTGAAGCATCGCGACAAATAGAAATTTGAATTACATCCTGTTTACCACCGAAATAAGTGACAAGTTGATGGAGTCATCCTTTCTGTATTGTTGAATATGATCCCCAAAGTTGTTAGTATGTTAAATAGATCTCTCTATCTGTTGTGTTATTATTGTGATCTCTTAAGCGCATCAACTGTAATTCAATTAAGTTTAATTTCTTGCATACGGTGTTTCGAGATTGCTGATCTAGTATTTTTTCACTACTCTTTCGCATCATTTATTATGCTTTCTATGAAGATGACTTATGCTGAGAGCGCCGTAAATTGATGTTTGCCAATGGAAAATCGCAAAAATACTTACACAGCATTTGAATGAACGTAATTTTCTCCACTCGATTCCATAAACTAAGCAAGAAAAGTGGACACGGTGGCTTCTTTATTGGACTTATTCCTCTGGGATCACATTAAATATATGAATGACAGTCATTTGGATATATAAGAAAACCTTGAGACTCAAACCGGTTCGTTGAGGTAGACATTAATAACACATCAAATTTTCTTCCAGCGCATCCAGAAATTTTCTTTTACTTTGTTGTAGGTTGTGCAGAATTCTGTCACTTTTAACAATTTCTGTAAGAACTGTTTTCACATTATTCTCTTACCAGAAATGTACTGTTTACCAAAGGAAAAAGTTAAATCCGAAAAGAATCAGGTCGTCAAATAAATCTTGTTAATACTTCTGTCGTCCCACGTAACGTCACAACCTACATAAATATTTTTGGGATTTTTAACTACTAATTGGATGTTTGAGCAAAGTTCATTTCAATTTTTGTTTATCTTCATATCTATTAAAACACTTTTGTGTCTGCCATCACATTTATTGAATAAACTGTATAATATTTTATTAAACTTTTATAGTAGAATAATATTATAGAATTAAAATGTATAATGCATTTTAACTTAATCATATTGTAAAACCATCAGCATAAGTATTTTATTCACTCATTCATAAAAACACTATTTTTAAGATTGAAACCCATGAATATGCGAGATATTTTTTTTCCAAACTTGTGTTGATAATTTGGCATTTGCAATTCCTTGCGGAATCCCTTGTCAAAATAAGAAATAACTGGATTAATAATGTGAGACGAAACGAGCAATCAGAATCATTTAAATTCTCTTAGAATAAACATAATTTCGGTGTTTATTGTTCACAGTCTCTTAGGCATTCAATCCAAATATGTAAACAATTTAAATTAATTATTTAAAAAACTGAAATTTTCACTAAGCTTCACCATTTTTCAATTTGTAACTATAAAGCTTGTGCGTTTTAAGTTACGATTATTTGCTTTCTGAAAAGTTCACTACAAAATCATCAATCCCGAGAGATATTTCCTAAATAAACATTTTAATTGGATAAAATTGCCTGTCGTTTCTCTTTTAGTTATTTTTTATATCCTATAAACATTACATAAATGAGAAGCATATTTACTAAATTTTAACACCAAAATTCCTGGAATATATAAGTTTGAAAGGATTATAAATAATTTTTATTTCAGAAAAATTATGATGATAATCATAATCTCAGATTTAGTAATTTATATATATACATTGCTACAGATATATAAAATGGTCTAACACATGTTTATTAATATTAAATTTGGATATTTGTCTCGTATAACATTATTTTTTTTTCTTCGGCACGGTGCAATAATTTGTGCAGCAGTTACAAATTAACAAATAATTGAGCACACAACTTCTTAATCTTGTTTCACATGTGGATAAATTTAAACATGTTTCATTTGAAATTGATCTGGTGATAGTATAAACGAAAGAAAAAAAATCGATATCGTATATGATATCTTAAGAAAACGTAAAGAATACACGGCAATAAATTGAAATATTGGGATTCAATAAAAATCCATTTTTTTTTCTCTCGACAGGAAAGAATTCTGTTATGCATAAAAATATGCTAAATTACAAAGAAAATTTTTATCTTCAGTTTTTTACCCAATTGTAATCGGAAAATCAAGAAAAAAAACAATGATGGAATTTTTACACTGATTATGTAATTGAAATAAATGTAAAAGTAATAATGGTGTATACGTAAAATACTTTGCTGAGACTATTTTAAACTATTATTCTATAATTTGACCTTCCCAGAAGTTTGGATCTCAGGAGGCATATTGTGTAATTACTCTAGATTTTTTCTACAATATTATTTTCATTGAAATATTATAGGAAATATTATAATATATTAATATTTTCATTAAAAATATCAATCTTTAACTTCGTATATATATATTTTTTAATCTATAAATAATACAGTATACGCAAAATACTTTCTTGAGACCTTAAATAAATATTCTATAATTTGACCTTCACAGAGGTTTCAGTCTCAGAATGCATAAGGTGTAATTAATCAGGATTTCTTTAAAATAATGTTTTCATTGATCTATTATAGGGTTAATATTTTCATTAAAAAGATTAATCTTTAACTTAGTATACATTTTTAAATCTAGAAATAATGGTGTATACGCAAAATACTTCCTTGAGATCTTAAATATAATTTGACCGTTACTGAGGTTTGGATCTCAGGAGGCATATTATAAAAGTAAAGAAATGTTAATTTACAGAGCAAAATCTAATTAAATTGCCTTCTTTCTTAACATTATCAGAGGTCTGGAATAACCTATATTTATGAATAGATTCTTTTTAACTATCTTTAGATTGTATTTCATAAAAGGGTTAGTTATGAAGTTATGAAAAAAAAATTTTTTTTTCCAGTAACTACTCTGTCAAGGTCCCCAAAAGTGTCATAATAGGTGCGGAGACCTTCGCCTTGCTCAACAGCGCCCTCAACCCAGTCTTCTACGGCTACTTCAATGTCCGCGTCCGGAAAGGCTTCATCGAGATAGTGTACCGCAAGAAGGAGTTCAACAGGGATCGAGTCTGCAATGGTATGTCCGGAGAGACATCCTATAGCAGCACCATCCTGCAGCAAATGGAGAACCGGGGCGGCCCTACACAAATGGTCATTGAGATGTCTGAGTTCAACTACAGGGGTCACAATGGTGCCCCTTACTACAGGACTAGGCGTAGCCCACGGTCTGTGAAGAGGCGATCGCAGCATGGCAACTCAGTGGCTCGGTTATGACAAGAGAGGTGCTACTGTGACCAGTGTTACAGTGACGTTGCTCTGTGACAAGCGAGCCCGAGTTCTAGATAGAGTTCGCCATAAGTCTTGCTTCAATCTGAGAGTGTCAGTTCTAATCGTCGTGTTCCTGCGATGGCTCAAGTACTGAGCTTTATGTGCCATGAAAAATAAAATATATGTGTGTTGAAATCTTCACGATATGCTGTACCCCAGAGATGCGATATGTTCTGGGAAGAAATTAAAATCGACAAATGACTTTTTAAAGACGAATTATTTAATGTTCGTTGCTATTGAAATTTAAATATATTATTTCAGTTTCAATATTTTTATCTTGTTAAGATCAACTTTTCAACATTGAGATCTTGTTAAAATCGTAAGCTGAAGCATTTTCAATATACATGTTCTAAACAAAGAGATTTGTTGAAGACAAGAGTTTCTTGAGAGAATTAAAAACAATCTCTTAGTTCTAAACAAGAGTTTTGAACTAAGAGATGCCAATATCTTGTTGGAAGATATAATAACGACCAATATCCAAATCATTAACTATTGAAATTATACTTTTCTGTGACAATGATTTCAGAAAGAAATATGTATATGACATAATTTATTGACCATTCATATTCCTAAAAACTATTACATTTCGGAAATGAATTCTTCGATAACTTAAGACTTATTCAAACACTTGCATCTCCAGATTGAGATGACTTGTGCAAGATTATACAGTGCAAACCACAGCTAAGTCAGAGTATTCAAACATTCTTTTACAGAAATATTTGGTGCATTGCAACTATATATCTCTGTAAAAAAAGACAATATATCTTATGTAGAAATTTATTTCTTGCCAATTTTCGTATTTGAAATCAGCAAGTACTTTAATTAGATGGTATTATGCTAATCGAGCAAAACATTTAAAGAACAACAAAACTTCTAATTTTGAAACTAGTTTGATTACTGTTAGATTAGATCTTTCTGAACAACAAATGAATTGGTTGTTTTCTCGATATAAAAATATACCAAAAGCAATGGTGTTCTAATGTTGCTACAATAATTTTGTATTTCATTCAAGTAGTATAGAAATAGAAAAAATATTTGTCCATGTTGCTTTCAGCTTTGACTTTGCATTAATGAAAGTATTTATGATAATCGAGCTGTAATTATTACTCTTATTTATTTTTCATTAATAACCTTTAATTTTTTTGTATAAAATGGAGGGTTTATTTCAAAATCAAATCCTATCTGTAAATAATTACTTTCATATTTCTGGCATCTTATATCATGTCATATATTTACTTTACAATAGCTATAGTAAGTAAAAAAAAATTAAAAACATTTTAACAATTTACCAAGGACCTATATGGTATGCAATGTCTTAAAGAGAATGTTTTTTTTCTCTACCTTATTTACTACAGTTTTATGTATGCACTTCTTTAGTGGCATTGATATTAAGCTTATATTCTAATACATGACTTATTTTCTTGTATTATGGTATTTATGATTAAATATCTTAAGACTTTTGAATATTTCCCTCTTTTTTCGCAATAATTTAGATTTCATGTGATGCATAAATGCTTCTTTTTTCAAATCTGCATTTGTTTTTGTCATTATAGCAAGAAGATAACTTGATAAACTGTATTAAGGCTTTTTAAATTACGCACCACATTTATGGTATTTTGAAATCCCAGATTGATTTTTTCACATATTACTTTTGCGAAACTAAAAGACATATTTAAAAGATTCAAGAGAATTATTTATAAACGCCATATATATCTCTTATTGATACAGTTTTTATTCCAAAGAATATGTTATGAATTGGAAAACAGATTTCATATAACCCGTCGTGCCACAAAATACAGTAAATAAGGTGAAAAAAGATGAAATTATCTCTTTCAAATGCTATAAACCATATGCCTTTGTATATAACAAATCAAATTTTTCCAATTACATTCTATATTATTTTTGGGACAAAGAAAAATTTTAGTTTGACGATGCTTATTAGCGAAAACACATGTTATTTAGACAGTAAGATATTTATCTTTGAAATTTGAATTCGCATTGACCCCATTTCCCTAATGTCCGCAAAGTAAATGCGCGACCTGTTACAGAAATTATCAAAAACTGTCAACAAAGGTTATTTGATTGTTTCTTAAGCATTATATCGGAGCTATTTAACCCACAGATTTAATGTCTTAAGAATGTGCTTGTATTATTATAATTATCTCTCATCATGTTATTTTTTTAAACAATAATTAAATGAAAACAAAATATATATATATATATATATATTATTATTTTTACAGTTATGTCACTGATTAGAACTCCCCTATTTGTTAAAGTGTAGGTACCAGTCTAATTAGCCTAACGTGTAGAAAAGAATGACCATGGAGCTACAAACTAAACCAAACCCTAGCCAATTTAGTGGTTAAAAAAATTGTTCTAAAAATAAATAATATGCCAAAATGTTTGTATTGTCATGGGCAATATATTTGAAAATGCATTTATTTTATTGTTATTTTTTGCGTAATGGTATTTTGACTGGATACAATTTTTTCTTTCAAATGTATCTCAATAAAGATAAAATATTGGACACCCACTCACTATATTATATTTTTAATGAATAAAGCCTTCGTATATAATTAAAATTATTTTGAATAATTAATTAAAAAAAGATATTTTAGTTAATTTTTGCATATTAAACAAATGTTCATTTGAAGCTTTTTTTATGTGTATTTAAAAGAATGAGTAATGTGAAATTATTATGTTTTTTTTTTATTATTATTTACATATAATTGCAATTATATCAGGAAATACAGAAAGAAGAAATAAGTAATAGTAATTTGTGTATGGCCTTTGAAGGTACAATGTCAAGTTCATAAAATCAAATTTTCTGTCTGTTTATGTGCACGTGTGAACATACCTACAAAGACGTGTAAAAATCATGCATTTTGTGATGTCTTTTTGTCTTCGCTTGTTTATTTATTACCTGCCTTTATAAAAATATATCACATTATGATACACTTAGTTATCTAACTCTCTCTCACAATCACACATGAAAAAAAGATAAACTTATTGATTTGCATAAAAATATTACATCTTATCAGTTGGAAAAGAATCCACGAGAAAATCATTTAGGAATAACTGAAATATATCTTGAAAAATATCCAGTCAAACAATAAAAAAATTTTAAACATTAATAATAAATTAAAATTTAATTTTTTGTTCTGAATATCATCATGAAAGAAATCTCAAAATGCAAGCGATTGTTTCAATTATTATTAACAATATTCTTATATACTTAAATTTCCCTTAAAAACAAACTCATTAGTATATTAACCTTCGTCAAATGCACTAATTTCAAAAACAAAAGTAGAAAAATAGAAATTTTTCAAAGAGAATGTATGCTATTTATTATTTAAAAGTAAAGCAATACTTTTTAACAACATAATTATACAAATGACTTCAGATTTCAGTATTAGATAATTTTTTTTTATGTATATTCAGAAAGTATGTTTGAAATAATGAACTAAAATGTTGCTTTTTTGCTTAATATATCTATGTATTATATCTAGCTAAGACAGCCTGATCACACACAAGTATGATAGTATAATGCATAAAAAGTTAGAAGCCTATACATTTTGAAACCTAATTGCTCTAATGATGTCTGAGTTTATGAAGCAAAAATAAATTATCTGCCCTTCCTAATATAACTCATAATAAGCTGCTGTTGAATAATTTGATTTTTTCCTAAATGATTTCCTGATTGTAAAACATGCAGCTATTTTTTTTTTATGTTTACGAAATTTATATTGACATTCAAATGCAGCTGGTTAACTATATATTAGTTAATGAGACTTCTTGCATTTTGCAGATAACAGAAAAAATTGTTTAATAAAAAGATAAGAAATTATTATATATTTATAAAAGATGTATTAATCCATATATAAACTTGTTTGCCATTTAGATAAAATTTATTTTTAAGCATATTACTTTTAATATAAATACTTATTTTAACATGCATAACATTAAAATACTGTATAATAAAAAATATTTCGATTAGAGATATTTCCCCAATTATAAAAAACTGGTTTTAAAATTGTCCATCAATCTATTGATGTACAAGAAGATTGAAGTTATTACATTATTTACAATAATAAAAGAAATAAGAAGGAATAATTTTAAATATACATTTTATTTTACAATAAAATATTAAATTTGTTGATTATTAAAATGTTATATTCCTGAAAAAAAATGTAATAAATAGAAAATAAACTCATTTTACTATCTGAAAAACATTAGAAGCAAAATTTATCATAAAAACTGTGTACAGAATTTTTGATTTATCAAGTAAGGCAAAAAACATTAAAGCATATAAAATTACCATAATTTCGCTAACTATTGATTTGTACTAACACAATTCTTATCATAATTATATAAAATTGTCTTACTACGGACAGCTTTTTATTGGGGACTATAAATAAAATTTTTATTATGGCTACTTTATGGAATATGTTGTTTTAGATCACACCCCGAGTTCTTTTTTGGAAATTATGTCAAATTTATGAGAAAGTTTTCTTTTCTTATGTGTTGGAGTTCTTTAATTGGGTAATTTAATCTCGTTCTTAGAAAGAATTCTTAAGCTTCTAATTATAGTGTCGCCATTTGTATGATAATTTTAAAATCGCAGTTATTTCATCGGTTGTATTATGTTAGTGGAGAAAACAGCAAAAGAATTCGGAAATAATTTTTCGTTTTGATTCTTATTTGGAAATATAATATTCATTTTTCCTAAATAATAAAACCTTTTTCGTTATGGTTCCATATTTTTAATAACATGCTGCGCTGAAAAAATTGTAAAATAAAAATTAAGTTGTAACAGTTTCTATGTTATACAATAAGAAATAAAATGGCCATAATTTAAAATAATAATTAATAATTAAATAATTGTAATTAATAATAATAAAAATATTTAATTAATAAATAACTAAATAATAAAGTAATAATTAAAAATATTTTAGGATTTTCATTTTTAATAAAACAATTATTCAATACAATGATATTAACTAATTTTTTTATATCTATTGTGGACATAAATACCAGCATTTTAATTTAACTACTTATTCTGCATAAATTAAAACATTTACTTTTGAATAAAAGCTTTATTTTTTAGAGATTTGAAAACGATGTGTACAAGTTGAAAAAAGTCTGTTAGACCATTTAAAAACATATATATCTTAAAAAAGACCATAACCTAAAAATAAAACATTTCAAAACTGGTTTATTGCAGAATAAAAGAACCGTAAATAAAAATGGAATTTGTTTTAAAATTGCTTTAAAAGTTACTGGAATCAAAATTATATATGTTATCAATTTTCAAGTCCCTTTTTTATGATTTTAAAAACTTTTATTATAATTATTTATTAAACCTTTGGCCATTTGGCCTGAAAATGCATTAATGATATAAGAAATTATTCAAGCTTGAATTTATAGAAAAGCGTTAAACGTTTTATATGGCGATTATTTAAGCAAAATATATAAAAAGGTAACGAGAACAAATATTAACTAATCGATAAATAGTTAACTGAGGGTTTAACACAATTTTAATATATTTAATTTCTGCCTACTATAAAATTTGAATTTAACATTTAATGAAGAATCAATATAATCCTAATTATTTAATTATTTTTATTTATTTAATAACTGAAATATTATACAATAAATATACATAAAATAAATATCACAAGCGATAACTTTTTTGACGAACCCTTATATAAATTTGATGGATTTTGCCTTTAATTTCGACAATTACGAATGCTTATGGACTAAATTACACTCAATTTAACATATTTACATAATGCAATATATCATGATTTATTTTTATATTTAAATCCAAAATATCCGTTCTAATAGAAGGAAAACCAATTTGTTCAATTATTTTTTTTTTACTGAAGTATTCATATTTGTTAATATTATTGTATAAATCTATAGCAATAAAGTGTATTATTTACAAAATTTAAAAGTTGAGTTCGAATTTGAATTTTTGTCCTTGCCTTTTTCGAATAATACTCTTTCTATGTGAAACATAATAATAAAAGATATCTATATATGATTGTGATTTCCACATTACATGTATGCAAATCCCAACAAGATAGAAATTTCGCGAAGTTTGTTTAAGTTTCTTGTAATGTGATCATCTGATATAAAAATGATATAAAATGCATTTGTTCCTATAAATAATCAAATACCTGTGAATAATATGCTCAGTTTGAGAATCATCCGATTTGAATTCGTTCAGATGGATAATGTCAGTAGTGTAGGAGTTCAATTTGTATGTTGCGACCAGAAATGTTGGTATGAACTCCGTATTTATGTCTTAAGCCATGGGTATTTAATTACGAATTTGAATTTTTGTTCATGACTTTTTCGAACAATGTTTTTCCTATGTGGAGCATAAAAATATCGATATATGATTGTGATTTTCACATATATACAAAACGCAGACAAAAAACATTTCCAATATATTTCGCCAAGACTGTTTAAGTGTTTTGTAATATAACTACTTGTTATAAAAAAACCCATCAAATGCATTTTCTCTTATAAATAACCAAATGACAGTAAATAATTTTCTCAGTTCGAGAAACATCCGATTTGACCACGTTCAGATGGATAATGCCCCTGTTGCAGGAGTTCAGTTTGTAGGTTATATTACGACCAAAATATTGGAATGAGTTCTATTTACGTCTTAAGTCATGGGCATTTAATTACGAATTTGAATTTTTGTTCATGGTTTTTTTAACAATTCATTTTCTATGCGGATTATAATAATAAAATATATCTATATATGTTTATGATTTACACACTACATGTATGGCAATGATGGCAAATTTGGCAATGATTGTTTAAATTTCTTGTAATATAATCACTTGATATAAAAAAGGCCATCAGTTTCATTTGCGGCTATAAATAACCAAATGCCAGTGAATAAATCTGGTCACTTCGAGAATCATCAGATTTCAACTCGTTCAGGTGGATAATGCCCCTATTGTAGGAGCTCAGTTTGTATGTTCGTGTTACGACTAAAATATTGGAATGAGTTGCACTTATGTCTTATGTCTTGGACGTTTAATTTCGAAATTGAATATTTTTTCATTACTTTTTTGAACAATACTCTTCCTATGTAGAGGATAATAATAAAATATATAAATTTATGATTGTGATTTCCACATATATATATAAATTGCAGAGAATAACATAAACACAAGACAGAAATTTCTCGACGATTATTTAAGTTTATTGTAGCGTAATCACTTCATAAAAAAAAATTCTATCAGTTACATTTGTTCCTATAAATGACTAAATTAACGGGGAATAAATTTCTTAGCTAGGAAACACCCTATTTAAACTCATTGAAGTGGATAATGCCATATTGCAGTAGCTCAGTTTGTATGTTTATATTATGCCCAGAAATAGTAGCATTGTATTTATTCTTAAGGCATAGCCGTTTAATTTCAAATTCGAATTTTTGTTGATGGCTTTTTCAAACAATGCTTTCCTATGTGGAGCATAATAATATCAATATATGATTGTGTTATCCACATATATATACAAATCGCAGAGACTGACAAAAACACAAGACAGAAACTTCGCCATTATTGTTTAAGTTTTTTGTAATATAACTACTTGTTATGAAAAAGACCATCAAATAACCGAATGCCAATAAATAATTTATTCAATTCGAGAAACATTCGATTTGAACTCGTTCAGGTGGATAATATCTCTATTGTAGGAGCAGAGTTTGTATGTTCATATTACGACCAGAAATATGGGCATTAGTTGTATTTATGTCTTAAGGCATGGACGTTGGTTTTGTGAATTGCGTTTATACATGTAAAGAGTTAATGCATGAATATTTCTTCTCCACTTATTGCTGCAGTTTTAATCTAAATTATATTTATCTGTATCGTTATGGAATAATTCATTATCTTCTGTAATTAATATTACATACATATATGTAGAAAAATTATTTTTTTATGTAATCCAATAGATAATGTATGCCATTTGCTTAATGTCTATAGAAGTGTAAATCTCATTTATAATATATTGCAAGTCTATATGATGCTAATTTATGTACATAAAACTTAGATCTGTGTAAGTTTAATAACATTATCCAATATTTATTTGTTATTGATTTTGAATAATAAAAAAAGGAAAATATTTTTACTCGATAAACTTTGCTCAGCCAAAGATTCGCACAAAGATTTCTATTGTAGTATTATTTACCTAAGTGTAGCTTTCGATGTTTATCTAGATGAATGTAAAGCTTTTTTTAAAAACTTAAATGATGTTGCATGTGTGTAAAATACTATGTACAAACTTGCAAACGTATATAAATGTGTATTTAATGTTCTATCAATGTTACAGAATGTATGCAAAATATGGAAATAAAAATTCTTTGATGTGTGAGTGTCTAATTGTTAACATTACACAAGTCCACACAAAATTTGTCAGTAGATTAAAATTCTAATTTTATTTGTTTCTATGAATTTAAATTACTTGATTATTATTTTTTTATATTACTTGATTAGGTTAGAGATTGATTGAGAGTCGCTAATAACAGAAAAAAATACATAATTTTAAGTAAATGAAGGAAAAGTATATATATTTTTATATTAATAAAATTTTATATATCACACATCCCACTTTTCAAATATTATGTAATATTAACAATAGAATCAAAAATTAAAATAAATCCCCTTGATATTAAGCCAATATAATATACTATACAAAAAAGAAATACTTTAACCTTTAAATAAGTATTCATGTAATCTCATGCATAGAAAAGTTAATTATACATGCTTAAATCTAAAATATTTAAATAATAATCAAATGTGTAGAGCAGATTTTCTATATAACTGAATTTTAATTATTTGAAAATAATTTAAAATATTATTCTCAAAATTATTGTTCCTTAGAAAGCTGTATTGAATAGCTTTAAATAACACGTTGTACATTCAGAAGAGAAAATTTTACAAGCATCCATTAAAATAATCACAGCATAAGAGTCTCAGCCATTGAAGTTAAATCTTTTTTTTTTCTTTCTAATGCAGCTGGCACACACAGACAGCTTGGTCTTGGATGCCTTAAGGCAAATACTGCACAGACGTACTCACTTTGCATTACCCAGGGGGTGCGTGTAACTTGAAGATAAGCCACGGACGCAGAGTAACAATGCCCCTGCAATGCTCTACGATCTTATTAGACCGGGACCTACTTTTTAAAGTGGATTCCGAACCACTACAAACAACCATGGCACCGTCGGGACTCGAACCCGAAACCTGTGGAACCGAGCGCCAGAGCGCTAGCCACTCGGCCATTCAGGCCTCAGTTAAATCTTTGTATAGGTATTCAAACAAATATTTTTTTAAATGTTTATAAGCCTATGTTTCTTTTAATAATGGTATATATTTAATGCCGTATGGCTGATATAATTATACCAAATGGCAGAAACACAATAAAATAAATTCCATAATTTTTATAATTAACTAATCCCTGACACTACATTCCATGTTGGGCCATGGCCGTCTGCCTACTGGAAGATTCCGAAACCAGGAGATACTTTCTTTTTACGGGGGGTAGGGTTTTTAGTCCTACAGCATTCAGTCATATTAAACCGGGACTTACTGTTAAGGGTGGATTCTGAGCTATTACAAACACCCATGGCATCTCCGGGCTCGAACCCAAAACCTGTGACACCAACGACAGAGTGCTAGTCACTTGGCCATCAGGCCCTATTATTATCTTTACCATTTTCATTTTGTTGAAAATCGATGTATTTATGTTGCACATATGTTTGCCACAAATAGCAAACCAACGGACAATGAGGACAGAGCGTTACCTACCAGGATAGTATTTTATGGGTAATTGTACCGCATATGAGTGTCGTATGAAATAAAACCCGGAAAACTCACCACGCAGTCTGACTATCAATTTATCGAGTTTTCACGTTTTTTAAAGCAATCAAATAAAAGGACGCAACAACTGCATTTGAATTCTACAGTGGTCTGAAATGAAAACTCCATTATTTGAATATTAAGTTTTATATTGTACTGCGAGATGAATATAAATAGTCATTATTTTTATTAATTCCTAGTTGAGTAGAAAAATACTTTTCACCGCGCAGTAACAATTAACCAAAGTAATTTATATTTAAAAAGATTAAAAAAGACGTATTGCGTGGGATCATTATCATTAAGTATTATGATTATTGGTTTAACTATGTAAGAAAAAAATATATATTCATCCGTTTTATGAAGCTTAATTATTTAAAAGTGCTTTAGTTTCCGTTAAGTTCGTTAAAATTCAGTTTTAGTTAAGTTTTAACTGAATTTGTAATTTGGTAAGCTATTAAACCGGGATTAAATAGAATTATCTATCACATTTTCGAAAACTATAGGCACATAAATAAAATATAAATTTTATAAAATTTTATAAAAATTGGAAGGCTTTATTGGATTAAAAATATAAAATAATAGCCTTTCAAAGTTTAAATATTAATATTAAAAGAATATAATAAAATAATCATCTTATTAAACAGTATAACATCGGTTAAAAGGATAAAAATATAAATTGACGAAACCATTTATTAAAATTGTCTGTTACTCTTTTTTCTATATGCCACAAAAGATTAATTCAAATTATAATTCAATTAGTTTTTAATTTTTAATTAATTTTTGGTGCTCAATTTTATTTTTTGATTGATATTAGAAATATCTGGACAATGAAGGAAGCAGAGTATAATTTTGAAAATTTTTATAGTGATTAAGTACACTCATGTCCATAAATTAAGGATAATGAAGTTCAGGCAAAGAAAGCGACAGAAGCAAAACAAATTTGACTTATTTGTAAAGTCTATTTATTAAACAAAAGGTAAAGAGAAAAAAAAGATGCTATATGTTTGACATAATTAATAAAAATTGCGATTTTTACTCCCTGGAGCAAATTTCAAAAAAGAACCTTCTTATTAAAAAAACAGTATAACATGGTTAGTATGATGGTTAATACGGAGTATGTCTCCCGGATGATGCAATACAGGCCTTACAACGCCTAGGCATGCTGAGTATCAAATTATCAATCTGATCTTGGGGAATATTACACCACTCATCAAGCAATGCCCTCCGAAGTTCCGGTTGACAGGTGGGAGGGGTTGACGGATTTTTACGTCGGCCAAGCATATCACACATGCTCTATTGGATTCAAGTCCGGTGAGTATGCTGGCCAATCCATTCGGGTGATATCCTCCAATTGAAATCATTCGTCTACAATGTTTGCACTGTGAGGACGGGCGTTGTCATCCATAAACAAAATTTCAGCACCCATAGCACTCCGAAACAAACGTACATGTTGTTTCAGAATGACCTCCCGATAGACGTGGCCTGTCATCGTTACACTCTGAACATGCAGGTCAATTCTGGAACCAAGAATAATTCCTCCCCAAACGAGCCATCCTGCACCACCGTAACGGTGTCGTTCAATGGTGTTCTCTTGGCGGTAACGGGTACCTGGCGCTCTCCATATGAAAGTCCGGCGAGAATCAGACTGCAAACTAAACCTGGAATCGTCGGAAAACATCACACAAGACCACTGTTGTGGTGTCCACAATGCATGTTCTCTACTCCAGGTTAATCGCAGGTGACAGTAAGTGGAACACATGTGGCAGGCCTATGAGCATATAGTCCAATGTGCCCTAAGCGTCTGTACACGGTCTGCCTTGAAACTGTCGTACCGGTAGCTGAAGAGATCTGACGATACAGGTCTGATGCTGTGATCCGTTTGTTTCTTTTGGCAGTAACTGCTAAATACCGGTCCTCATTCGACGTTGTAA
Source organism: Caerostris darwini (assembly GCA_021605075.1). NCBI lineage: Eukaryota > Metazoa > Arthropoda > Arachnida > Araneae > Araneidae > Caerostris > Caerostris darwini. Next base: position 18,246 of record BPLQ01009394.1, read on the forward strand.
CTCGGGGGCGACCTGTGCTGTAACATCTACTCACATTACCATCATCTTGGAATCGTTGCCAAAGCCTGGAGATGACACTCTGGGCGATTCCAAGTTCCTCGGATACTTCCAGCTGGGTACGTCCACATTCCAGTCTTCCGATAATTCTACCACGTAAAAAATCATCCAAATGCTTGCTTTGTGCCATAATTATGCGGTTATTGCACTGAAAGGCTTTTAAAGCGCTTGTGAACAATTTTACTTCTTTGCCACCATTCCTTATATACCCCTCTCTTAAACTCTCGTCATTGTGACGTACTATCCGCGCCATCTGGTGGCTTCCTGTAATTTGCATATTCTTCTTCAAGATGTGTGTGATATTTCTACAGGTGAAATTTTTATTTTAGAGTTCAATTTCTGTGTGATTCTGAATTATCCTTAATTTATGGACATGAGTGTGCATTACAGTTAACGAACAAATGCTCATTTTTTTTTTGTATTCATCGTCATACTATATTTATTTTAGATAACTTAAAATGATAAAATCATATATTCTCTACAATATTTATTTTATATGACTTAAAATGATAAAACCGTATATTCCCTACTATATTTATGTCATATGATTTAAAATGGTAAAATCATATAATCCCTATTATATTTTTATATGTTTAAAATGGATAAAATCACATATTCCCTACTATATTTTATATGGATTAAAATGGTAAAATCATATATTCCCTACTATATTTATTTCATACGACATAAAATGGCGAAATCAGATATTCTCTATTAATTTCATATGACTTAAAATGGTAAAGTCATATTTTACTTACTATACTTATTTTATATGATTTAAAATGGAAAAAAAAAAATCAATCATATATTCCCGACTATATTTCATATGACGTAAAATGGTAAAATCATATATTCCCGACTATATTTCATATGACGTAAAATGGTAAAATCATATATTCCCTACTGAATTTATTTTATATGCCTTAAAATGGTCAAAAGATACATTTCCTACTTGGGACAATTCTAATTTACGATGAGAATGTTAATACATATATAGATATAGAAAATATTTACCCATTAATTTAGTTACCAAATTCATCACACTACTTTAAATAAAAATTAGATAACAAGAATATAAATATAAAATATCGTAGAATATGCAATAAAGTATACATTATAAAGATATTCTAGTTAAAGTACTATTCAAAAGTTAAATTTGGGTTTGACTAAAAAAAAATTAGAAAATTTTGCTTGTTTAAGAAAATCTATACTTTAAAAATTTTAGCATATATACATTAAGGAATATCTCTTCAAAAGCAGAGAAAGTTGAAAACCATAAAAGATATCAAACATTTTATGATGATCCAAGGAAAAACGGGTGCCCATTAAGATTTTCCAGACTCTTCAAATTCTGGAGAAATTAACACAAATCTAAAAAAATTAATGGTGCATTAAGATAGTTTAAATTTTCCACTTAGCATCTATGCTCCTAGACAATTTTTTTTCTACTCAGAAATGAAAATTGCAGCCCTGAGGCCGAAATTTTGGTTATTTAAAATTGAGAAATTTTGGTCCGATTTTGTATTTGTGACCTTTAACATCGGTGTGTCAATTAAGTATGTTATTTTATCTAATCCTATGTGTCCTGCAGTGCTGGACAGACATCTAATGAGTATTCGTCTACTCGTGGATACAGGGAAAGGACAGCTTCTGTTGTGAGGGAGAACGCGTAGGTAGAAGTCTGACTTTGGTCCGAGTTGCTGAAGAATGAGGTCAGTGCCTTCCATGAGGACTTTCAGAGGGAACTGCCCACGTTTGCGTGTCTTATGGGAGAAAATCGAAAAACTAACAACCAGATAGTTCCAGTAGCAAGGCGAGATTCTGAATGTCAGAAACGCCATTGATTCTCTTCGTTTTTGAAACAGTGTCTAAACAAATCCGCCAGCGGAAGAAACTTCCGCCCTAATGTTCATCAGCTGCTCATGTTGCCACTGAGCCACGAGTTGAGCTCTTAAGTATATAGGTTATGAACAGAGGATCACAGACATTATCTTCCAGAAAGAATTTTTGGGGTATTGGTGTGTCACATGTAATAAAAAAAAGAAAAATCCCACCAAGCAGTCTGATTATGCTCACGACATGCTTTACACACATTGTCACAGTCACGTTAGGATATACAGTGATTGCAACAGACGCCGGCAGCGGATTCCAAACTCAGTTCTCCTAAACGCTAATCATTCACTTTCACACTAGTTGGCCAAATCGGGCAATCAATCTGTTTATCGATCGATTCGTTTCATTCATTTGTCACTTTAAAATAAAAACACTCAGCTCAACTCGTGGTTTAGTGGTAAAGTGGGTCGCTGGCGAGCATTAGGGCTGTGGTTCAATGATGTAGACATTGTTTAAAAAATGTGGAGATTCGACGGCGTTTGTGATGTTCAGTCTCTTGCCTCGTTAGTCGGACTATCTGGTGGAAGTTTTCCGGGTTTCCACCCATATGATATGTAAAAGTGTAAGATTCAACCCTAAAAGTACTTCTGGAAGCACTTCCCTTCTTCTCCAACAACTCGGAGCCACGTCAAACGTCTACATTAGTGGTACTCCATCAAAACAATGCTGTCCCCTTCCTTTTATCCATGAGTAGACTATTTAAGGGGACTATTCACAGTTATCTATGAATAGACTATTCATAGTCAAAACACCAATAACAAACACTCATTTTCGAAAATGTGATTTTAAAATAAAAATATTTATTTTCAATTACCAAAAAAATATTTATCGAGTTATTTTAAGCAGTGTTTATACTGGACAAACAAATTTCGATTTTTACACTACAGAACCACCAAAACTTAATCAAGACGTACTGAAATTTTATCAAACTTTTTTTTAAAAAAAATAATTAATTACTTCTTTAACAGCGCCACTTAAAAACTATTTATTTTATATTATTAAAACTTTTATAAAACTATTTATACATATTTTTTATTTTAACCAATGCAAAAAAAAAAAAAAATTTCATCAAGGCAATTTTTTTTTATTTATTATTTACCTCATTTTATTTTCCTTTTAATTGTTAATATTTTTATCGCAAAATAGTTTCTTTTATAAATATTTGAGTTTTCATGCATTAGAAAGTTTCAGGGCGTTAATTCACATTTTTTTTACTTGTTTCCAAAGCACCTGGATACCCTTTTTTTTTTTTTTTCCTTGTTTCCAAAGCACCTGATACCCTTTTTTTTTTTTTTTTTCTTGATACCCTTTTTTTTCTTTTCCAAAGCACCTGGATACCCTTTTTTTTTTTTTTTCTTGTTTCCAAAGCACCTGGATACCTTTTTTTTTTTTTTTTTTCTTGTTTCCAAAGCACCTGGATACCCTTTTTTTTTTTCTTGTTTCCAAAGCACCTGGATACCCTTTTTTTTTTTTTTTTCTTGTTTCCAAAGCACCTGGATACCCTTTTTTTTTTTTTTTTGTTTCCAAAGCACCTGTATACCTTTTTTTTTTTCTTGTTTCCAAAGCACCTGGATACCCTTTTTTTTTTCTTGTTTCCAAAGCACCTGGACCTTTTTTTTTTCTTCTTGTTTACCTGGATACCCTTTTTTCTTCTTTTGTTTCCAAAGCACCTGGATTTTTTTCTTCTTGTTTCCAAAGCACCTGGATACCCTTTTTTTATTCTTGTTTCCAAAGCACCTGGATACCCTTTTTTTTTTTTCTTGTTTCCAAAGCACCTGGAAACCCTTTTTTTTTTTTTTCTTGTTTCCAAAGCACCTGGATACCCTTCTTGTTTCCAAAGCACCTTTTTTTCTTCTTGTTTCCAAAGCACCTGGATACCCTTTTTTTTCTTCTTGTTTCCAAAGCACCTGGATACTTTTTTTTTCTTCTTGTTTTTTTTCTTTTTTTTCTTCTTGTTTCCAAAGCACCTGGATACCTTTTTTTTTTTTCTTGTTTCCAAAGCACCTGGATACCCTTTTTTTTTTTTTTTTTTTTTTTTTTTGTTTCCAAAGCACCTGGATACCCTTTTTTTTTCTTGTTTCCAAAGCACCTGGATACCCTTTTTTTTTTTTTCTTGTTTCCAAAGCACCTGGATACCCTTGTTTTTTTTTTTCTTCTTGTTTCCAAAGCACCTGGATACCTTTTTTTTTTCTTGTTTCCAAAGCACCTTACCTTTTTTTTTTTACCCTTTTTTTTCTTGTTTCCAAAGCACCTGGATACCCTTTTTTTCTTCTTGTTTCCAAACCCTTTTTTTTTCTTCTTGTTTTTTTTTTTTCTTCTTTTCCAAAGCACCTGGATACCCTTTTTTTTTTCTTGTTTCCAAAGCACCTGGATACCCTTTTTTTTTTTTCTTTTTTCTTGTTTCCAAAGCACCTGATACCCTTGTTTTTTTTTTTTTTTTCTTGTTTCCAAAGCACCTGGATACCCTTTTTTTTTTTTTTTCTTGTTTCCAAAGCACCACCTTTTTTTTTTTTTCTTGTTTCCAAAGCACCTGGATACTTTTTTTTTTTTTTCTTGTTTCCAAAGCACCTGGATACCCTTTTTTTTTCTTGTTTCCAAAGCACCTGGATACCCTTTTTTTTTTTTTTTTTCTTGTTTCCAAAGCACCTGGATACCCTTTTTTTTTTTCTTGTTTCCAAAGCACCTGGATACCCTTCTTTTTTTTTTACCGAGCAAAGAGTTAAATTTAGTTGCATGTAAATATATATATACACTCAACGCTCTGCGGTCCTTTTAGACCGGCACCTACGGTTTAAAGTGGATTCCGAACCACTACAAACATACATAGCACCGCCGGGATTCGAACCCGAATTCTTTGCCACCGAGAGCCAGAGATCTAGTCACTCAGCTCGGGTCCCATATACACATAGATAATATATGCATAAAAGTACATTTATAGCGAGCACACACACATATTATATATTACATAAACTGAACACAGAGTATTTTTGGCAGGACACAATTGTGAAAAATTTATTTTAGAAAGAAACAATTGCCACCCAATGATATTCCATACAGCAAGCAAAAATTGCTTTTTGATGTTGGCTTAGGCAACGTTTTATCGAAAATATTTTTGTGGGTAATTGTATTTGCTAAAGAAACTAAGAAACAAAGTTTGTATGTCTTCCTTACTTTTTTGTTTTGCAACCTCTAGAGACGTCTTAATCACTTTAGACTCCAGAGACAATGGCTCTAGTTTCTTACAATGTTGCCAATACCCAGCTTTCAAATATCTTAATTACTACCGCGGAATCCTTACAAATTTTTAACGGATAAAAATCAACGCCATGCCTTCATGCCTTATTCTTAATTGAATTCGAATTTTTCTTTTATTTCTTAAATAATAGTTTTAATAGACTTAAAAAGTAAGTTTGCATCTTCATTAGCTCCAAATAATTATGGTAAATTTCCTGGGAAAAGCGACTATGCTTTTTAAAATTTATTTCTAAGTGGTTAAAATTGATTTCTTTTCTAGAAATTTAAGTTAACTTCTAACAATTTAAGAACAATTTTATATTTATTTTGAAACCAAGACATTTTTATTAGTTATCCAAGTACTAGTTAACTTTTATAAAATGTCGGTACCATGGAGGATTTTGCCAATTAAATTTACTTTGTCTATAATGAACTACTGATAGTTTAACTAACCATTAAACAAGGAAAATTGCAACAAAAATTAATGATATATAAACAACACATATTTTACAGTAATGATGCAATATTTGAGTTAAAATATTTTTAAACTCATTTATCATCAATCTCTTTTTCAAATAAAAAGCTAAAACTATTTATACGTGCTGTTGTTTCTTATCACACTTTGTCAACAGTAACATCTAGACCAAGTCAATAAAGCCCAAGTCCATAAGCTCTTGGAAGGAGGAAAGTGAGGGTCAGTTTCTGTTGTGATGGAGAACCCGTAGGTAGAAGTCTGACATGTCTCCGTGACGCTGAAGAAGGAGGTAGTGTCTTATCGCATGTTTTAAAGGGCATACCTACAAATATCCCGCATTTACGTATCGTACTGGAGAAAAACCGGAAAACTCCCACCAGGTAATCCGACTAACGATGCAAGATGCTGCTCAATGTCCTGCAGTGCGGAACGGGCATTCCGTAAGTAGTACACTCAGGGATGGAGGGAAATGTGCAGCTTATGTTTATGATGAAGCATCCGTAGGTATATTGGTTTGGTTTGGCGCTCTACAGTCATCTAATGCACACGAGGGCTAAACAGAGCGGGACCTACAGTTTAACGTGGATTCCGAACCACTCACAAACATCCATGCCAACGCCAGGTTACGAACCCGAAGACTGTGGTACTAACGTCCAGAGAGCTAGCCAATCGGCCATCAGGCCGCCCTGTAGGTAGAAGTGTCTGATTTCGCTTAGTTTCGCAAAAGAAGTAGGGCATTGCTTCCGGGAGGACTTTTCAAGCGAACTTTACCATGTTTGCATACAGTATGGAAGATATTCGTATATGTCGTATAGTTGAAAACTCCCACCAGATAGGATCGATTAACGAGGCAAGATGCTGATCATCACAAACGCCATCAAGCATCCCCGTTTTTTCAAAGCATTGTCTACAACAATGTCGCCAGCGGATTGAACCTCAGCCCCAATACTCACCGGTAGCGCACGTTACCACTGAGCCACTTGAAGGGCACTATTTATTTGATAAACGCCATGAAAAAAGGACAATGATAAACTTGGATTGAAAAACTAAACTTGAAAAGACTAACCAAAAGCCATGATGAGGATGGGTGTTGTATACCCTCTAAATAAATTCCTGGGTATGTTGGTTAAAAACTGTCTAAACAGCATGACTACCAAATACTACCTGAACGTTAATGCTATTTTTTACATAAAATAATTCACAAATTTTTAATAAATTTTGATAAATTAATAAAAATATTTTTCTTCTCTACTCTTCTACAGTTTAACGTGGATTCCGAACCCCGAACCAGCAACCATGCCATCGCCAGGATTCGAACCCGAAGCCTGTGGTACTAACGGCCAGACAGCACTAGCCAACTGGCCATCAGGCCGCTCCGTAGGTAGAAGTGTCTGACTTCGCTCAGTCTCGCAGAAGAAGGTGGGCAGTGCCTTCCGGAAGGACTTTTCGAGCGAACTACCCCACGTTTGCATGCCGTATGGAAGAAATCGGTATATATCGTATATTTGAAAACTCCCACAAGTTAGGCCCGACTAACGAGGAAAGATGCTGAACATCACAAACGCCACCAAGTAGCTTCGTTTTTTAAAACATTGTGTACAGCAAAGCCACCAGCGGATTTCACCTCAGCCCTAATACTCACTGGCGGCGCAAATTACCACTGAGCCATTAGACGGGTATTATTTATGTGATAAACGCAATAAAAAGTGACAGTTAATGATAAAAATGGATTGAAAAACTAAACTTGACAAACCTAACCAAAACCCCTGATGAGGATGGGTGTTGTATACCTTCTAAATCCATTCCTGGATATGTTTGTTAAAAACTGTCTAAACACCAGGCATTAGAATTTCTATTTTTAAGTCTAAACGTAACAGTAAGAGTCATAATGAAGATGTCACTACCAAATACTACCAGAACGTTAATGCTATTTTTTACATAAAATAGTTCAAAAATTTTGATAAATTAACAAAAATATTTTTTTTCACTAAATTAGACAAAATTTATTAAAAAAAAAAAGATATTATTAAATAAATATTTTTCTATACTTTAATTACTATCCGTAATGGCACATTTGTTTAACGAAAATAATAATACTTTCAGTAAATTTTATTTTTTTAGTAATCATCATTCGGCTGATTATTAATTAATGTAAAATATTTATTATTTAAGATTAGTTTTTAACTATTATGTTTTGAAGTTATTACAGACAAGTAATATAAAAATGCGAGTTCAGGAAGTTCTTAAATTACATTTTATATCATAAAAAAATTACAATCTTTGTTCAAATGTTCACTTAAATAGAAATATTTTTTTTTCAATAATTTAAAAATTCTTTAAATTCCCGAAAAATCTTTAATTTTCCCAAACATGAATAATAAGACTTCAAATATGCTTATAACAAGCCAAGTTGTACTTGTATTTTATGATAAAAAATACAAAATTATTAAAATTATAACTATTAACTAAAAGATATTTAATATGTACAAAAATATACAAATAAAATAATAATATTCTTCTTTATTTATGAATAATATTATTCAAAATATTTTTTTTTTTTAATTTTCTTTTGAAATTATACTACACCAGAAATACTGAAAGTGCATCCAATTTAATGAATTTAATAAATCGGATATGCATTTTTAACGCACGCAAATTTTGATGAAAATCGCTATTAGATTACGAAAATTTTTAAAACAACTTAATTAGCTAATTGCGTTTAATTATTTCAGTTCTTTACATAACCACATTATGTAAAATTATCTAATAAATGAAATTGTAGCTTTTTAAAAGTAAATGTTTTAATGAAAATAAATAAATGTATTTATTTGGAGAATCTTATTCTATTATTCTATTATTCTAAACAGAAAGCAGAATCTTTTACCTACGGTTAGAAGTTAACTGCATAATTAATCAATTAAGCCTAATTAATTGATAATTAGACAGAATACCTAGTTAAATTAGCCATTTATAAATAAGCTGTAACCTAATTACATTTTCACATTGATTAAGAAGATTCGCCAATGTAATTAATTTTAATTACAACCTGGGTAGAAAAATTCAATTTAATTGTTTGAAAAACGAAATTAAGCAATTAACTAATGGATATAGTTTTTAAGCATCAGGATCAAATTTATATTACATAATTTTTGTGTAATATAGTGTTTTTAGTTTTTTATTCTGTTATATTATTTATTTTATTTTTTATATTGTTAGCTTTTTTTCTTTCTTATAAGAATTCTAAAGCAATTTCAAATATTATAACCGTTTTGATTTTTATATAAAATATTCTTTAAATCTAAATATGCTATTCTCGTATCCCTTATGGAGATAGGAAAGAGGAGGGTAGCTTCTGTTGCGATGGAACACCCGTAGGTAGAAGATTGACTTGGTTCCGAGTCGCTGAAGAAGGAGGGCAGTTCCTTCCGTGAAGACATTTTAGGGGAAAATACCCCGCATTTGGGTATCGTATGGGAGAAAACCAGGAAAACCCCCACCAGTAGCTTGACTAATGAGGCAAGATGGTGTACATCTCAAACTCTCTCGAGTCTCCTTGTTTTTGAAACAATATCTACAACAAAGCCGCCAGCGGATGAAACCTGTGCCCTTAGAAGTGGAATCCTTCCACGAATCTGCTAGACGAATATCTGATACTCAGCTACACGAGAAAATATACTTTCTCTCCGTGTGAGAGTATGTAGGCCAACAAATACGCAGGATTGCATTTAAATATATTTCCTCTCAGGACAGAATGTAACTATACGCATACTTTAGTTGCACTTCCTTTAGGGTAAGAGTCTTAACAGGAAGAGACTCGGGTCTCCTGAACTCCACAGAAGGGCGTTCTTGCAAGTGCGTTGGGGAAGCATGGCCACAATTTAAATCAATAAAGAGTATTCTTTCAGTTTGTTTATGTCTTTGCCGTTATTACATTGTGTTACTAGCAATTAAATTACAATTGTAGGTCAGTTTCGTTTCAAATAAATTAATTGCCAAAACCAAATGTAGTACTTAAAAATTATGTATTTTCAATTTCATATTAATTATATTTTAGTACACTATCAGTTAAACTTAATTAAATATTTTATTATTTAAATTCTGACAATATTCCATTTGAAAAATATTGTACGAAATCTAATAAATGTAGTAAATGTTGTTCTTTCCAGGGAATTTATTTATAAATTCTTTGAAACATTCAACATTTTAGAATTTGCTATTGATTCTAAGTTGTTATATTTGTATCAATAGTTTTCATGCTAAAATGCGCCGTTGATTTCAATTTATGTTATTAACAATGCCGTTCACCATTTATTTTATTATTATATCCGTCATGTTTAAAATTGATATTAATCATATCATTGATATTAATTGATATTAAAATGATATTAATCACCACCAATTACAAAATACAATTCAATAATCAGATTTAAAATCACAAATACTATTTATTCCTGACTAAAAAATTGCATTTCCTACAAAACTTTAATGTCCCTGCTCAAAGTGAAATAAATTTCAGTGTCCAGTGCCGGCTGGGAAACAATAACAGTTCTCTTATCCGTTTCAATGGGTGTAACTTAAGAATCCGCTTCAAACTTTCGAAAAATCTTGAAGAAATCCTCCGAAGGAAAGGATGAGAAAGAACAAAGGTTCCGAAAAATATCCCTTTGCATTACACTCATTTCGTAGAACTTATCCCCAATTAAAAGCTTTGGGTTCTTTTTTCCGCTGTCTCGGAACAAGTTTTATTTCGGTGTCAAAAAGCAAAATGATCATTAATACATCCTTAAAAAAGTTTTCTAAGGTTACCATTTCGCTTTATTGGTTCTCTAATGAAATTGTACTAGTTTAAAATAATGCTGCGCTTCATTTTTCTAGGTAAAATTATTTATTAGTAGGAGTTTCTTAGAGTAATTTATATTGTAAAAGTATATCAAATGCAATTAATTTTTTTTTCTTTCAAATTAAGAAACTTCAAAAAAATTTAGTTTTATTACAAATAAGGAGCATTATAAATTTATTCTAAATATATTTAACATTTTTAGAAATTTTAAATTAAGGCGTTTTTGGATAGATGGGTATTATAATAAAGTAACAAGTAAGTCTGTCAAGTTTATTGTTACTTTTGAATGCTTTATATAACATTTAATCGATATTTGTACATTTTACATAACATTTTACATAAGTACATTTGTACATTTTACATTTAGTACATTTTACATAAACTATTAAACTTAATTTTTTGGGGTTTTCTAACTGTTGTCGTAACTATATGTATGTATAATTCATTGAAATTCATTGAAATATTTAACGTTTTAGAATTTGGAATTGATTCTAATTTGTTATCTTTGCATCTGTATTTATCATTTTAAGATGTACCGTTGATTTTTATTTGTCTCATTAGTATTACTGTAAAAAATATATTTTATTACAACTACCAAAACGAAGATTCAGTACTTCTGATTGAACATACAGGTGAAAGGAAAGAATCCCAAATATTTCTTTACAAGTGTAGAATTAAAAAAAATACTTTTTTTATCACGTAAAAAATTATTTTAAATTTCCTATTAATTATATTTTAAAGCACTGTCAATTAAACTTAATTAATTTTAATATTTAAAATAAGGCATTATACCATTTGAAGAAAATTATAGTAAATGTAATAAATGCAGGAAATGTCGTCCTTTGCAAAGATTTTTTTTATAATTCCTTGAAACACATTTAACCAGTTTTAGAATTTGCTATTGATTCTAATTTGTTATATTTGCTTCAGTAGATTTCATTTTAAAGCGTGACGTTGACTTTATTTTGTCCTATGAACATTACATAATCATCACCATTATTTAATTAGTAACTATTAAATATCCACCATTAATACATTATCATCCACATTAACTGTTAACTATCCACCATTATTTCATTACCATCCACAATAACAACAACTAACAATCTACCATTATTACGTTACCATCCACATTGACAACACCTAACAATCCACTATTATAACGTTACTATCTACATTAACAACTATTAACTATCCACTATTTCATCAAAATTCGCATTAACAACTATTAACTATCCACTATTTCATCAAAATTCGCATTAACAACTATTAACTATCCACTATTAATATTACCGTCTACCATCCACCATCAATTAAAACATTAACATTACCAAGATTATTAACAAACATTACTAAATAACAATACCATCTACCATTTAATTTATTATTGTTTTTCTGTCATTTTTAGAAGGAGATATACACTGAAGTGACAAAAGTCATGGGATACCTCTTAATATCGTGTCGGCCCTCCTTTCGCCCGGTGAAGTGCAGCAACTCGACGTGGCATGGACTCAACAAGTCGTTGGAAGTCTTCTGCAGGAATATTGAGCCATGCTGTCCCGATAGACGTCCATAATTGTGAAAGCGTTGATGGGGCAGGATTTTGGGCACGAACAGACCTCTCGATGATGTCCCATAAATGCTCGATGGGATTCATGTCGGGCGATCTAGGTGGCCAGATCATTCGTTGGAATTGTCCAGAATGTTCTTCAAACCAATCGCGAACAGTTGTGGCCCGGTGACATGGCGCATTGTCATCCATAAAAATCCCATCGTTGTTTGGATACATGAAGTCCATGAATGGCTGCAAGTGATCTCCAAGTAGCTGAACATAAGCATTTCCAGTCAATGTTCGGTCCAGTCGCACCAGAGGACCAAGTCCATGCCATTAAAAAACAGCCCACATCATTACGGAGCCACCACAAGCTTGAACAGTGCCTTGCTGACAGTTTGGGTCCATGGCTTCGTGGGGTCTGCGCCACACTTGAACCCTACCATCAGCTCTTACCAACTGAAATCGTGACTCATCGGACCAGGCCACGGTTTTCCATTCATCTAGGGACCAACCGATATGCTCACGTGCCTACGAGAGTCGCTGCAAGCGATGTCGTTCTGTCAGTAAAGGCACTCGAGTAGGTCTTCTGCTGGAATAGCCCAAGAAAGCCAAATTTCTCCGCACAGTTCTAACAGACAAGTCCCTTGTACGTCCCACATTGATTTCTGCGGTTATTTGACTCAGTGTTGCTTGTCTGTTAGAATTTACGACTCTTCGCAGACGTCGCCGGTCTCGGTAGTTAAGTGCAGGCGGTCGACCACTGCGCTGTCCATGGTGGGATGTTATGCCTGAAATTTCATACTCTCGGCCCACTCTTGACACAGTGGATCTGGGAATGTTGAATTCCCTAACGATTTCCGAAATGGCATGACCCATGCGTCTAGCTCCAACTAACATTCCACGTTCAAAGTCTGTTAATTCCCGTCGTGCGGTCATCATCACGTCGAAACCTCTTCTCATGAATAACTTGAACAGAAATGAAAGCTCTGCGCATTTATACCTGTTCTACGCGATGCTATTGCCATCTGGAAATTTGCATATTGCTATCCCATGACTTTTGTCACTTCAGTGTAAATCATCAACAATTACATAGCACAATTCAAAAATCAAGTTGGAAATCACAAATACTATTTATTTCTGAATAACAGACTGAATTTCCTACATTATTCTACAAATAAAATAAACGGCAATTCAACCTAGTGAACAAAAATAAATGTCCCTGCTCAAAGTGAAATAAATTTCAGTGTCCAGTGCCGGCTGGGAAACAATAAAAGTTCTATCCGTTTCGGTGGGTGTAACTAAAGAATCCGTTTCAAACTTTCGAATACTCTTCAAGAAATCTTCGGAAGTAAAAGAGAAGAAAGAACAAAGGTTCCGAAAGATATCCCTTTGCATTACATTCATTTCGTAGAACTTATCCCCAATTACAAGCTTATTCCTTCGAATTCTTTTTCCGCTGTCTCGGAGCAAGTTTTATTTCGGTGTCAAAAAGCAAAATGATCATTAATACATCCTTAAAGAAGGTATCCTTTCTAAGGTTACCATTTCGTTTTATGGGTTCTCCAGCGAAATTGTAGTAGTTTAAAATAATGTTGCTTTTTATTTTGTTTGTAAAATTATTTGTTAGCAGAAGTTCCTCAATGTAATTTATATTGTAAAACTATATCAAATGCAATTTAAATTTTTGTTGTTAGTACAAAATAACAAAATCCAGCAAAATTTTGTTTTATTTCAAATAAGGACAACTATAAATTTATTCTAAATATATTTAGATTTTTACAAATTTAAAATTTAGGAGCTTTTCAATAGAAGGTTATTATACTAAAGTAGCAGATAATGCTCTTAAGTGTATTGCTACTTTTGAATTTTCTATAACATTTAATCGATATTAGTCAGGCATTTAGTGCATTTTATACAAAGTAGTATCTTAATTTTGTTGGTTTTCTAACTGTTGTTGTAACTAGTGTATGTATGTATGTATAATTCATTGAAATATTTAACATTTTAGAATTTGCTATTCATTCTAATTTGTTATATTTGCGTCAGTATTTTTAATTTTAAAACGTTTCGTTTATTTCAATTTGTCTGGTCAACGTTACAGTCCACCATTTATTTTATGATTATTTCTGTCAATTTTAGAAAGCAGATGTCAATCACCATCAGCTACAAACAATTCAAAAATCAAATGTAAAGTCTCAAATTGTATTTATTTCCGAATAACAAATTGCATTTACTACACTATTTAACAAATAAAATAAACGGCAATTCAACCGAGTGAACAAAAATAAATGTCCCTGTTCGAAGTGAAATAAATTTCTGTGTCCAGCGCCGTCTTGGAAACAATAAAAGATCTTCTATCCGTTTCAGTGGGTGTAACTTAAGAATCCGTTTCAAACTTTAGAAAACTCTTGAAGAAATCTTCCGAAGTAAAGGAAGAGAAAGAATAAAGGCCCCCAAAGATATTACCTTTGCATTACATTCATTTCGTAGAATTTATCCTCAATTACAAGTTTCGAATTCTTTTTCCGCTGTCTCGGAGCAAGTTTTATTTCGGTGTCAAAAAGCAAAATGATCATTAATACATCCTTAAAAAAGTTTCCTAAGGTTATCATTTCGTTTTATTGGTTCTCTAACGAAATTGTACAATTTTAAAATAATGTTGCTCTTTATTTTCTTTGAAAACTTATTTGTTAGTAGAAGTTCCTCAAAGTAATTTATATTGTAAAAGTATATGAAACGCAATTTAAAATGATTCTTTTTACTACTAAATAAAAAAATTCTAGCAGAATTTAGTTTTATTTCAAATAAGGAGCATAATAAATTTTTTCTAAATATATAGAATTTTTGTAAGTTTCCAGTTAATGCGCTTTTGGATAGAAGATTATTATAATAGAGTAACTGATAATTCTTTTGAGTTTATTGTTACTTTTGAATGCTTTCTATAGTATTTAATCAATATTTGTTAGCAATTAATATATTTTATATAAAGTATTAAACTTATTTTTTTGTTGTTTTCTAAATGTTGTCGTAACTAGCGTAAATATGTATAATTCATTGAAATCTTTAACTTTTTATAAATTGGTACTGACTTTAAATTGATATATTTGCATTATCAATTTTCATTTTAAAACGTAACGTAATATTAGCATTACAGAATCATAAACCATTATTACATTACCATCCACATTAACAACTATCGACTAATTGCGATAGTTTTCTATAGATGATTCGTTCTTCCTCCTGTTATTCTTAAATTAAAAAGAAAGAAGTTATTTCTATTCGTTCTTTTCATTTAAGAAATAGCAGAAGGAAAAGATTATTTGAGCACCCAGATGCATGACACCGATGTATATGTAAAAGATATATGCCTCTGAAAGACATTTATTAAAAAGATTTTCATGTTCAAATGCATATATTTTATCTAAATTTCTTCGAAGTAAAAACAAGAAAATTTCAATCCTCACATTTCTAACTGATAGGAAGCCACATAGCCCTAGGCATGAGAATGAGGTATGAAGAAAAGGAAATTTAAAATAAGGAAGGAAAATTGTAGAAATTGGTAAGCATCTTTATAATATAAAGAGAACGATTTTCAAAATGCCTGGTATTCAACGCAAATATGAGAACTATTATGCACAATCAATTCAAGAACAAAATTAATTAATTAAAAATGTTCATTGATATGCTTACACAATTTTTATGTTAGTAGTTAGTTAAGATAATAGGAACTGTAAAAAATTACGATCTGTGTCACATACTCTAACATGTATTTTACTCTTACTGCGATATTATATAGCTTACTAAACAATTAAACGAAAAATTTTTTTAAAGGAAAATTGTGTAATAAAAGCATAATATTTCGTGTTGAACATCCTTTGTAGACATAAATACAAGAGATTCAAAACCTGATCTTATTTCTCGTTATGCATTGAGTTATAAATACTGAAGGAGAGTAAGTTTATCGGTACGTTATTATGTAAATTCAAATAACAATAAACATGCCTTTAGTCTCACAACATTGCTTTAGACGCAAGAGGGCAAATAAATCATTTCCTTAAAAGTACTATTATCTCCTTCATTCAGAAAATTATATTTTTCTTAAAGGAAATAACTCAATCCCAGGCAATACTTTTTGAATTACAAGCTATCAATAAAAAAATTAATAATTAAAAGGGATATATGATTTTCAACACAGAAAAAATATTTTTGATCATCAGAAGTAGAAAGACACTTTATTGGCACTATCTATATAATATAAAGAATATGTCGATGAAATTTATTTCCCATCTACTATATATACTAATCAAACGCTTAGAGTGTTCTTTCATATTAAAAGGTTTTTAAATGTTAGTCTAAAAATAGATTCTATAAAAAATTTAGAATTACAAAGAACGATGTTTTTAATAGACAGCTGCTTAATTTGTTTTTAAAGATTCCTTAATATTTTGTCATCGTGGTAGTAGGCAGTGTTATCTCAATTTAAATCAAAAAGTTGAAAAAATGAGATGTAATACCCGTTACACAACACCCACATATTTTTAAAGGACACTGCTACATTTCGCTATTCGATTAGATTGTTATACACCACAAGAAATCCAAAATAAATTTTCAATGAGTCATGAGAAAAAAATGTTTTGTGTCCAAGTTGGGTTATATGTAATGGTTTAAAAATTTCTTTCTCTTTCTATGATTAACTTCCTAATATCAGACCGATTTTGCCTTATTATTATGTGACATAGAAAAAAAATGCATTTGATTACATATATATATCTATAAGAAATACTCAAACTAAAAAATTCCAGAGTGACTGGTCTGCCATTTGTGGAAAAGACATAGCGTAGTTAGTCCCTGTAAAATACTTAAAATAAAGCTATTTTACGTATTTATACCATCTGGTCGGCAAAAAGTGCTGACTTTTCTGGCTCAACAGAAATCTTAAGCTATGTACCAAATTTGTGTATCCATGTACCAATATCCAACGCAAACATCAATATAAACTACTACAATGTATAATCAAAAACTATTAAATCAATGCCCAATCTAACTCTAATACACTATCAAATGCGGATGGCAATCTAAATGAACTTGCATCCGATTAGATTAACCCAATTATTTAGATGGAAGGATCTAACAAGGTTAGAAAGAGGAGCTTAGATTAGAATTGAATTATATTAGGCTGGAGAAGAATGTTTAAATAACGTTACATTTAGAAGTCACAAATAATTATTCTAACTTTAAGTGGACAGCTTACCTATTATTAACTGAGGGATAGATGG
The DNA here is from genome assembly GCA_021605075.1 of Caerostris darwini. Lineage (NCBI taxonomy): Eukaryota > Metazoa > Arthropoda > Arachnida > Araneae > Araneidae > Caerostris > Caerostris darwini. The sequence goes on from BPLQ01009394.1 coordinate 35,576, forward strand.
TGTTAAACTATTTTATTAAAAAGGGCAAGTGCAAAGGTACTAAAATGAAGCAATAAGCAGCATATATGAAAACTATTTTTATTAAAAAATATTAATGATACCACAAAGTACGCGACCAAATGTCAAAGTAGTAAGGATTTGGGGTGGAGAAAAATATTTGAGTGATTATTAAGATATTAAGACAAATTGATTATTTATAGAATGAAAATACGAGTATAGCATTATTTTATCACGAGAAGAATTTTGGAATTTTATTCCCAGGAGAGAAGAAAGTATGCTATTTGACGAATTTATATTAAACCATCAATCAAATTTGACAGCAGATTAGTTATATTGTGAGTACTTACATTACATGCAATTAGATGGTTTTGTATTAATGAGAACAACCTGTCACTCAAATCTGATAGAAGACATTCGGTATCATGTATAATGAGACTCATGAAATTAGCGATTCTTTGTGCGACCTTCAAAGATCGAAACAACTATAGATTGAATATGATACGAGTTGTTCCATCGTGATTGGTGACCGACCACGAGTTGAGAAATATATACTTCAATGAAAGGTTAGGTGAGCTAACCATCTCTCTTGACAGATTGTCTTAAAAGGAGGGGTTTTTTTTTTTTTTTTTTTTGGTGAAGAAGACCGGGAGTTCTGCGACGAGTCCACAAGAAGTGTTTTTTTTTCTTTTTTCTCTGAAGGGACTGTATAGACCATAGATTTTCGCCTGTTTTCAAAGTGAGCCCATTGTGGTTTGTGAATCACGCCGTGTTGATAGTTAAGTTCTGCCGCAGATCAGGTGTTTAGATACGTCGTAGACTCGGAAACTCTGTAAATCTCTGAACATGGACTGAATACCACATGTGAATCTAATTTATATCCTTAATTTTCCTATTTTGTAAATAAAGTTCTCTGTGCATAATGTTTGTAAACAAAAATTAAAGTGTTCCCATGAAAATGAATGTGACCCTCTACTTGAAGCCGTTATATGTCTAGTTCAAGCCGAGTCGTTACTCTAGAATAAGATGAAATAAACTTCAGAACAAGACATAATTTCTAATTACAAAACAAGTCAAAATAGAAAAAAGGCAGGTGAAAACAAAGAATATGATCTAAAAGTTTCGCTTTCATTATCAGGACAATATAAGGAAATTTAAAATATAAGACTGTATCACAGAATATGTAGAGCCTGTAATAGTTGGCTATGAATTATGCATCCTATTTACTTAGAACAAAGGTACTCACACTACAGTGAATAGTTCTTAACAGGTTCTTGGACCGTGAGAGTCCAGAGAGCCGTATTCCCTATAAAAAGGTGTTTGCTGAAGGTAACCTGAAATTATGACTGAAATTATAGATTTTCAGATATTTAAGTTTCATGTCTGTGGTGGGATTAAGAGGATAGAGACATTTAGAAACTAAAATAATATTAAATACTTGCGTTTAAAATCACATACGTCTATGAAGTTTCTGTTATACAATATTTAAGGGGTTTTTTTTTATGATGTATGCCGTTCAATTGGAATTGAAGTAAATTTAATTTTTTTAAAATTTAATTGTTGGAAAATATTAGCTTTTTAAGATACGTGCATTCCCTATCGTTAATTTCTTGTAAAATATCGATTTTGGATATTTTTTTCACATATCTGCACATTTCTAATGAAATACTTAAAATATTTTGCACTCTTTTTAGGAGAAATCAGTCTCTCGCGATACCCCACCTAAAAACACACTCACTGTTACGAATTTACTCATCTTTAAATATCACAAAAGCATTGATGTTTTATACAGTCATACCTGGTAAAAATTATTCATCGATAATTACTGTAAATACCGAATCCCGAACTCGCCACTTAATTTAGAGCGGTAGCTCAACATCTGTTATAATTTCAAATCAGTCCCTTCGTTTTGACATCCAACATCCTATTCGCCAGGCCTGTCTATTGTATTTATTTTTAGAATTTAAAAATCATTTCAATTAATTGAAATACGTATAAATAAAAATATGAATAAATTATTATGTATTACAATTATGGAGTTGCATTAATAAATAAGATGAATTAAATAAATCTTTTCATGTTAAATGAATAAACTTGGAAAATTATATTAATAAAAGGCGTATATACTAAAAGATTTGACTGTAACTTTTAGAAGATGGCTACATAATAGTGATGTATTAATTACTTTAGTTATAAATTTTTTAAATATTGATTGAAAATTTGCATTTGTTAAGTTAGGTTGAAAAGAGCACTATACACATGTAGCACATATTATCAATTCGAATGATTGATATTTATTTTTAATGATGTTTTTTCCTTTCTTCTATTGTGTTAACCATTTGATTTTGTGCCGTTAGTTTTTAATACAGTACAATGCATTATATGTCGAAAATTCAATACACTCAATATTATTAAAGTCATCGTAACAACACGAGGCTTAGCCTGCCTCATGTAGACAGTCATGAAAATTCCTTTGCCTCTTTTTTCTTCTTCTTCTTCATTGGCGCAATAGCCCCATGGTGGACCACGGATGTCTGCCTACTGACAGATATCGAGACAGATAAGTTTTCTTTTACGGAATAAGATTGTCAGCTCTACGCCCAAACGCTCTACAGTCATATAAGAACGAGGCCTACACATTAAAATGAATTCAGAATCACTACATACATCCATGGCACCACCGGGACTCGCGCCTTTGACTAGTCACTCGGCTATCAGGCCCCTCTTTACTTCTACTTAATTTCTTAAGGCAAATAAATATTTTTTCATTTTTTGAATTAAATGACATAAAATATTATTTTCAGGCTCTTAATTCATTTTTTATTATAATGTTATTTCGATTATATATATTTAAAATGCTTATATAAAAATAAATAATATTTATATAAAGCTTATCTTTCTAACCTTTTTTTTTCTTTTCTTTTTTTAAGCTTTTTTAGGCTTTGTCAACTTTATTTTATGAATTAAAAAAATAATAAATTTAATATTAGAGAATATAATTTTTACAAACAAACATCAAAAGATAGCTAATTCAAAAGATCAAATGAATTTGGAATAATATCAAGAGATGCAACAAATAAAAATAAAAATATTCTAGGAGAAAAACAAAAACTACTAAATCTTGTGGCTTAAATATCACTTATGAAAAATGTACCCTTTTGTATATGCTAATAAATTTTCTGATTTTTTTTTTTATGTTTTCTTAAACTTCCCGCAATACAGGATAACATTAGATAATTTTAGTGAGCTATTCTAATTAAACTCCAATATTCTTTAAAAGAATGTTATGCCGTCGCCATTTAAATATCGGATAATTTTTCTTTATTCGTTTCTGCATTAAAATGTGGGAAAACAAATTTTTAATGGCGGTCCATTAAAAGGTGATTTGCTGTGGAATAAATGGACTATAAAGATAAATTTTTAAAGTTTATGTTTAAAATTCGATACCATCAATTACAGGTTTTATAAAACTTGTTTAAAACATTGACATTTTAATCTACAGTTGGCTTAAATTCTTTTTAAATATGACAATGATTACGGCTGTTGCAATTCTAATTATTAATTAATTTCTTCATCTTTCTTTAAGTGTAATTAAGCAATAATAACTTTTATTAAATATGTAATAAATGTAAAATACCCCAATGTGAATCAATTAATTAAAATTTGTTTAAATTAATAGATATTCAAAATGTTACTATATCTTTAAAAGTTAAAGTGGTTTAGAACTATGTTTCAAACTCGTGCATATGCCAGGCATGAGCACAATAAATATATAATTTGGAGAATCTTTCTGTTGGACGGGACAAGTATAGGAGAATAGGAACCACAACATTAAGATGTTATTCCTATTATCATATTAATTTGCATAAAGCTTTAAATTCTTTTTAAATATGTGAATGATTACGGTTCTTGTAATTCAATTATTAAGTGATTTCTTTAACTGTAATCAATAATTCTTATTACAGATATAATTAATGTAAAATACTCCAATGTTAATCAATTAATTAAACTGTGTTTTGTTTAATAGATATATATATCAATCATATTAATCTTTAAAAGTTTGGTGGATAGCTCCCAGAATTAGAAGTTATATTCGAAAAACATGGAACTTATAAGTTTCAAATGTATTCTGTTGGGCAAAGGACGAGAATAAGATGATTACAACCTCTTTTCTATGGATGTTCTGATTCTTTTGGGTGCGTGTTCATAATTTTAGTGGATAAATGGGGTGGCAGAGTTACAATTGCCTCGATTTGAATCAGCTGTATGTCTGTCATCCTAATACAAACAAAAAACGCAATCAATTACAAGATCATAAAATATCTTTCACTACACATATATTTGTATAGTCTCTCATTCAGTTTCATCAGTAAAGATTTAACAAAATGAAAAAGATTATACGGGGATAAATAAAGCTATAAAAAGCCATATAACTCCCAAGGTATTAAAGATGTATAGTATTTTTGCACTATAGACGGTATAGTATAAATATGTCACTGACTGTATTCCAAACTTAACAAGATTTAAAATAACAAATTTTAGTTTTATCTAGGTTTCAGCCATATGCTCTTTAATCTAAATTCTTTTGTTGTCGAATACATATCATATTCAAAACCTTTACAACGAAGAAATAGGACAGACAGACTGCCCTATTTTTAATATTTTTGTGAGCCATAGACTGTGTATTTCGTATGAGTAGAAATACTCAACGGCCGTACCATGCTGAATATACCGGTTCTCGTTAGATCACCGAAGTTAAGCATCATTGGGCGCGGTCAGTACTTGGGTGGGTGACCACCTGGGAACACTGCGTGCCGTTGGCAAATTAGGGACCTGAATGGCCGAGACAGAAATCTGGCGCTCGGTGCCACAGGTTTCGGGTTCGAATCCGGCGGTGCCATGGATGTTTGTAGTGGTTCGGAATCCATTTTTAAGCCGTAGGTCCCGGTCTTCTATGACTGTAAGAGCGTCACAGAGCAAAAGTCAGGCTTCTACTTACGGGTGCTCCATCACAACAGAAGCTGCTTCCTTCCCCTTCAATCATGAGTCCATCTTGTGGGCTTGGCCAGCCAAGTGGGATAAGAAACAACAACAACAACAGAAATACTCTTAAGCATTTACTTTGTTCTGGAAACTATCTGACTACTGTCTTTCGATTCTATCAAAGATTTTTCTGCCATTCGTCAATATATTTAACCCTTTCATTTTTTTTCTGCTTATCCTACTTGGTAGACAGCAACATCTAGGCCAAGTCCAAGAACCTGTGTGATCTCGTGGAAGGAGGGAAAGGGGTGCAGTTTTATATATATAACAAGTATAACAAAGGAGCTACTTCTTATCTTTCCATCCTTGAGATATTTGGGGGAGGAGCTTGTAATCTTTCAACAAATGGGCAACTGTTTATTAGTGGTTAATTCACGAGATCAGAAAAATTGCAGGACATTATTGATAATATGATTGCAGGCGTTGATGGACACTCGAACCACAGAGTGGTGATGGTAAAAAAAATTACCTATTAGAAGAAAATGAGAAATTCTAAAAGTACTCGTTTAATGGAAAAAACTAATCAACACATTGAGCAGAAAAAAGGCTACACCTGAAATTTTGATGACGCCCATACACTGAAGTGACAAAAGTCATGGGATAGCAATATGCAAATTTTCAGATGGCAGTAGCAACACGTAGAACAGGTATAAATGCGCAGTGCTTTCGCACAGCTTTCATTTCTGTTCAAGTTATTCATGTGAAGAGGTTTTGACGTGATGATGACCGCACGACGGGAATTAACAGACTTTGAACGCGGAATGTTAGTTGGAGCTAGACGCATGGGTCATGCCATTTCGGAAATCGTTAGGGAATTCAACATTCCCAGATCCACTGTGTCAAGAGTGTGCCGAGAGTATGAAATTTCAGGCATAACATCCCAGCATGGACAGCGCAGTGGTCGACCGCCTGCATTTAACGACCGAGACCGGCGACGTCTGCAAAGAGTCGTAAATTCTAACAGACAAGCAACACTGCGTCAAATAACCGCAGAAATCAATGTGGGACGTACAAGGGACTTGTCTGTTAGAACTGTGCGGAGAAATTTGGCTTTCTTGGGCTGTTCCAGCAGTAGACCTACTCGAGTGCCTTTACTGACAGAACGACATCGCTTGCAGCGACTCTCGTGGTCACGTGAGCAAATCGGTTGGTCCCTAGATGAATGGAAAACCGTGGCCTGGTCCGATGAGTCACGATTTCAGTTGGTAAGAGCTGATGGTAGGGTTCGAGTGTGGCGCAGACCCCACGAAGCCATGGACCCAAACTGTCAGCAAGGCACTGTTCAAGATGGTGGTGGCTCCGTAATGGTGTGGGCTGTTTTTTCATGGCATGGACTTGGTCCTCTGGTGCGACTGGACCGAACATTGACTGGAAATGCTTATGTTCAGCTACTTGGAGATCACTGCAGCCATTCATGGACTTCATGTACCCAAACAACGATGGGATTTTTATGGATGACAATGCGCCATGTCACCGGGCCACAACTGTTCGCGATTGGTTTGAAGAACATTCTGGACAATTCCAACGAATGATCTGGCCACCTAGATCGCCCAACATGAATCTCATCGAGCATTTATGGGACATCATCGAGAGGTCTGTTCGTGCCCTAAATCCTGCACCATCAACGCTTTCACAATTATGAACGTCTATCGAGACTGCATGGCTCAATATTCCTGCAGAAGACTTCCAACGACTTGTTGAGTCCATGCCACGTCGAGTTGCTGCACTTCGCGGGGTGAAAAGAGGGCCGACACGATATTAAGAGGTATCCCATGACTTTTGTCACTTCAGTTTATTATGACCTAGCATTACAGCAAGAAAACATACTACAAACAAAAAAAAAATTATAAGAACTCTTTCAAATGTTCAATTTCCTTTTCCATTA